>JBAMCJ010004410.1:0-416820 GCA_037075205.1 Drosophila prostipennis
TCCCCTTGAGCGACTAGATAATGGGAGCACCCAGAGCTCGGTTACATACGGTCCCAGTAATTGCACAACTACATATGTATCTCTGCCGCCAGCGGAACTGAAGCGGGATTTGGGTACATGCAAACTCACCTTTTCCAGACGGTCGATGAGCACCGCCTTCGGGCCCACCGTCTCCAATTTGCGTTTTTCCAGTTCACATTTCAGGTCGCACACGCGCAACTCCGAGATTTTCTTTCCGGCCTCGGGCATTATGAACTCTTAAAAATCACTGGGTCTTTTCGATTGCCTAACTAGAACTCGTTTGTCTCTTAGCTCCGGAAAAATTTTCAATTTTCTTTTCTTTCGTCTCGAAACGTGTGAAAAATTCCTTGTCAAACTCAATACACACACAATTATCGAAAGAGCAATCGAAGATGGCGGCCACTGTCAGGTATTTTAAAACTATCGGTTGCCACATATCGTATGTTGGATTTTTTTTTTAAATTTTTTAAAAGAATTATTTTTAACGCCTTTACTGAGAATGGTATCAAACTGTTATTAAAAGCGGAAAAGCTTATTAAATTTTTTTAAATTAATTGATTAATTAACTACTTATTGACCACAACTGCCTGCGGTATTTTTCTCAAGTTCCCATCTCTAGATACCAATAGAATCCCATCTCTAAAGGCCTTCGTTTGATTTCGCGTTTGTTTTATCTACTGATTTTGGCCGGTTTTTGTGAATCCTCGCCATGTCGGTGGTGATAGAAACCACACTGGGCGACCTGACCGTCGACCTGTTCACCAGCGAGCGTCCCATCGCCTGCATGAACTTTCTGAAGCTGTGCCGGCTGAAGTACTACAACTTCAATCTGTTTCACACGGTGCAGCAGGGCTTCATCGCCCAGACCGGCGATCCCAGTGGCGCCGGAGACGGCGGCTCCTCCATTTGGGGCGTGGTTGAGGGCATGCACAAGCGCTTTTTCGAGGCGGAGTACCTGCCCAGGATTCACCACTCCAGCGCCGGAATGCTATCGCTGGTCAGTGCCGGCAAGAATCTGGTGGGCTCGCAGTTCTTCTTCACGCTGGGCGAGAATCTTTCGTCGCTGGATGGAAGCCACTGCGTCATCGGTGAGGTGGTAGAGGGTCACGAGGTGCTGCGCAAGCTGAACGACGCCATCGTGGACGATAACTTCCGCCCGTACCAGGACATCCGCATCACGCACACTGTGGTGCTCGAGGATCCCTTTCCCAATCCCCGCGGCCTTCAGGCTCCCAATCGCTCGCCGTCACCCAGCGCGGAGCGCCTCAAGAACGGACGCATTGCTGCCGACGAGGACATCGACGACACCGATGGCATGACCATGGAGGAGCTGCAGGAGATGATGGCCGAACGGGAGGCCAAGGCGCGAGCAACAATCCTTGAGATAGTCGGCGATCTGCCAGATGCGGACATGGCCCCGCCAGAAAACGTACTGTTCGTGTGCAAACTCAATCCTGTTACCACCGACGATGATCTGGAGATCATCTTCAGTCGCTTTGGTGTGGTCAAAGGATGCGAAGTGATTCGCGACCGCAAGACTGGCGACTCCCTGCAGTACGCCTTCGTGGAGTTCGAGGACCAGAAGTCTTGTGAGGCTGCTTATTTCAAAATGGACAATGTCCTAATTGACGATCGGCGCATCCATGTGGACTTCTCTCAGTCCGTTTCAAAGGTCACCTGGCGAGGCAAAGGACGAGGCGTTGTGGGCGACGAGGGCAGGCTGGACTTTGACAACTTGAGAGACAACACGGATCGCAGAAAACCCAACAACGGCCGAGGCAAAGTGGAGGACCACAGAGATCGCAAAAGATCGGAGGATCCTAGGAGCAGGATGAGCTCTGCAGAGCGAAGGAAGGCGAGGGAGCAGCGTCACCAGGAGCAGAACGACCGAGTACGACGACGGTCTAGGTCCAGAGATCCCGACAATAGACAAGTCAGGGAGAGCTCAGACCGAAAGCGGTTCAATGATCGAGAGAGGAATCGCAATGAGAAAAGGCCTTCAAGGCCCAGGGATTCGCCACAAAGAAGACGTTCGAGGTCCAGGGATCGAGTAGAAAGAAGGCCTTCTAGGACTAGGAATCAAACAGATAGGAGACGTTCAAGGTCAAGGGATCACAACGAACGAAGACGTTCTAGGCCAAGAGATCAAATGGAAAGGAGACGTTCCAGGTCCAGAGATCCAATAGAAAGGAGGCCACCACAATCCAGAGATCGCAATGAAGATAGAAGACGCAACGAAAATGGAAGAGCCCCTTATAAAGAATCAGTCAGAAGCCATAAAAGATCACCAGAGCGAAGGTATGTGTTTTAAAAACTTAAAAGCCTATGCATAAACTCATAATTTAATCTGTTCACAGACAACAATCTAGGGATCGAGATGACCGCCGGCTGGATAGAAACTCGAGCCGACAAAAGAGTCCTGGGAGGAAGCGAAAACTTTCTGTGGATAAAAGCAAAAAGCAAGACAAGAAGAAATCTAAACGTGCAGCTAGCACTAGTTCAGACTCCAGCGAAAGTTCCTCTGAATCCGACAGCGATTCGGACTCCACATCTTCCGACAGTTCCGAGGACAGCTCATCATCGGACGAGCGCAGCAAGCGCAAAAAGAGCAAGAAGACCAAGCAGAAGAAGGCCAAGTCCAAGAGCAGTCACAAGTCAAAAAAGAAACATCATAGGAAATAAAGATAAACGACATTCTTGATCAGAACAAAACGATCTTGACTACAGCTATGAAATTTATATAGTTCTATTTGTTGGGGGCCTGGACCTCGGATTCCAGAGCCGCCATCGCAGCTCCTCCGCAGCAGCCTTCCGTGTTCTTTTCGCCGCGTCGCCTGCGGGGTTTTTCGATGACTGCATCGGGATTGAAGACCACATTGTCCAGCCGCGTTGTCTCCGGCGTAATCCTCAGTTCTGTAAATTAAATATACCCAAATTTTAGTTTGGAGCGCTCGTTTATGTAATCCCCATGCCGCACTGACCATAAACACCGTCCTCCTTCTTCTCCGCCTGAATCACGTTTGTGCGCAGCTCCAGGTCCACGTCCTGGGCCAGTTTGATCATCTGCAAGTTACCCATTTGTAAGAAGCATCCAAAGAACGCATAAATTGTTTCAAACCTTTTGAATCTCATCCTCGTTGCTTTCGGAGCGATTCTGCAGGAAAGACTCATTGATTTTCAGTCGTCCTGCCGCCAGAGCATTGTGATCGCCTTGGAACACGTATTGCCGTGTGCGGTGTAGCTTCTTGAAGGCACTTAGTACCTGCAAGCCATAGGTATTACCTTTTTATTTATGGTTTTTTGTGTTATTTTACCTGGCGCCGCAAATTGGACATTTTTGTATAGTAACAGCTGATAAGGACAAGGTGGCCAGACTGTGCATATTTTAGGGCTGCATCTTTATTGGCGATATTTTTGAAAAAATGTTTTTGTAATAAAGTAAAATCGAAATAATAATAATCTGGTTTAATTCAAGTACTTTATATTCTCTTATTTTTAAATAATTTAAATATATGATAACAATAATTGGTTCCTATCGATATATCGCCGATTGGTCCACCACTAGCAGAGGCGGTCACTCTGACGCCAGTTTATAGAAATTTTTTTAACGCTTCGGTCGCAAATCGGCGCGAATATCCATAGAATATAGAGTATCTATAGTGGCAAGTGCAAGTCGGGACGGAACGAAATGCGGCGGCCAGTAGTTAACTAAATTAATCACAATTACCGTGTGAAATCAGGCAGTGCGGCGCCACGAAGATCTTAATTCAGGATACGAGCCCCCTGGAGCGTTCTGTTTACCCGAAAACTGAGGCTGCCCATAGGAATTCCCCAGCCTGGCGACTGTCAAAAATATATGTTAAATTTTTAAGTGAAGCGTGATTTAGAAGGAAACGAGGAAAACTGGCTACCAGCGATAAGTTGTCCACCTTTTTCGTGGGCATGGACGAGGAGGAGGAGGAGGAGGTCACCGATCTGAAGCTGCAGTTGTTCCACAACACAGTACGCGAGCACATTGTAAGTGTTTCTACCTTCATCCCCTTTCCACCCAACTTCCCACCCCACTGGCCGAGCGAAAACAACAACAAATCGGGGCGCAGCTGCCCCTATTGTTCTTATTGTTGTTGTTCTAACTGTACATGTGGCTGCGGGTAGAAGCGACTTCTGAAATTACACACACTTTGCCTTTTGATAAACAGAAATCAGTTGGGACGTCCAGAGAAATTTATTTGTTTACGATTCTGTTATCGGTTTCGGACTACACTAGTCAGCATTCTCGGCGCCTGCGTTTGGGTTTTACACACATATATAAATCATATATATTTATCGGGGGAGGAAGTTGCGGCGATAGCGACCAGCCACTCTCTTCTTTTCTTGCACTTTCTATTTGGGCTGCGAAAATTATCACGCAGACACACGAAAAGATAGCCACACGGACACCTGTTGTTAATCAGAAAGTTTAACCATAATCGAAGATTCGACTGTTCGATACTTGGTAAAAATATTAATAGTCATTATGAAATGGACCTGATTGATCTTAAATTTTTATAATAAACTCATTGCACCATATAATCATCATTAAACGTAATGGATTTAATCATTGCTAAACTGTAGGAATCTGGTTTCCAATATAAAAGTGTTACGATATTAGGCAACTTAATTGCAAAACCATTTACATCGTTTTTAAAAATGATTCAATTCATTTAATAGGCTATAAATCTAGTCGTTAGTGCCTTTAAGTATCCTATATGTCTTTTGGGAAATATTTATAATCTTTTTTTTATGGTTTTCCAAGTAGCCCATTATATTCTTGGTAAAATGTCTAAATTTGCTATGAGGAGAATAAAAGGTTCCCAGAAGTTAAAGAAATCGATAAGATAAACAATAAACTCGATTTAATTAATACCGATTCCCAAAGGTTGCACTACAGAACATACATTGAAAATCAAAATTAAACGGTTAAAGCAAAGGCAGCAACAGCAATAGCAACAAGTGAAAGTGTTTGACTCGAGCCCCTATTTATAGAAATTTTGGGGCGTGTAATAACAGAAATCAGAGATTTATGTATACAACAACAGACCGAAACACATTGGTACATAATTATACTTGTTTATTGTATTGCGCAAGGCTTTAATTTCCTTTTGTGAAAATTTCGTTAAATAGTCCACACTTGCAGACCAGATTTCAAGTGCACGGCTAGTGGTCACGATTTGGTTCCGTCTGGGACTTTGAAAGTGTCTGCTGTCGTGACCAGCTGTTGGATTTTGTTTAAACAATGGCAGACGAGGCGTTAAATAAACTTGCATAGATACAATACACATGCAGGTTGTTTTTTGTGACTCTTACCGCTATAAATACATAGTTCGGTTAGAAGAACTGTGGATGGGTCCGCAGAACTGTTGATCAGGTTCTGCCTGGTCCAGGAAATGGAAACCGGTTATCGTCGGCGGTTCTTGGTGCATCGCACTGCCGAAATTGAATAATTCGTCGCCGAATGTGGGTCAACCGCCCGGAGTACGTGACGTTTGGGACCCGCCCAATGGGAATCCAAATAATATACATATAAATGTAAACAAGCCAAAGCACTCATACATAATTCAGGAATCTAAAGCCAAACCCGAATTGAAACCACTAATCATAGCCAAGGGAGGTTCTGACTGGAGACTAGAAAGACACACTTGAAAATGGGAACTGGTTGTGTAACACTACACTTAAGTTCTTAGTCATGTTCAAGCTAATGATAAGAGAAATTCTGATGGGGAAACAGACTTTCTTAACCGAAACCAAGTTGATAGCCCTGTTATTGCATGTCTCCTATTTTTCAACGCCCTTTTTAGAAAAAACACATTTCGAACGATTACTATCTTAAGACTTTTTTTTAAGAAAGTTGCAAACTTGCAGAATATCATATCCTATCAAGCTGAATATCATTCATACCCCTACTCGTCACAACTATTGGGTATAGAAAAAGTATAAATATTTCGACGCCCATTCACCGGCAAAGTTGTCTACAAAACAAGCCAAAACCCGTCCGACTGGCAGTCCTCCCTCCTCCTTTTGGCCACGCTGTCGCCGTTTTCGCCTGCTTCTGGCTGCATTTTGGGCGTTGCTGCTATTTTTAGCCAAGTCGTCGTCCACATTTAATGGGCGTCTTGTTTCCCCCTCGAGTTCATGTCAAGTCATTGACTCTCGCTGCTCGCCTACGATCGCAGTGCAGCTAATTTCGAGGCAAGGGATCGCTAAGTTGGGCCAAACCCAAATCGTAATCGTTTGGAGCGTGACAAATGCGGCTTATTGCAGAGTGCACTGGCACGTTTTCCCGGCTGACAGGCGCTAAACTGAGCTTGAAGATCGCTGGCTCAATTTGTTTTTCATTGAGGAATGCTCGATCTACATACTATATGAGTACTGCGGGAAAGATGCTCATATCACTTGGTATTCGTCGCCTACGTGTTCCAAGTTCAACACGTCACAGTCATGAAGTACAGTGCGTTTCATAACTGAAGGAAAGTTGGTAAATTACGAATACCATTGTATCGATTTAATTTTAGGTTGAAACCCTAAAAAATATTAAGATATTATTTAGTATCTATGAGGACTAAAAGTTTCCCTTAAACTTATAGTTTCGACTTCAACTGTATCTACATTTTTCCATGATCTACACTCGGTTTCTATAAATATAAGACGCACTCTGTTGATAGCAAGCGATTTACGTCTCAATGTTTTATTTTTAATATTTGACCATATTTTTTGTCGACTGGCAGAGAAAACTGTTCAAATATTGACTGTAGACTAAGTAGAGCTCAAAGAAGGCCACTTTAAATGGCAAAATGAAAGATTGGAGTCCTAAATTTCGAATGCCGCGATTAATGAAAGATAATTTGATTTAATTGATCTGATCAAACGCAGGCAGAAAGAAGTTAAGAGTTAATTGAAATTCGCGTTGTATAGCGCTTAGGAGTATCTCACAGATACAAGTGAGAATATCTCAAATAGCAAACAAAGAATATCAAAACAATGCAGGGACGTGAGTATAAATTAATTTTTTTTGCGCTCTCTGCGATTTTTTTACGTTTTTGCCAGCCAGAACATGAAAAGTATCTTTAGTTAATGATTTATTTGTGTGCTTTCGTATCTATTTACCCTTTGTTTTGTTTTCGTTTTTCGCATACCCACAAAAACGTAAATATGACGTGTGCCATCTGATTGGCATCTATTTCGTGGTCATAAAAATAGATGACCAACGGTTTGGTGGGTCCAATGTTTGGAAAAAGCCGATGTAGATTCAGATTTCACAGCTACTTGGATTTCATTTGACAATCAAGCCGGCGGATAATCACATAGTGTTTGAAGTGCTGACATTCATTGGGCTCTAAATGACCGCTATCGGTCTAGTTCTTATCACATGTTTCGGGTTTTGTCGTCGGCCACTGATAAGCTTTCTTTTCTGACCTTTGAACGCAGACGAAAAGTAGCTATATGGGCTTAATTGACGGTCATAATTAATCATCGATTGGCCATTTGTTTATGGTGATATAGGGTTGTAGCCAGGGCAACCTTGAGTACCTATTCGAACTATCCTGAAGAGTCATGTTCCTAATTAGATAAGAACTCGTTGGAACTTGTTTTAAAAATACATTCCACCGGAAATCGAAAACATATGTACCCTTGCCGTCTACAGACAATAGTTTCAAATCATGGTGTCAATATTGTTGCAGATAAGACCCTGAAACACTCGAAGTCCCCCGACTTTGATACTTAATTGAATCATGTCCGTAGTTAATCTACTCACTTGGCTAGATTAATTCAGATTTTCCTAAATTTACTCTACTGAACATTTTTTTGGCAACCAGAAAGACAAATATTTATAAAACAAAACAAAAGAAATGCGTGGGTGTCTATGTTTACTTTTTGACATTTGTTCAAACACAAGTAAATGTGGGGAAATGTGTTATGAAACGGACAATAGAATAAAACAAAGCATCAGCTGCAGGTGTACGAAATTGAATTTAATTCTATTGCTATAGAATGGGGAAACTTTCAAAACAGAAAATAAGACAAATGCGTCTATATATACTTGGGTTTCATTTTAAAAGGGCAGCTAAGAAATGGGGAATCTTTGATACAAACGTAAAGTAAATAAGCAGGTGCTCATCTTCAACTTGAAGATTGCTTGTTCGTTACTAACTCGAGTCGTTATGTTGTTCTTTTCAGATTTTTCTGCTACTGATCATCTTGCTGTACTTCAGCTCTTATGTGGTTGTATCACGTTTTCGGCGTCGCGACCGTGACGATCTCTATTCGAATGACGAGGACGAGGTGCTGGTCTATCGGATAAGGTAAGGTATTTCAGTGGTCAACAACCCGGGTCGCTAATTGCCGAGTCACTCGAGTTGCATTCGCAGTGATAAATGTTTCTTTTTTTTCTGCATTCCCATGTAAACCCACAGCTTTTGGCTTTGCACATTCACACTGGCCGTTGCCGAAGGGGCCGCCATGCTGCTGCCCGTTTCCATCGCCAGCAACGAGGTGCTGCTCCTGTATCCCAACAGCTACTATGTGAAGTGGCTCAACAGTTCACTTATACAGGGTAAGCCCTAATCAAGCTTTATTTCCGATAATATGCCTATGAACCGCGTCTAATTCACATCTTTTTCCCCCTTTGCAGGCCTGTGGAACCATGTATTTCTGTTCTCCAATCTGTCACTGTTCATCTTCCTGCCATTCGTTTATCTGTTCTCGGAATCCACGGGCTTCGTGGGTTACAAGAAGGGCATTCTGCCGCGAGTCTACGAAACCTTCACAGTATTCATGCTGATGGCCGTTATTGTCCTGGTACTAACCGCCGTCCTAAGTGCAGTCTTTGGCATTGAAAAGTTCCAATTCTTTTGGTTCCTAAGTGAGTATATGGTGATGCACGGGTGCGGAAGAGATCAATATCAATGTCAATCGAGATTCCGCACCCGTGACGAGCCCATCCCCGAATTGGGATAGGTTCTGGTGTGCAAACAATGCATTTCTAATTTCCGCTCTTCATGCTCCACAGATTTAGGCAGTGTTCACCTGCCGTTTCTTTATTCGTGTGTCTCCTTTTTGGGCGTGATGCTAATGCTAAGTGAGTATTATATGCACAAACAAACTAATTATAATGCTTTCTAGATTAAACTTCGGCTTCCAACTGCTTGATGTACTTGTCAATGTAGGCCAGCTGGCTGGGATTATGCTCACGTGCCTTGGCCACGCTCTCCTCGAACTTGTCGTCTTGTTTCAGGCACTTGTAGGCATTGGCCTGGTAGAGCCAGGCGCGCAGATTGGTCTGCTGCAGTTTCTCCAGCACGTACTGGCAGTCCTGGATGGCGCGTTTGTAGTTCTTTAGTCTGAAAGCAATTTAGAATAGCATGGTTAATAGAAATAGTCTTACAGGAAAGTTTAAAACTCACTTGATATAGCACAGGGCGCGATTGTTATATGTTATAGCGCTATCCTTGACCTTTATTATAGCCTTGCCGTAGTGCAGAATTGCCTTCTCGTACTTTTGGTTACGAAAAGCTTCATTTCCCTGACTGGAACAAGGTTTTAGTAACAGATATTCATTTAAGGAAGACACTTTTCTTACGCTCTGCTTTGCTCTGCCTCGTACTCTGCTTTGGCGCGAGCCTCTGCGCGATCGTTGGCATCTCGTTCCACCTGCTCCATGAAGCTCTGCTGGTCCATGGCCTTGGCCTGCTTCTCATTGTCCTCCTCAATGGACTTTTTCCTATTGATCACTGTGCGATTTTCGCGTACCTTAAGACGCACTTTGTCCACATCCAGGTTATCAAAATTAACCTTTTCCTTGGCCTGGCCATTGGCTCCTTTCTCAGTGTCTGAATCATCTTTAGTGGGTTCGTTATTCAATATACTATCAATCTTTGCCAGAGTAGCCTCGAATTCGGCAAAATCATCCCCGTCTTTGGGATTCAAATTGCAATTCACTAGAGTCGCCTTCAGCTGGTCTACGTCTTTACCTTCTTCACCAGCCATTTTAGGGTTTTGAAAGGAATAAATATAGTTTAGCAACTGACTTGGGTAACTAGGTTTCGAGTGCTGAGATCAGACTAAAAGTTCTAGGTTTACTGGGATGTCGTAGAAGCCGAATTTATATTTCCACAATGAACAAAGCTAAGCTGTCTAGAAGTTATTCGTAGTTCTTATTATAACAATAGAGTTAGTTTCAACGAATGTTATCCGTGTAGTAACCAGGACAACCCTCTTGTTTGCTTGCAGTTTGCACCCCCTACGGCTTTGTGCGCCTGTTTGGCGTTGTTAACCAGGTGCTGGTTCGGCCCATGCTGCTGCGCGACGTCAACGAGGAGTTCAGCGCCTTCTACATGGAGGAGGCGAGCGTGAAGCGGAAGCTGGCCCACATCGAGCTGCACAACGTGAGCATCTCGGATGCGGCCAACGGAGGCCGCCTGGGCAACGGGATTGGATCGGGCCGAGGCCGCACCTTCTTTCCCCAGCCGCTCCTGCGGCAGTCGCAGGCTCATCTCTACCAGCGCAAGGCGATGGCCAGCGACGTGGGCGAGCTCAACGATAGACTGAGAGAACTGGACTCCGAGCGCAAGGAACTGGACAAGCTGCGCAAGTCGAGCACGTTCCAACGCACCTTCGTCTATCCGCTGGCCATGCTGCTGCTGCTGTTCTGCACAGGAGTCACCATTCTGCTGGTGGTGCAGAACACACTGGAGCTGCTTATAGGCATCAAGGCGCTTCCACTGAGCACAAGGGTAGGTTTAATTGAGTTCAGGGTAACGATAATGGCTTGATTATTCAATTTCTTACTTTTATTTAGCAATTTACGCTGGGCATCTCGTCACTCTCGAAGCTGGGACCCTTTGGCGCCGGCCTGGAAGTGTGTCTAATCTTCTACTTGGGCGCCACCTCGGTGGTGGGCTTCTACAGCATGCCCTTCATGCGGAACGTCTGTCCCAAGCGGCGCCAGACCTCGCTGCCACAGCTTATGCTGAACTGTGGCTTCATGCTGGTTTTGTCCTCTGCGCTGCCGCTTCTCAGCAGGATCATAGGTAGGCACTAGCAAACTGCTAATGAATCGCATCTTTTAATACATACACTGTCTCTGCTTTCAGGCATCACGAACTTTGACCTGCTGGGCGACTTCGGGGCCATCGAGTGGCTGGGCAACTTCCAGATTGTGCTGCTCTACAATTTGGTGTTTGGAACCACCACGGCCCTCTGTCTGGCCAACAAGTTCACGGCCACGGTGCGCCGGGAGCTGAGAGCCCGGTTAGTGGAGAACTATGTGCTCTTTACTAACTACATGAGCTTCATCAACTGATATTGGCGCAAGCGACACGACAACGCGTACTGCGTACACCGACACCTGGTGGGACGCCTTGTCGAGCCGCTGCGAAAGAGCCTAACTAGTTTCTATACCAAGTATCGTAATCTTAGTCGTAAGCGCAGTCGCAATACCACCGCTAGTCGCAAGGCAAACGAAATGAACTGTTGAGAAATAAGCAAAACACGGGAGATGGGCAGCTGAAACTATATAATATACCTTTACATATGTTATATGATCACGTATAGTTGTGCAGAACTGATACTAATATTTAAATGTTGCGCTGTTAGCTGTTGTGCTTAATTGTTGTACTTTATACAGAGTCCTTGGCAGACCGGCATATCGAAATGTTGCCCGTTAATATGTGGCCCTCGCGGACCAAGCTATATGTATTTGCAGAAATCCAGTATAACGTGTAAATAGAAAACGTTCTAGTGCAACATAAGCCGCAGTCAGCCGTTTGTAGTAGACGTAGGCTAGAGTTTAGTGCATTTCACTCAATTTCTTGTCGTTCAGAGTCAAGTGTTGAATTCCATTTCATACATGTTTTTCGCTATTTATCTATGTACTCTTGAGTTATTTTTATAAGATTTTAACAATGTTCCTTAAGCAGCGCATCGACTGAGGCGCCTTCATTTCATTTTAATGCATACTCAAACCTGTAACCCGATATTCACACAATCACACACTTACAAGCGTCTAAAACTTATGTGATACAAAAAATAATAAACAAAGCATTTTACTAAATTAACCGACATGTCATGGCTTTTTAATTACGCTCGATTCAAGCTGCCGTTTTACTGAAATATGGTTTCGTTTCACTTTTATTGCAGCCTAACTTCGCTGTTCCTGTTGGCTTGAATGCCTTTTTCCCGACGAGGAGCTGCAGTTTTGACCGATACTACCTACGATAATGCTGTGATTTAATGTCTATAGATAAAAGATTAATGAAGCTATAAGGATAAATAAAGAATTTAAGTAAATATACTTTGTTTTTTTTTTGGGTTTACAGTTTTGGGAAAAAGGTTATCATTTTAAAAAATGTAATGCGTAGAAAAATGCAATACTGAAATTACAGTGCTTAATAAAAAAGTTATTATAAATATTACCAAGATGTGCTCAGAATTTTAAATGATATTTTCACCACCGCCCATTCGAATACGATAGCTCACCACCCAAGAGATAGCAATTCGGCCGATACATCGTCCGGCTACTATCGCCCTTGTTGCCCACCACTAGTTTTTCGCACATCTCTAGACCTTTTTGTGGCATTTTTGTGGCGTCTTATTGTCGAATTTTTGATTTAAAGTGAATTAAAAGCAGAAAACACGATGCTGAGCCGCAAGCGCCGGGCGAGCAGCATCTCCAGCCGGCAGGACGAGGACCCGCTGCAGCTGGACGACTCCACGCCGGAGCAGTCGCCGGTGCAGCAGACGACGACACAATCGGCGCGAAAAAAGCGCCGCCTCGATCCCACGGAACTCTGCCAGCAGTTGTACGACTCCATCAGGAACATCAAGAAGGAGGACGGCTCCATGCTGTGCGACACCTTCATCCGGGCCCCGAAGCGCCGGCAGGAGCCCTCCTACTATGACGTGGTCGTCAATCCCATCGACCTGCTCAAGGTGCAGCAGAAACTGAAGACCGACTCGTACATCGACCTGGACGATCTGATGGCCGACCTGGAGCTGCTCGTCGGCAATGCCAAGGCCTTCTACAAGCCGGACAGCTGCGAGCACCAGGACGCCGTCGCCCTGTGGCAGCACATCCAGTCGCACAGGCAGCGCATCATGGAGGCCAACGGCTTGGCGGAGGAGGAGCCGCGGGCCAGGCGCATCTCGCGGCAGGTGCGGCGCATGACCAGCAGCACGGAGCCGGGCGGCGATGGAGGAGCCGCCGATGACGAGTACAACCAGTACGAGGAACTCTTTGCCTCCATTATGACCGCCTCCGACCCCGTGGGCGACCGGGCCATGCACCGCATGTTCCAACTGCTGCCCTCGAAGAAGATCTACCCCGACTACTACGATGTCATTGAGCATCCGATTGACCTGCGCCTGATTGCGACCAAAATACAAATGAACGCCTACTCCTCGCTGGTGGAGATGGAGCGGGATCTGCTGCAGATGACCAAGAATGCGTGTCTGTTTAACGAGCCAGGTTCTCAGATCTACAAGGACGCCAAGGCCCTGAAACGAATCTTTACGCAGCGGCGTATCGAGTTGGAGACCGGCAAGGGCAAGCTGGCCAAACGGGTCAAGAGCCTGTCCAGCGCGGCGATTGCTGGTAGGGATTACACCTAGGAAATATTACTATTTTGTATTTAACCTGTATCATTCTCTACTTTTTCCAGCTCTTAAGGAAGAGGTGGACAGCTCCGACGACGAGGAGACGAGCAAAAAGGGCGAAGGACCCATGTGGGCGTTATTCGACCACCTGTACAACGCACCAGGAACCTCCGAGCATCCCGGGGTCACTGGTCCTCCCTTGGGCAACTCGCTTTGGAAGCTGCCAGTGCGCCGTTTTCATCCCGAATATTTTGAGCTGATCAAGCGACCCATATCCATGAGCCAGATCCACACGAAGCTGAAAAAGGGCGATTATGCCAACATCAGCGATCTCACCGCCGATCTGTATCTCATGCTGGACAACGCCAAAAAGGCGTTTCCGCCCTCCCATCGTACGCACAAAGATGCTCTGAAAATGCTAAAGCTAATGAACGCAAAGCTGGTGGAGGAGTCCCTGGAGGAGGGTAGCGATCTAGATGACGAAGACGCAGACGATATGGACGCTGAGGTCTTTACGACCAGCTCGCAGCCGGAAAGGCGCAAGCCGGGCAGACCGCGTGTCAACTCCAATTCCAACTCGAATGCCTCTCACACGCCAAACAACTCGAATTCACCCAAATCCAATCGCATTGCCATCAATGCGGCAATTAAAAAGAAAATTCTGAGCATACAGAAATACCTGGTGGACTACTCTTTGGGCAATCGTCGTCCAATAGAGATGTTTATGGAGAAGCCGCCGCGAAAGATTTATCCTGACTACTACGATATCATCCAGAATCCCATTGACATGAACACCATTGAGCACAACATACGCACAGATCGCTATGCCGCTGTAGAGGACGTGGTATCCGACTACCGACTTATGTTTTCCAACTGCCGCCAGTACAACGAGGAAGGTTCGAACATATACGAAGATGCCAACATCCTGGAACGCGCCCTGAACGAAAAGCTCAAGGAGTTTCCGGGACTGTCGGATGTCAAGAAACCCCAGCAGAAGTACAGCAAGGTGGGCAGGAAGCTAAAGACCGCCTTGATCACGGAACGCCTGTGGCAGTTCTACGAAACAGTAAAGGAGTACCAGGAGCCCAAGGGCAAGAGGCAGCTATCGCTCATATTCACAAAGCTGCCGTCGAAGAACGAGTATCCCGACTACTATGACATTATTAAGGAACCGATTGATATGGACCGAATTGCTCAGAAGCTAAAACAGGGCGCTTACGAGAGCTTAGATGACTTGTCTGCGGACTTCCTTCTGATGCTGGAAAATGCCTGCAAGTACAACGAACCAGACTCGCAGATCTACAAAGATGCGTTGGTTCTACAGCAATTGACGCTGCAGCTGAAGCAACAACTGCGCACCGAGCGCGATTCACTTCCGGATGTTCCGCTGGCTGTTCAGGAGCTGTTCCTCACACTGTTCACCACTCTTTACAATCACCAGGACGAGGAGGGTCGTTGCTACTCGGATTCCCTGGCCGAACTGCCTGAGTACGACGAGATTGGCGAAGGACCCAAGGTGCGCGGCATATCACTGGATCTTGTAAAGCGAAGGCTGGACAAAGGCGCTTACAAGCGACTTGATATTTACCAGGAGGATATATTTGCCTGTTTGGAGCGTGCCAGAAAGTTGTCGCGCACTGATTCAGATATATTCCAGGTGGGTAACAGGCTGGAAGGCTTTGTTAATTTAATTTGTATTAATAAACATTAAAACTGTATTTCTAGGACTCCATCGAACTGCAGACTTACTTTATCCGCAAGCGGGATGAGTTGTGCAAGGACACACTAAGCTCACCAGCTCTTAGTTTCACCCTGGAGCGCCTCCTGGCCGATGTGGAGGTGAGTCGCCAGCAAAAGTTGCAACAGGAGGAGCAGGACCAAGAACAGGACAAGGAAAAGGAGGAGTTTAACGCCGCCAAGGGCGAAAGCATGACAATAAACCAGCAGGTATTTTCCCCCGGCGATTACGTGTACGTGCAAATGCCGGAAAACAAGATTCCATCGATATGCAGCATTGAGCGCCTGTGGACATCGCCCACTAACGAAAAGCTGATGCAGGCTTCGATCTTCGTGCGGCCACACGAAACGTACCATGTAACCACTCGCAAGTTCCTCGAAAAGGAGGTGTTCAAGAGCAGTCTTTCGCAGACCATTTCGATGGACAAGGTTCTGGGTATGTGCTATGTGATGAACATAAAGGACTACATCAAGATGCGTCCCGAAACACTGCCCGAAAAGGATGTGTTCGTGTGCGAGTCTCGCTACAACATCCAGGGTCGCTGTTTCAAAAAGCTCAAGAACTGGCCGCCTGTGCGTGAAGGCAGCTCGGTGAAATTCGTTCCGCGTGAGCAGCCACTGGAGCTGAAGCGGGTGATGTCCGTCTTTAAGGAGCGCTTGGAGAAGCACAAAGGAGAATTGGAGGAGCTCAAGCTGCAAGAGACGATGGTCGAGAAGGAGAAGCCTAATGTGTCTTGCGATCCGCCGCCAAACGCCGAGAGCAGCAGCATATACTATCAGCAGTACAATACTGTCTGCAGTGGGGCCATCAAAACCGGTGACTTTGTGTACGTGGCCACCCAAACCGGAAAGCAGTCGGTGGCCCAGGTGCAGCAGATCTGGGAGCAGAATGGAAAGTCCTATTTTAAAGGCCCATGGCTGCTGCCCCCCAGCGAAACGACTCCCGGCTTGGGCAAGCAATTCTTCCGTCAGGAACTGCTCTTGAGCACAGTCGAGGAGGTGAGTCCGGTCGTGGGCATCGTGGGTAGATGCGCCGTCCTCGAGTACGCCGAATTTATCAGCTCCCGGCCCACGGAGATTTCGGAGAGCGATGTGTACATTTGTGAGTCCGTCTACGATGAACTGAAGAAGGCTCTCCGCAAGTTGGCCGCCGGCAACATGCGCAAGTTCCAGCACAGTCCTGCCGTCACCGAGGATGAGATCTTCTACTTCAAGACGCCCATTAAGCCCTCCAAGGACGTTAAGAACGAGATAAATGAGCTGGGCATGCTGGAGGATTCAATGGATGGGGATACGCCCTCGCTTAGCTCAGACATTGCGGCCATGTCCTCTCCGGCTCCTTCAGTGAACTCCACGCCACTGACCTCCAAAGTTAAGGCCGCCAAATCGGCCAAGAAATGCCTTACTGGCTACATTCTGTACTCCAGTGAAGTCCGAAAAGGTAAGATATTCCACTATATTACATGTGTTTCAGAGAATGTTTATTAATTTGAATCTTTATGATTTAAGGCATTTGCCAGAGCAATCCGGACGCCACCTTTGGCGACATATCCCGCATGGTGGGCACCGAGTGGAAGAATCTCCCGTCCAGCGTCAAGCAGAGCTGGGAGGATCGGGCCAGTCGGCAGAACGAGGAGACGGCGGCCATGCGCCGCGAGTTGGACGACGTCCAGAACAGCGCCAGTCCCTCGCCCCAAGTGTCACAGGACGCCTTCGGCCAGGTGCTCACCTTTGAGTGCCAGTGGGACAAGTGTGACTTTCAGTTCGAGGAGCTGGGCGACTGCACGGAGCATTGCATGGCCGATGGCACAGGGCACATTCAGCGTCACCAGCAAACGGGCGTAGAGGTGGAGTATATCTGCCTATGGCGCAACTGCCCGCGGATCAAGAAGTCCACCCAGGCCTTCCCAAATGTTCTGCGCCTTATCAAGCACGTGCGCGAGGTTCACCTTAGCAAGTGCGGCAAGTCGATAGCGGCGGCAGATCGCAGCAAGAATTTTGTGTCGCGTCGCCAGAAGAATGCGCCACTGGCCACAACGGTGCCGATCCCGCCCAGCCTTGCGCAATCGCCACGTGCTCCCAGCAATCTCGAGGCAGTGCAGCTGCAGCAGCAACAACAGCAGCAGAACGTCCACCAAATGCAGCAGCTGCAACAGCAACAGCAAACGATCGTCTTGGGACCGCCGCCGGAGCCGCTGTTCGTCACAGTGCCACCGCGCATCAATCGCGTCATCCACTCGGAGGCGTACATCAAGTACATCGAGGGCCTGCAAACGGGCAGCCACCTGAACGTGGCCACCTGCAGCAACAACTGGCGGCGGGCACTGACGCACGTCACTCCCGCCCAAGTGGTGGCCAAGGCACCGCTACCCGAGCATTGGATCGGACCGAATCTTCGCGATCAGGGCAATGTGGTGCAGGCACTGTGCCACCTGCGCAACTTCATGGTCGACGATGTACTCCAAATACGGCGTAGCTGCAACTAGCCCATCGTAATCGTTTAAGCCCAAAGCGTTTCAAGTTCCATGTTAATATACAAAAAAAAGAAAATTAAAACAAATGCTTGTATGGATTTTACAGGGGGTGTTGCCAACAAATTATGTTTGTTAATATGGTTAAATGGTTAAGTTAATTAATTGTAGTTGACCGCCTTTCAGAAGTATTATCAACAACCAATAATGTGTTTGTAATTCTAACGATTATAATCTTATATCTCTGATATTCTGTATGTAGCATTTAAGTTTCTATAATTCCCTATCGTTTATTCCCTTTCAATGTCGCGTATCCGCCCCTGTGTTCGCATATGTTGTTCGTTATCAGTTTCTCGTGGCGCTGACGTCATGGCAACGCTGGGTTGCGTTTATTTTTCGTGGGTTTTGTTTTGCTCCTCCGGTACGACAACAAACCGGTTCCCAAGCATAGAGTCACCCAGTTATTTTGTGGTGCTTATCTAATTGGCCCTGCTCAGCGGTGCTCAGTGCCTCTCAGTCGCGCTCATTTTTCGCCTTCCTATAATTAAATTCCATATGCCATCGAGTTCGGAACTCTGGCTGCGCAAAATCAGTCGTATTCTGCCGCTTGTAGCTTGCAGACGCTATCTATCAGATATATCAGATATACCCAAGTATTAGCAACCAAAGGAGCAATCATGTCGGAGGGCGAATCGAAGTTTGGCTTCAAGGATATGGAGAAGGCGCTGGAGACTTTGAAGTTGCTGGAGGACCATGACATGCAGTATCGCAAGTTGACAGTCCGCGGATTGCTCGGCAGGGCCAAGAGGGTCCTTTCAAGTGAGTGCTGCTGGACAATGAATCCTGTAGTCATCCCATTAACCCGTTTTGTAATAGTGACCAAAGCGGAGGAGAAGCTGAAGAACATCAATGCGGCCATCGGAGTCTTTGAGAAATGGCTGGAGGAGAATGGCGGAGGAGCGTCCAGCAAGAATGCCAAGACCGACAGCGAGGACAAGGTGGAGACAGTGCCAGGACTGGGATTCAAGGATAAGGCCGCTGCGGAGGCGACGCTGAGGTAAGGGACCAGGTCATCTTCGCTGCCATGCTAATGAGCCGGAGACCTTCAGCCCAGGCAACCAGCGACGACGTCAAATGATGTCATGGCACAGTTTTAGAGTGTCGAACTGGGAAGTCTCATTAAGTTGATAGAGCTGGCGGCACTGCGCTCTTCCTACTCACAGCTCTCTGTACTATGTGTATATTGGGGTGGATCGATTATATTGATCCGTAAACCTGAAACATTGTCATTTGTTAGGAATTTGCCGATATTGTATATTCAAAGTTATTAATATTTCAGGATATGGGTATATCAAACCCTTGTACTCTTACATTTATTGGGTTTTGAAGACATTAAGATACATTCCTTGAATCATTATAAAACTATTTTTAAAAATGAATATGAAACATTTTCAAAAACACGATCCACCCTAATATTTACACAACTATATCAGCACATTCCACAGTTTGCCTGTATCCAAAATATTTCTATATGCATCTCTCTCGCATTGCAGCATTTTGGCGGAGCGAGATCCGGACTACCAGAGATTGGCCATAAAGGGATTGATTGGTAGCTCCAAGCGTGTACTGTCCGGCACCAAGAACGAGGACAAGATCAAGGCCATCAAGGAGGGCGTCCAGGTGCTGGAGGACTTCTTGGAGAAGTTCGAGGCCGAAAACCGAATCAAGGAGAACCGTGCCTACTTGCCCCTCGCCGTGGTCACCAAGCTGCCGGATTCCAAGGAGGATTTGGCCGGCGAGTTCCTGGAGGCTTATGGCGGCTCCAAGGCCAAGGGAAACTACAAGCATCTGCGCACCATGTTTCCCAAGGCGGATGATGAGACCAGCTGGGACATTGTTCGCAATCGCCAGTTGACCAAGTTGCTGGAGCAGATCAAGACCGAGGAGGCCAAGCTCTTCGATGCGGAATCTGGAGCTCCCACCGAGCTTCACCTGCAGTTGATTCACTGGGCGTACAGTCCGCAGCCGGACAAACTGAAGCAGTACATCGAAAAGCTGGCCAAGAAGACCCCGGAGAAGCGCAAGCAGGAGAGCAGCAGCAGCAGTGCCAGTAGCTCTAGCCAGGATTCCGATGAGGAGGATAAGCCCAAGAAGAAGAAGAAGAAGGAGGAGTGAGGGGCAATTGACAAAAAACACTCTGCTGCCATTTGATTAACGAACAGAAACGGTTCACACAGCCCTGTTTCCGGTTTCCAACCGATCCAATTTGCCGGAATTTTGAGTTGAATGTCTAATCTTAAAGAACCGAACCGAGTAAAATTACATGGGCTTCGAAATCGGAAACAGGTTTAATAGTTTATTAAGTAACTCAACCTCAACGCAGAACTACGATTAGTGGTGGACACATACAATAGTGATTTTCTTTGGTATCCCCCTCTATATACACATATTACTTTATGCATGTAAACATAGGCGTGTTAGTACGTATGATATATGTAAATATTGTATAATACCATTCGTTTATGTCGTTTTGATGAGCCTAGTCTTTGGAATCAATAACTATGTATGTTAGGTGAGTGTCAGGCAAAAACTCAAGAGAGTGGCAATGTGACTTGACTGGAAAAAGTAAATATAATGAAACCATCTTGTATTTGTGCTTTTATTTTGGAATTTTTTAAATTTCTGTAATTAACTCTTAGATTCTGGGAATTAAGTTTAAGATAGTAGTTGGTGAATATTAGCTTTTGCGCCGTGGACTACCGTAAATTCCCAAACCCAGCTCATCATAACGAAACCTTCATTTCAAATTCGTGACCCCACGCACATACACACGCAAACTAGATTACACAATGTACACGGGAACGGCCACGCCCTCTCGGCCGCATTCCCACGCTCCGCCCACATACTGAATACACACACAGACTATCTAGCTAATATTTAGGCAATCCGGCGGTATCGTAATACTCCGACTTGGCCACTCGAGCGGATTGCGTCTGGGAGTCGCCGGAAGTTGGGGGCGTCTTGGCCAGCGACAGGGTCAACTGGTGCTGGTCGCCCTTTCCGGAACCCGATCCGGTGGTCAGGTGACCGTAGGCCATGTTGAACAGGGCGTCCGGATCGCAGACGAACCGATAGACGTAGCGCTCTCCGTTCACCTTCTGCATGATGCCCTTCTCGTAGTAGTAGCGCAGACTCCGGGACAACTTGTCGTAGTTCATGGCCGGCCGGTTCTTCTGGAGACCCCATCGCCGGGCCACTTCCTCCGGTTCGATCAGCTTGAACTCCATGCCCCGGCCGGTCCAGGCGATGCAGCTGGCACTGGAAGAAGAAGAAATTTAAAAGGTGAATAAGATTCTTAGCTAAGTGGAAGAATTAGAAATAATTGGTGACCCCGATTTTTATAAAAATACTGATTTTGGGAGTGGTTCTAATTGATAACGATTAGTACTCATTTTTTATGTGATTTAAACCTCTGTGTATAAGGAATATCATGTTATATTATACTGAACTTCTCATGTCTAATTGGGGACCCCGATTTTTAACTAACCGGTATTCCAGAGGTAACGCTGATCTATATCGTTTAATGTTATATTTTCTGAGTGTTAATTTACTAAACCTTTAAACCTTTATCAAAATCAATTCAAGGACTAGACCTCAGCACTTACCTGGTGGTGGGTTCATCCAGAAGGGCCACCAGGAACTGCCACAGCTGCAGAGAGCCCCTCCGCTGGCTGATCGTCTGGCCGTTGCTGCTGGTGGAGATGCCATTGCTTGCGTAGAACTGATCCAGACGCAGTTCCGCATCGCTGGAGGTGGTGGAGTCCACCACGCTGGGTCGCAGGGCAGAGGGATAGGTGGACGAAATGGTGGCGTTGTAGGGACCAGTGTCGTACTTGAGATCCGCATCACTAACCGCCGCCAAGGTGGTGGGCGAAAGTTCCCGATAGACGGATTGCGACTGCGTCTGCTGCTGGTGGGCGTAGTGAGAGGGCGTGGCATATACCGCCGAACTGGAAATAACCGCCGTGTGACTAAACTTGAAGGCGGAGGCGGCATGGAGTGGTGTCAAGTGGGTGAGGGCCTGCTGCTCCGTCTGCTGGTGGTGGTGTCCATGGTGATGGTGGTGGTTCGGATGCAGTGCAGCTACATGTTGCAGTTGCTGCTGGTGGTGTTGCTGTTGCTGCTGCTGTTGCTGGTGCTGCTGATGTTGCTGCTGCTGCTGTTGCTGCTGATGTTGCTGCTGCTGGGCCGCCGTTGTGGTGGAGTCCGCATCCTCGATCTTCGTGTGGTGCTGGAAATGCTGGCCGGAGGAAACATCGCTGCAGTAGACTGCTGCGGCTGCAGCGGCGGCGGCGGCAGCAGCAGCGGCTGCCGAGGCTGTGTCTGCAAAAAAGGATTCGAAAAAGGAGTTCAACAGAAGCTGAGCGAAAGCCGCTTTCATGCACGTTTGAGCAATGGTTCGGTGTCGAGGGAACGGGCGCTAATTATTTCGGATACCCCTTGCTACAGAGGGTGGTATGGGATTTTCAGTTACTTAGAAACAAATTAGTCTTAGCCCTTTTTGATATGGTATAACCATAAATCATAAATGCATTATCCATAAATAATATAAATATAAAATGTAATAGACAATACATACTAATCTTTGCCATATCTTAGCTTTAAAATGGTTGTATTATCTAGGATAATTTTGATACCTTATAATGAAAGTTCCCTTATTAAAGGGCATGCCACCTTCTCTATTGCCCTTAAAAAACTCTTTTACATTGTTTTGCTTTGTTTGGCTGCCGTTGGCCTTTTCTAAATGGCCAGGGTATTTAGCAGCAATTAATTATTTAAGCAACCCACTCCCGTCAGTCGCTGCAAAATGCTCAATATGCTGCAATTTAACGGGGACGCACACAACACCCCACCCGAAGCACCACTCGAGTTTGCCCTTTTCATTAGGTAGTTACTCCATAACTCCCGCCGCTGCCCACCCCTCAGCCATCCATCCATCCCCCGACCAACCTCATCGCGACTCGACGCTGGGCGCATTAAAAATTCAGGAGATACCTTTGCATAATCCATGAGCAAGTGTCGACAAGTAAAAACATCATTGTCGATATCAACAAACGACCTGCCGCTGATGGAAAACGAAGACCTGTTGGCCCTGCTGCCCAAGGGTGGGGGATTGGGTGGTTGGAGGAGGGTATAGCAGTGCACTACACGCAGAAAAAAATATTTAACTACATTTTGTACTATATAAGGAATTCATGAATATTCATATTTGAATAAAGAAACCAATATCTTGCCTAACCATCTTTTAATGACATTAAATGTACACATTTTTTATTTAATAGTTATAAAATTAGAAATAGATAAGTAAAGTCCTATTTGATTTTGGAACATATTGCCTTTTATAAAAGGTGTTTTGAATCATGAAATATATCTGCTATAACTTACAAAATCATTTCGTAAAATAAGATTCTACGGTGTAAAAATTCTTGAATTTTGAATTTTTTAAATATTTTATTTGTTCTAGTTTTTATAATTTTGTCGTTCTATCATAAAAAAGTTCTCATATAAAATTTATCCAATTTTGAATATGTTTTAAGTGTATTTTTTTTATATTTTCAACAAAATCGGAGACAATTTTATTTTTAATTTGTAGGGACTAAACAGAAATCACTTTTTTCTTAGATGTCCAACATAATTTTTTGTGAGTGTAGATGGGTGGATGGGGTGTTTGGGTTGGGTGGTGTAGCTAACACAAACCACTCAACGGCTGTTCCGTGATTGAGCTGTTTGTTCCATGGGCGGGTGGGATTCAGCCCACGCTCGGGACCACGCCCACCGCCCACCGCCCACCGCCCACCGCCCACCGGAGGCCAACTATATCTGCCCCTCGAAATTGAATTGCACGCTTGTGCCGCCGCCAATTGGATTAGCGGTTACTAACACCGGCGATATTGTTATTGTAAATTATGCGCGCGATTTCTTGCATTTTATTTGAAAAAATATTGGGAGCCACTAAGAAGAGGCAGCTGAATTGAATTACCCACCGATAGGTATGCATATCGCGCACAATAATTTGAATAAATGATGAGCGAACGCACGGCTTTAATCATTTTCCTTTCATTTTTCTCAATCTTGGAGGGGACTTACCTTCGTCCTGGCCTTTTTTTAGAATGCCCGCGGGTGGCGATGATGGAAATCTGGATGGAGCATAAATCAAAAGTGTATAGAAAGCGCATTATTCGAGGAGCCCTGAGCAGGCGACTCCGCTGATTGACTTAAAGTTGACTTGTCTTGTCAGCGTGAAGTTCAATCCCCGGATTTCTCAAATTCTTACCTGTAGCAGTACGGGTGCGGATGCGGATGTGGGTGCGGATGCGGATGCGAGTGTGGGTGCGTCACAGCGGGTATGTCAAAGAAACTCGATGTTCTTTCATGACGCACGCCTTTGACATTCACTGCAGATGCCCGATCGAAATGGGAGGTAAAAATAAAGAACATGTCAGTCCAGGTTACTTTTTGCACTCATAAATGCCGGAGAAGAAGCTCCCCCGGGTAAAAAGAAAAACATCTCTTAGTCAAGCGAGGTGGCCTCGACTTTTGTTAGATAATATTTCGTATTAACGCTCGCAATGGGATGCCTTTGAGGCCACAAATCGAGCTTGTCGCCTGCACTTGACTGGCCCATAATCGAATGCCAGCAAAAATTCAAGACTAGATAACTGAAGAAGGGAATAGGGTTCTGGGGATTCAAGAGAGCTTTAATTGTAAAAAGTGTGGCTAAATAAGAACATAGGAAAAGTCTTTAATTTAAGATCATACAGTTTGGCACACATTTCCCATAAGAACCAAAGTTCGAAACAGCAGCATTTTTAAAAGATTAGTTTAATATTTTTGACTCCGGCTAAGTTGTCCTACAGCTTCAAATATATTTATCTTCTTTGGGCCTCGGCACGCGCCAACTTCAGTCATGTTTTCTTAATAAAAAACTCAAAAAAACAATCTAAGCTGAAACAAAGCCTTCGGGCGGCAAAGGGCAAGCAGCCCGAAATCCCAGGCCTATTCCATGGGAAGCACTTCCCATCCAACCCGTGGCCTCCCCCACTCACTTTTCTAAACTCATAATGGAAAATTAATAAACAAGCGAACGTGTAAATAGCAAAAGCAAACAGAAAGTGGATATAGTAGGGTGGAGTTGGTTGTGGGATCAGGATGAAGGACAGGAGGAGCGGGCTGCATCCGGACTTGACAGTGGACGTGGACGAGGACGCTTACCATTGTACCTTGCGTTCAAGTAACCCTCAGTGGAGGTGTCCAGTCCGAATTTCCCGATTGCCGGCGCGGGCGTGGGCGTGGCATACATGACCAGCTCGTCGGCCAACTGGTGGTGATGGTGGTGGTGGTGGTGATGGTGGTGGGCGTACCAGGAGGACTCCCGCGTGAGATCTGCAGAGTGAGGTGATTAAAGTGGGGTTTGGTTTTAGAAATATCATCCTATAACTGCCAGGAGCAAGAAAATGCTTCACCGAAATATAGTTTTTGCAAAAAAAAACCTTTGACAAAAATCCTTTTTTTTACAGTTTTTCCATCGCAATTTGGACAAATCAAGGCCTACAGCTAAAAGACGGACTGTTTTGAGTAGCTACCAACCAAAGCTAACGATTCCTATCACTTTTAGGGATATTAATTTTTTGACCAATTTTCGCATTTTTCATAAGGGGTTACATCATGATTTTTTTCGAAAAATGGACAAAAATGAAAATGTCCAGGTTTGAATGCTAATCGATTGGGAATTTTATTACGAGTTCAACGAGGTATGGCATTCCATATTTGGACTATTATTTTCTTTGTTTCGGCAAAAATACTGACTGGGTTTTGCGGTAAATCAGGATTTGGGTTTTTGACAAAAAACAGGATTTTTTTTATGTGTTTTTTTTGCTGTAATTCGGTCAAAAATTGTCGTAAATTCAAAACCACATACTGTTTTGAACAACTAACAATCGTAAACTAACGATTCCCATCACTTTTCGTAACATTTAATTTTTGACCAATTTTCTAATTTTTTTGAGACATCAAATTATGTTTTTTTGCGAAAAATGGACAAAAATGAAAAGTTTTAGGTTTGAACGTCAATTGCTTTGGAATTGAATTACGAGCTCAACGAGGTATGACATTCCTTACTCTGACTTTATTTCTCATTACGACAGCTAAAATAGTCTGATTTTTACGGCGGAAAATAAGAATTAGGACTGGGGTCACCTTTTGTACCAATTTAATCTCAGTATCTTTGTCACACTATTTTGTCTGCTGTTTAAAATTTTCTTTTTAAAGAGGTCTTTTTTTATTTAGTAGTAATAGATTATTATGGTATCCAAAATCCTCATCATAGATAATAAATATTCCAAAGTACGCATGCTTAATACAGACCGTTGCAGAGAGAGGCACTTGCTCCGCCCGCGCTGGAGGATCCGGAGGTGGCGTTCATCAGGGCGGCCGTGGCGATGGGATTCGGCGAGGAGGGGCCTTCGCCCAGGGCCAAGCAGCAGGGTGGTGGCACTACTGGCGGAACCGGCGACGTCTTCTGGCCAATGCAGATGGCTTCCATGAGGCCGTTACCATGACCATGACCCTGGCCAACCGAATCCAGATCGCTGGCGTGGCACTTCTTGCGCTCCGCCTGCGGACCATCGCAGCTGGAGGACGCGGAAGTGGCCTTGGCCACCGCCGGCAGGGTGGAGCTGACACAGGAAACCACCGAGTCGGTGGTTATGGTGGAGGTGCTGGGCAGGGCGCCATGGTAGAGCCCCAGGTGGTGGTGGTGGTGCGGGTGGTCCAGGTGCGTGAGCGTCTGCTGCAGCTGCTCCAAGTGCGTCTTGGCCTCGCCGTAGTCGCTCTGCGGAAGAAGGAAATGAGGCAGGGCGCGCCAGGAAATTGTCATGAGTCTGGGAGTCTCTTTCGGCGGGGATTTCGATTTCGATTCCGTCTCGGCCAAATTAGTTGTCAATTTGCCATGTTTTTTGGGGGATATTTCTGGGGTTGCCCTTTAAGCCAGTCGCACTTTAAAGCCACCTGCTGGGTGACTCGGCTGCCACCCGCTGCTAACAGGTTGCTCAGACAATGGATGGGAATGGCCACAATTGACAACTGACTGGCCAACTCGTCACATTGACATAGTCAAGTGGAAGTTGTGGCAATTAGTTTAACAGCTTCTTTTGCTTTTTCTGTTGCCTTTGCCTTTGCCGGGTGTCAATTGGCCGGGTTCTCTTGTTCTTGGCCATTAAGTAATGAGCCATTGTCGGCGACAACTACTGAAGCTCTGCAACTGGACATGATATGATATGCGGCTGGGTGTATGGCCAACTCCAACTGCGGTTTATTGACACTTGTACACTTAATGAGCGCTGGGCCGAGGTTAACCTTTGTTTATGGTCGCACTCTCGCTCTCTCCGGGTTATCATATCACCCTGCTCGTGGGGCTCATTAAAGCGGACAGGGATTTCACTTTTTCATGGGGGAAATCCGTTGACAATCTAGCCTCTGGCAAATAAAAATAATACTAGGCAAGATCTTAAATAAGTTACCATAAAGAACCAATCCATTATAAAATCCAAACCTATTCCTTTTAGTTCCTGGTTAACCCAGTTAATGAAATAGATCCAGTTTGAAGTGTCTACTTTAAAAAGGTATCCAAAATTAGTTTAACATTAATTCAACAAACAGAGACAATAGAATTTCCTTAGAGTTCCCGATCAAATTGCCTGCCATTGTTTGCTTTCGGAACCCCCGCTTTATCAGGCCTCCAGCCCAAAGTGCATCCAGTGCTGCCCCCATTTCGAGTCCCTTGCTTGACATTTGGAAACTGGAGCAGCAAGCGATGCGATGGATGCACTGCCATGTGGATGTGCTCCGTCGCATTCGAGAACCATTTGTGCGATAGTTACCCTTAATTACATGCCCGTAATCGTTGCCGGTTCGGTTCGGTTTGCTTTGGTTCGGCTCTATCGGCAGAGTGCCTCCCAACTTCAGGTTGGAATAGAAATGGAAAAACAACCTCAGATGGAAACGCAGAAAGCGGCACCGTCCCTTTTTTCTCCATTTTCGGCCAGAAGAAATGCAGAATGCCCGACTTTCTCCCCCCGAAATCGGGGGTTATGTAAATCTTATCCGCGGTACATTCAACTGGCACTCCGATGGCGTTTGGCAATCCATAACGAACTACTCTTCCGCTTTTTGCTCGCACAAATTTTTGATAAATTGCAAAATATGGCGCCGAATTGCGTTTGCTAAGTGCAAGCGAGCCATTTGTCAAATCAAATTACCGCAATTATTTAGTGTAATAGTGTAACTGTGCGAGCAGCTAAAAAAAGTAAAAATACATCGGCAGCCAAGCGATGTCACCTGCCACACGTGCGCAGGTGCAACAGGGAACTACTTTTGGGACGGTTCACCTCGATGGGGGAACTCCCTTAACACTAAAATATCTTTTAAAATTTTCTAAGAAATTTGGTACATTTTCTTTTGGCATTTATAGAATTTATACCACAAGAAGAAAATTACTAAAAAATATTTCTTAAAAAATATATAAAATATATTATGGTAAAATATATAAAAAGTTATGAAAGACAGAAATATTTGTAAAAATAATATATATTTATCTTCACATTGATTCTTCATACATTTTTGCAATCATGTAATCCCCATTCATTATGCAAATCTCAAAACTAACGATTGTCATAGGGTAAATACCCTTCAGTACATTATAAATCAGTACATTAGGCCCTAATTTGTATGCGCAATTGGTGCCAATTACAAGTGCAATTGGGAAAACAAACTGTGGCGGTGGGTGACTGACTCATCCGACGGATTGATCAACTTTGAACCCTTTGAAACAATGAGAGAGATTACGGCGCATGCGCGCCCGCAACTGACATTACGAAACTTTGCTCGTGTTTACTTTTCGGCGCTCCGAGTGTGTATACAATAATAGGTATATATATTATACGGGTATAGGTACTGATCTAGTTTGCAGCAGCCCAAGGGGAGGTTGGGAGGTGAGGCCCACAGAAGACAATGCTTTTCTTTCTTCAAACTGTTTTAGCTTGGCTCTTTTTTCCCTTGTTTTCCCCTCCACGACGACGAGGTGCGTTGTGTGGCTTGGCTTGACTGATTCGGACTCCGAATCTGTCTCTTTTCGAATCCGTCGGCTGTGGAACCGTCGTGGAAAACACTTTCACTGCACATGATGAGGCAGTGACACGGTCGTCACCATCACGATGGCTGCTCTGCTCCGTCTTCTTGTGGGTGCTGTCTTTTTGGTGGCAATGGAAGCGCAACCGAGCCAGTTTCTCGATCCGCTTGGGCCTCGCATTTTCGGTTCAGCTGCGGTCGCGTTCGGAGGTGTTCCCAGCCAGCTAAAGGATTTTTATGCAGAAAAATCACTAGATTGAGAGACCATCCACAATTCATCATCGAAAAGTCGGAGGATTTATATACCGAAGCCAAAGTTTTTAAAATTTCTGGAAGAAACCCAAAGTGCATACATACAAGACATAAAATTTCGGAGGACTACCAAGCAATATTTCTTAAAGAACTGAAAAGTGTCTGATATTCCACAAAAGAAAACTAGTACAAGCAAATGATATTCCTTAAAAATTTTAATTTTTAATTTTAAAGTTTAAAATACTCAAAAATAATTGAAAAATCTATCGGAGTGGTTGTGTATTATAAGGCTTTATAATAGGTAGTTTTAAGGGTTTTTGAAAAAACCTACAATCCTGAGTAAATTATATAGCACCACTCCATGTTTGCTACACCGCCATGCCAAAAATCGTGAGCCGGCATCTAAATTGGCTGCACTTTCTGCTGTCCATGTGGGCTCTGCTGCAGGGTAAGTGACCACCACTTCATCCCAATCCGAATCCCACTAATCCCTGCTCCTCAGTGACCCTCTGCCAGCCGTATCAGTTGCCCCACCGCTGCTCGAATCGCCTTGAGAACGCCCTGGAGCACATGCGACGCCGCAGTGTCCAGACCAAGAGCTCCTCCTCCTCCTCCTCCTCCTACTCGAGAGCCATGTGGGAGCCTCCGCCGCAGAGTCCCTACCAGTTGTACCACAGCTTCTACGGCCAGCACAGCGATCCCGAGGACGACTTCTACAATGTGGGCGGTGGTGGAGGCTACAATTCGGGGCGTGGCTATCATGCCAAGCTGCTCCACCGCAATGGTCAGGCCTACCCCTTCTCCGATTCCAGCAGTTCTGGCGCTCTGGAGCTGGAGGATTTGCTGGCGGTGAACCAGCAGAATCAGCAGCAGCAGCAGCACAGGCAGCCCCACAAACTGGACATTTCCCGGGTGGATGTGGAGGATCTCAAGGTGCGAGTGCCGCCGGCCAAGTCGGCCAACCGCTGGGTGGAGATCGACAAGTGCAAGTTCAGCACGGAGAACTCCACGCTGGACACGCGGCTGATCTTTCCGGATCTCACGCTGAGCGGAAAGGTGGTGATGCAACCGATGGGCGGCCGGTGTCACATGATCCTGCGACTCCGCCATGCGGGCATCGAGTTCCGAACGGTGCCACTGGGATATGACTCGGGATCGGGGCAATCCTCGGCGAACTATGAGCAGTCCAGGCGATTGGGAGCAGCCTCCGTGCGCACGGACTCCCACTTCGCGGAGCCGGGATTCATATCGGTGTTCGCCCACGGATGCCAGGGACCCAGCGGGATTCGGTTGCGCCAGAACTCCAAGCGGAGATTCGGCAGTGCTCCGGATGTGGAACTGGGCGAACCGCATGTGATTCTGGGCAGCAAGAGGCCGCAGAGGTGGGGCAAGTTTCACTACACTCAGCACTCTCAACCGCCAGTTGGATACGACATTCGGCGGGGTCAGAATGGTCAGAATCCCCAGAATCCCCAGCGGGATCGCAGCGTGGAGCTGGGCAGCGATAGCCAGGCCCAGGATTCGGGTGAGTTCGTCGATGTGAATGGCGACAACTTCTACCGGCGGCAGTTTAGCAAAAAGCGGAGACGCCGCCGGCGGTTCGCCAAGGAGAACTTCGACTCCGACCAGATGACCTTCAGCGAGGATGTGCTGCACTTCGAGGACGAGCAGCTGCAGCAGCTGGTGGAGCCGGATGCCCGTGCCTTCGCGGACATCTTCAGTGGAGCGGCCAGTGGAGGAGCGAGTGGCAGCGGAGATCGCGAGGAGCTGGTGGGCGAGGCCATGTCCCACGAGCTGGAGAAGCTCTTCTCGATGGGCGTGCGGGGTCTGCTGACCACCTACATGCAGCGGGCCCTCCAGCCGGCCATCAAGGAGACCCTGATGGAGAACATGGGCTACACCCTGAGCTACGGCTAGGCTAGGCGCCTCTAAGGACTCCTAGTTTAAGCCCTATTTATGTCCAGATGCAGCAGAAATAAAAGCTTTAAGCGAATCTTACCAGTTTGGCTGTATCCATGGATCGGTATTGATCCGGTGTCCGGATGCACTCTTGAACTTGTTGGATTTTCACTAATAGGATTTCACCTGGCCGCTGGACATCAATAGTCCTCAATTATTCAGAGCTCGATGGAGCTTTCACTTGGCTTTCACTGGCTGATCAGCGCGCATTCCGTGGCCGGCGTGCAGTTGGTTTCGAGATTCCGTGGTGACTGGCTGGGGCCACCTGGCCAGGATGCCTGGCAGCCAGGATGCGGCCAGAGTCACCTTTTTTGGGGGTGGCTGCCGCAGGATGCTGGGCAGGATGCACTGCGCAGGCGCGTCACGCCTCCTCTTTCGGCTGATTGGTTGGGTTTCTCCAAAGGGGAAGGACCAATGGGCGGTTGTCGTGGGCGGTAATTAGGTGGAAATGTCAAAAGTCAACAGATTTGACAGCTGTTTGAAAAGCATTTAAATTTGAAATCAGAAGTTCGGGAAAACTTAAGTTAGTTGAAATCTGCACTCTAGGTTAAGGCAAAGAAAATGATAAATATCATAATCCTCATGTGGAAGATTTTAAATCAGTACTTTTAGAAACTATTTAACATATAATTCAATAATTTATATTGAAATTTTATATTTATTATTCCATTTTAAAGGTTTAAAGTTTTAACCTGAAACAAATAATAAAAATCGATTTTATGCTTTATGTTATGCTAGGAACAAATATTTCATTAAAATCAAAAGTAAAATCCTTCAACAGATGAATTGTTATTTAATTAATTTACGAAACCAATTTATTATTTTTCGTTATATGAATATCTGTTAAAAAATTGTATAAAAATAGATTTGCCAATTATAAAATACGTGTATATTTAAGTCAGATCAAAAGAAAGTTATCTATTTCAAGTAATTAAAATGCATTAATTTAAAAATTCTAATCCGACACTTAAATAAGAATCCAATGAACTGTTCTAATTGGAAACTACTCTTGTTGGAAACCACCGGTTCGAGTCTAGGCTACGCGCTTATCAAAGCTCTCTACCTGCACTTGAGGCATTTTCAGCTTCATTCCACCCAATCCTCTGGCCACACTTTATACTCCCAAAAAATCTCTCTTATAGCAATTTTTCATTCTCATCAGATTTATTATGTGATATGTACAAAGCCAATATCCAAACAAGCACACAGGCGTAGGTAAGTGACCGCGAAACCACCTGGGACACCAGCTCCCGCTCCATCAGTGTTTAAGGCCGAGGAAATCCCGTCCAGACTCCGCGTGAAGAGTTTGTTTACGTCCGTGTGGGCTTTTTGCATGGTTGGCGAGGGGTGGTTGGGGGTGGAGGCCACTCAGTCAGGTGTCTGCGCATTATATAATAACAACTCCGAATCGGCGGAGGCGCCAAGATATATATAGATTAGATAGCCACCGAATAGATTCGGCACTCTGCCGGATTTCCTTGGCCTTGGCGGAGGAGCAAAGGTCACGGGCGGCCCATCGAAATCCGTATCTGTCTCGCGACCTTGGGAACGATTTTCGTGCGTATGCGTCCGAGTTGCGTCAATGTACTGATGATGCTTTGTATTCCCCAGATATATATGTATGTAAATACACGGCAACAATAAGCGGGAGACAAAGGAACCCATCTAGAGTCATGCAGGTCGAATGCCTCCAGAGACAACAGCTCGCCAGGCTGTGAAGGAAGCCCACATCACACAGAAGCTTCCACGCATGCGAACGATCCCCCTTGGACGCGGTCAGTCCAGCAGGATCACCTTCAACAGGTAGCAGCGATGGCGGAGAGCACCAGTAGCACCACATCCCGCCTGGCGGTGGCACCCAGCGGAGCAGGAGTAGCGCCCGATGGAAAGCCCTACATCCGCACCATCGAATGGGACATGATGAACAAGACCAAGTTCTTTCCGCTCTCCATGCTCAGCTCCTTCTCGGTGCGCTGCTGCCTCTTCCCGCTCACCGTGATCAAGACGCAGCTGCAGGTGCAGCACAAGAGCGATGTCTACAAGGGCATGGTGGACTGTGCCATGAAGATCTACCGATCGGAGGGAGTGCCCGGTCTGTATAGAGGCTTCTGGATCTCCTCCGTGCAAATAGTGTCCGGCGTCTTTTACATTAGCACCTACGAGGGCGTGCGCCATGTGCTCAGCGACCTGGGTGCCGGCCATCGAATGAAGGCCCTCGCCGGCGGCGGCTGCGCCTCGCTGGTGGGCCAGACCATCATAGTTCCTTTCGACGTGATATCGCAGCACGCCATGGTGCTAGGCATGTCGGCCCATGCCGGCTCCAAGGTCGATATCAATCCACTGGGCATCAAGTCGTGGCCCGGACGCAGTCGCCTGCACATATCCATGGATATTGGCAGGGAGATAATGCGACGCGATGGCTTCCGGGGCTTCTACCGTGGCTACACCGCCAGCCTGATGGCCTATGTACCTAACTCGGCCATGTGGTGGGCCTTCTATCACCTCTATCAGGGTAAGTCTTCCGCCTGCGAGTGAGATTAGATTATATTAATTTCGAACCCTATTCGCAGACGAACTTTTCCGCATCTGCCCCGTCTGGGTGTCCCATCTGTTTATCCAGTGCGTGGCCGGCAGCCTGGGTGGCTTCACAACGACAATACTAACCAATCCATTAGATATAGTGCGAGCCCGTCTGCAGGTGAGTTTCGAACTGTAGTTAAAATTGCAAAATCATCCACATAATTAAATCACATTGTTTCTTTCACTCAGTTTTTATCAAGTTGATACTATAAACTTAAATGCCAAAACTGTCTTACATTCCATTTTAAAAATCATTTTCATTCTTTAATCAGAATTTTTATTGCAATTTTTATTGAAGATGTCGTAATTCTTACGATGCCACAGAAGCTTCCATTATCGTAACAACATAAAAATGCTCGTCACCCATGCGTAATCTATAAAACAATGTCTTTCCCTCAGGTCCACCGTCTGGACTCGATGAGCGTCGCTTTCCGGGAGCTGTGGCAGGAGGAGAAGCTAAACTGCTTCTTCAAGGGCCTGTCCGCCCGCCTGGTGCAGTCGGCAGCCTTCTCATTCAGCATTATCCTAGGTTACGAGACCATCAAGCGCATTGCGGTGGACGAGCAGTACAAGCACCAGATCCGCTGGTGAAGAACGCACAATCCCCAGCCAAACTGAAACCAACTCAAAACTGCATTTACGCGACGTACTGAGAACCACCAGAACCTGAGGAGATTCGCCGACGATTGTAAATAACAAAAGATAGAGGAAGCAGCAGAGGAGCAGAGGTTAATTAGTTGAATTGCCAATGATAGCGAATTATTAAATCATTTTTGGCGGACGCATGGAGGATGTACTTTTAGTAGAGCGTTGCAATATGCCAGCGACTAGGATGTTCAAGCAACGCAATTCAATATGCAAATACCCCAAAGTGTTGTAGCTTAAAGTGTACATTATTTTTGTTATACTTAGTCGTTTTATACCTAACACGCATAGAGGCCGATCGGTGACAAGAATAATTTATTATACACATAACTATACTTGTACTTGTACGTAATTGATGATGATGTTGATAATACTGTTGATTACCTTGGTAGCCCAATTACTTTTACACCATTTAGCACAGCAATGTTTGCGCCAACAAAATACCACAAACTGGACAAGCCGAACTAGAAGTTAATATCGAAACAGGGTCGTCCCTTCCCAAAGGTCGGGAGGCACTTACTTAGTTAAGCATTCGTGTGTGTGTTCTCTGAGTGGATAAACTAGTTTTAGTCTGCATTATAATAAAGTACAAACCAAGAATTGTTACATTTTTGGCCCTGTAAACTATGAAATCCAAGAGCTCTGTGTGTGCTGACGAAATCGCTCTTAATATTCAAAAGTCTGAGCCTTAATCATTCCTCTAAAAATTCGTAGAAACTCGCCTCTGGAAACTAAATAATACGATTTTTGGCAAACATGAGGTCCATTTCAAAGTTCGCTTCATCAGGCTACTAAGGTCTTTGCATTCAACCGACTTCAGTGATTCAACGCTCCAATAATGAATAATATCCAATTAAGAGTAGAATCAATGAACTAGGGAAATCAATAATAGGAACGGAAATTTGAATAATTTGGATTTAAGTAGAAATAAATAAATAAGTAATCTAGGGCATTTCTAGTTACTGGCCGCTGCTGCCACAGTTGTTGATTCCTCCCTCCCCTCCTTAGAGGATTTAGATCTGGCTGGCACTTCTCTGTAGATTTGGGAGTCTGCGATGTTTCCGGCTGAACTTTAGATCCTGCTTCAGCCAGGCGTTGTTGAAGCTCAGCATGGGTTGGGCCCATGATCAGGATCACTAGTCGAGTTGATCTAGTCTATTAGACAGGCGCTTAAACAGACAGACATGGCTAGATCGACTCGGCTAGTGATCCTGATCAAGAACATATATACTTTATAGGGTCGGAAACGCTGCCTTCTCCCTGTTACATACTTTTGCACGAATACAATATACTCATTTACTCAACGAGTAACGGGTATAATCATTTAGAAAGATTTCCGTTTCTTATCATTATTTGAAATCAGAATAGAAACAGAACAATCTTGAGACGAGTATTAAGTTACTCTGAAGTCTTATTAGATTTCCCATGAATTAAAGATTGTAATTTTTTGACAATCTTGAATGCTTACAATTTATGGCTTTTTAGAAACGTAGACATTTTGGGGAAATTTCCAAAAAATAAGCGTTGGCCCTTTATGTCTTTGAATATTTATAGATTACTATTCTACGAATCACAATCTACTTAGTTTCTGGAATCGTTTTGATTGGGGATACGTGGTCTATTTTGCGTATAAAATGGGCACATCATCTGAAATCAGTTCATTGGGATTCTTTCGGCTTTCGGCTCCAGTTAAACACTTTCATTATGCTGAAGTTTGCATTTTTCCTTATGTGTGCCCTTGTTGCATACAACACGAACGTCCTGGCCGAACCCCAACCACCAACCACCACACCAGTCACTTCTTCTTCGGAAGAGTCAGGAGACCAAATGAATTTCGAAGACTTCAATGGACGACAAATCTATGTTGAGACCTCCCGTTTTCTGAGCTGGAATTTGGCTTATGCAGCCTGTGAAAAAAATAATGCTAAGCTAATGGATTTCAGAGACTTCGGAAAGGACTTCGGAACAAGACTCGAGGCAAATACTACGTACTGGATAAATGGCAAGCTATTAGGTGGACGAAGGCGTAGGCAATTATGCTTTTCAGTTATGAATGGCCAACATGATGCAGTTTGGTGTGATTCAAAATTACATTTCATTTGTGCGAAATAAATTGTAAAAATTGTATCGACAATTTTACAACTGTAAACACATTGTAAAAGAAAAAATAAATACTACAAAATCACACATTTTTAAAAATCTGTAGTATATTCGACTTTTGTGGTTCTAAGTTCCAATATTGCATAAGGTTTAAGTAGAAACGAGATTCAAACAACTAGGGAAATCAATATTAGAAACGGAAATTTGAATGATAGTTGGATTTTAATTCGTGGTTTTAAAGTAGAAATAAATAAATAAGTAATCTAGGGCTAATTTGGCATTTCTAGTTACTGTCCGCTGCTGCCACAGTTGTTGTTTCCCCACTCGCCTCCTTGGAGGATTCAGATCTGGCTGGCACTCCCTCTGTAGACTTGGGAACCTGCGATGTTTCCGGCTGAACCTTTAGATCCTGCTTGAGCCAGGCGTTGTTGAAGTTCTTGATGGGCGTAGGCACCTCTCCGGTGGGCGCCACATCCATGTTGACGGCCGGTGGCTGTGGCAATGGCGGCTCCTCGCTGGCCTTGTTGTAGATCACCCAGTTGTCCGGTCTGTCCGGTTTGGTCAGTACGGTAATCGGTGCGAAGGCCACGCTGGCCAGTAGCTTCAGCCGCTGGGCCTTCAGCCGCGCCTCCGAGTTCCCGTCCACATAGTCGTCCGTCTCGTCGGCGAGAATGTCATTGCCCAACTGCTTGCCCAGGCTGTCCGGGAAAACGGTGACCTTGCTGTTCGTCACACTCCGGCTGGAGGTGGACAGCATGGGCCTGGGCACCTCGGTCACGTGGCTCGTCTGCGTCCTGTTCTCCAGCATGGGCATCACGTAGTTGTCGTCCAGTGAGGTCACGTTGGATCCGGTCGCGTTCTGGGTCGTCGAGTCTCGCATCAGTTGTGGTCTCATGTAGCCGTCCCTGTCGAACTTTTTGGTGGACAATTCGGTTGGGTCCGTCTCCTTTCGGGTCTCTGTTTGGTCCAGGTCATTGCTAGGCAGGTCCTCGTCGTACACGTAGTCTACATCTGAGTCCTGTTCAGTTGGATGACTTTCGTCCGTGGTCAAGTTGGACAGTGTCCTGCTCACATAGTCGTAGTCCTGTAGGTACAGTTTGTGCTCTGTCTGGGTCAGTTCGTTGCTGTTGTTGCCCGCTTCCGGTGTCCTAAGTTCCGGTGTCCGTCCGTAGAATGTCTGTTGTTGTGGTTGTGGTCTGAACCCGGAACTAGATCCGGAAAACGGACTTTGATTACGGTCAGTGCTCAGTTCTCTGTCGTAGTACAGTTCGCTCTGGGCGGGCACGTAGTCGGGTCTGTAGGAGGATTGCCCCACCAGGCCGTAGGATGATCCTCCAACTCCGCCCTGATGGGAAGAAGGTCTCGGATAGGAGCTCACCACCGGACCCAGTTCCGGACTCGGACGTGGCCGTATATTGAAGCTGAACGTGCTGTCCGCTCCGTTGGCAGTGGCTACTCCCGAGATACTGCCAAAGTGACCCGAACTCACTGCGCTGCTGGAGGCGTGCAGAAAACCCGATCCAGGATTAGCGCCAATCTGAGAACTGGTGGCCACCGGATACGAGAGCACCGAAGGCGGTCGCGGCGAGTAGGAGGAAGAAGAACCCCCCGTGAGAATGTGTGAGTTACTGATGGGACTGTGCACCACATTGTTCTCGAACTGGGGTCGCTCCTTGTGGCCCTGGGAGATGGGCGACGGAGTGGTGGGCATGGGTCGTCGGCTGCCCAACGGATTAAAGCCGCTCGTGGCGAAGGTCAGAAAGTTCTGGAAGATATTGGGTGCCCGGGTCGTGGTCCGTCTGTCGTCGTTGTCGTTCAGATAGATAATCGTCGGTGGCTTGGTCCGCACGCCCTGAGTGCTGATCTCGGAGAGCGGTTGGTGGTACCCATAGCTGGGCAGTGGAATGGGCGTGGTGCTCGCATAGTCCACGTAGTGCGGTGCGTAGTTCGAGTCGTAGTACGGTTTGTGGGCAGTCGTGTATTCAGCGTAGTCAGTCGTCGAGGGTCGTGATCCCGGACTCTTGTTCGTCTGTCTGATGTTGATCTCAATCTCGTACTGGTCGGCGTTCGGTCCGTTGACCACCACCTTTTGGGGTCTTTCGTAGAGCGGTCTGTTCTGGTACTGTCTGAGTTCCACGGCCCTTTTCGTGGGCTTACTGATCTTGGGGGCTTTGGTCTGTCGTGTGGACCGTTCCAAGCTCACCGTGGAGCTAGTCTGGAAATCCCTTATCCCAAAGGTTCTGTTCCGTTGAAGGTGCAGTAGTCGAGCGTCCACTGTCTTGTCCAATGTCTTTGTGTCCATCTGGGGTTCAAGTTCTCTAGCGTCCCGTCTTTCTGTTTTGGGTGCTACTGTTGAATGTCTTTCGTTCTGGTCAACTGTCGTCGTCTTTGAGTCAGTTTCAGTTTGGTTCAGGTCAGTCCTGGTTGTCCTGGAAGGCTCATCCCTGTTAGCTCTAACTTCTACGACTTCCTCAATGTCCATATCTTCGTCCTCGTTGAACTCGTCCTCGTTTTCCTCGCCCGTCAAAGTTCCTGTTCCCGTCTCTGTGTCGGTTTCATTACCCCCTGAACTTCGCAGCTCTACCGGCACATTGTTGATAATCACCCTCCTCTTGGGACCCGACCCCTCGGGTCTCCTCACATTCACACTCTTGATGTTAATCGTGATCTTTGGTGATTTGTCCAGTTTGTTGTTAACTCCATTTACAGTCTTTCGAGTGGGCGTGGTCGGTCGGTTATTGTTGTTGGTCTTGTTGTTCGTCACCGTCTTGCGTTTCAGGTCAAGTTTGTCACTAACTTTGCTCGAGTTTCCATTGGTGTTGGTGGGAGGTCGATGGAACCCGTTGTTTGAGGATGCGCTGATCTCCACCTGTGGTTTCATCGGCTTCACCCGGTTCGAGAAGCCCGCCTTGTCCTCCTTGATGACCTGCACCGAGCCCAGTTCCGGCTGCCCAATGGTGAACACCTGGTCGGGCACCTGTTGATTGTGGAAGGGATCCTGCTCCAACCAGGGACTCAGATCGATGGGCGACAGGCTGCCCACGCCGCAGGTCTGTCGCTCGTTGTCCTCGAACTCCGCTGGGATGAAGATGTGCGGCTGGAGGGTGCCGCCGCCCACCGTGCGGCAGAGGACCTGGGCCAAGGACACGCGGCGCAGGGAGTGCAGTTGGGCGGGGGTGAAGGAGCTCTCGAAGCCACCGTTCTCGTACCAAAAGCGATCACCCCGCCTGGCGTTGCTGAACTGCTGGGCGATGATGCAGGCGAAGGTCGGACCCACCAGGCCGCCCACCACAGGACGCTCCGCGATGCCGCCCACAAACAGATCGATGTCGTGCACGCTGCGGTAGGCGTGGCCAATCCGCTTGGCGGACTCCGGACCCACCACGTTAGCTAAAAAAGGTAAGATCAGGTTAACACAAAAATGAAAATATTGATATTTCATATCATTATTTGAAATCAGAATAGAAACAGAACATTCTTGAGACGAGTAACAAGTTACTCAGAAGTCCCATTGGGTAGTCTTACAAAGTGAACTAAATAAATGAATAATACAAGAATAATTTCCCGATGATTATAATATTCTGGGATCTCATTGGGTAGTCTTACAAAGTGAACTAAATAAATGAATAATACAAATTACATTTCCCGATGAATTTAATATTCTGGGATCAGAAAAATAATAATTCACTAAGAAATCTGATTCATTGTTCAGATATTGCTTTTCGAAATTTTAAATTTTTGGCTTATCTGTTAATTGTTAATCATTTATATCGGAAACAATTGTGACTCAGAAAACTCATCGCGTAATTTTAAGTCGGAATGTACGGAATGCATAATTATAAAAAAGAATAACAAATTTTCATAAAACTTCGTAGAATTGAGAATTGCCTTTCACTGGTTTTTAAAATGACTATAATTTTATTTATAAAAAACGGTCAGTGGAAACTACGTAATATCTTGAAGAATTTTATTAAAAAACCACTCGTTTTGCCTATAAAAGGACCACACAACTTTAAATCAGTTCATTGTATTTTTACTGCTTCCGTTGTAAGGTTTCATAATGCCAAATTTATGGTGTACATTTCTATGTGTCCTCGTTGTTTGCAACACATATGTCCTGGCCAAACCCCTGGAATGTTCACCAAAGGATTTTTCGGAGGAGTCAGACAACAAACTGCAGTTGAAGGTGTTTAATGGAGCACTCATTTTTATTGAGAAGCGCTTAGTGATGGATTATAATCTAGCTTCAGAGACCTGTCTTCAAAATGGTGCTAAACTAATGGTAGATTTCAACAAAAACAACGCGACCACCTTCTATAAAAGACTCCAGAAAGATACTAGGTACTGGATTTCTGGTTACAGGCAATTTAAGAGATACCGACAGTGCAATTCAGTTTATAACGGCAAAACCTCTTTGGTTCCGTGTAATAAAAGGTTACATTTCATTTGTGAAATAAACTCCCAGAACTATGATAGTTAAACATAATAAAGGAAGTAATATTGTGTACATGTATAAAAATTTCATTTAAGAAATCATAAAATGATAAAGACTTGGTCGCCACTTACCGAAATCATCCCAGCTGAGGATGGGAGAGAGACCACAGGGCACTCGCCAGGCGCTGTAAGGAGCGATTCCGTGATCCCTGCCCCTCTGGATGTTGATGGCAGCCAGATCCAAGCCAAAGGGAAAGCCGGGAGTTTGGAAAAGGTGATTGGTCAGCTCGGGGGTGATGAACTCATCCCGCTTCAGAGCCCGCTGGGAGGCCAGTCCACGCAGGAGGCGATGCAGTGAACCCGCCGAGCCAATATCACCACGCTGGAACTCCTCATGCAGGCTGACATCTGAAAGAAGAGAAGTTATGATTATTAACCGACCTTGGGTTATTCGAAAACCATACACTAAACATACTATTATTAATCACATTGTGGTGACGATCGCATCGGGAGTAGGAATTCTGGACCAGCGAGTGGCCAAAGCGAAAGGCGGCAGCTGCGAAGGCGTTGGCCACCGTGGGATTCACCTTGGAGCTGTACCGCTCGTAGTAGCCCGAGGGCATCAGTTCCAGGTCGAAGAGCTTGGCCACCTCCCTGCCCAGGATGACGGGCAGGAACTCCCGGAAGGTGATGTGCTGGAACATGGCGCCCACAATCCGCCGCGTCTCCTGGTACACCTTCTCGTCGCTCCAATGGGGATTCAGTTCGCTCAACTCCAGGGCAATCCGGTTGTGTTCGCCCACCCAAACGTGGTGCATGGCCAGCAGTCCCGGCTGCTCTCCGCTCCTTCCGTCGCCGGATCGAATGCACTTGGTGGCAATGGCCCCCCGTTGGCACACATCCTCGGCGGGATCCCCGCGTCCATAGACGAGCAGGCCGTGCCGGAAGACCCTGGCCGTGTCCGAGGACTTGGCGCTGTTCGAGTAGATGGGCGAGGCGTCAATGTAGGAGGTCACCTGGTTGGTCTGCTCCCGCCAGGACAGCACGCAGTCGCGTCTCTGGGAAGGAGCCGAGCGCAGGAACTCCAGGCAGCGCACCTTGAGGGGCGCCAACCATGGATCGTCCAGTGGCACCTTGATGGGAAAGCAGGCGGGATGGAAGTCCTTGCCGCCACAGCAACTGGGTATGGAACCATTGATGGAGCTGTAATAGGGTAAAAAGTTATTATAAGCTATGGGTAATCAATTATGAAATATTTTAAGTATACTTAAATTTTAAATAAATAATATATTGTTGCTCAAAGATAAGAAGATAATGTTATTAATAAACCGAAAGGTTAAAGGTGTTGAAAAAATAAGTTTGCATTGTGTTATAAAAAGGTAGAATTGTTATATTTATAAAACGAGTTCTTAAAATAATGGTTAATAAATAAAGAAAGTTATAACTTAAATTGATTGTTTTATTTATCGGTTATGATGATTTTTTTTTTGTGTTTTTATAGACCCTAAATTCCTAAAATAATAATAATTCCTAAATTTCTATACCCTTAACTAATTAATAGATAATAATAACACTTACCGCGGCTGAGCCGTGGAGGTCATGTCGTGGTCGAGCATCTGACCCCACTGGGCGATCATCAGGGTGAGCGGCGCCTCTCCCTCCCGGGCTCCATGGACCAGGAGGCTGACGAAGCGGGACGAGGACAAGGTGCTGCCATCGGCCGAACTCCGGACGGTGTCCACGCCATCGCCGTACTCCGGCGGCAGGAAGCGGTTGAAGGGCATCTGGGCGGCTCCCCATCTCGGCCGCCGTTTGTTGTTGCACGTGCCGTCGTGGGTGCGGTACCGCTCCGAGGCGGGCATGCAGGGCGGTGGATCCCGCGGCGGACAGAGGCCCTCCAGAGCGGTGCGTCGCAGGGAGATTCGCTGCGTGTGCGATTGGCGGGCCAGTTCATCGATGTGCTGGAAGCTGCCGAAGAGCAAAGAGATCGTGGCGGATGGCTGAAGTGGTGGTGGTGGGCAGTGGGATGACGGTGCCAGGACCTCCCAGGACCATCATCCCGCCGCCGAGTGAGGACGACCAAACGACATGGCTGCGCTCAAATTTCGTGATCGAGTGCCGACTGCTCGGGCCGCCGGCTTCTATTTATAAAACGCTCGACTGCGAAGTCGGCGGAAACGAGTTCGCCTCGCCACTCGGTGGCTGGTGGTGACTCCAAATGGGATCCACCATCGAAACCGAATTAAACCCACTGCCGCTGTGCGAGATTGAGGCGGGAAAACGCATAAGAAATCGCTGAGCAGCCGCTGGCTTAATTTACCCGCTTTTGCTTTCCATTTGCCGCGTTTATTAGCAACTCTTTTTTCGTCAGTTTTCATTTCGTTTCAACCCCGCGGGGTATAATCACTTGGTCATGAAACATGCCCGGTTTTGATGAGTGTAATGTGCGTTTATGAGTAAGCAGAAGTCGCCGATATAGGGTCACTTTTAATGATTCTTTGTTCCTTACTGAATGGCCTATGCTCAAAAAGCTTAACGGACTTTATGACTTCCCAAGAAATGCATTGTTTATGGTCTTCCCAAAACTAGTTAAAATATAACATCAGTTTGAAGATAATATAATAATTTTTAAATTATTACACTTTCAAAAATATGACTTTACTTTAAATACATTTTAAGGGCTATTATTATCGTTTGTGAAAATTAAATTGGAAATAATCTATTATATCAAAACATTTATAAATTTGTGCTCATTTTCTAAAAAACATCTCTAAAATTCAGTCTACTTATAAATTCTCTTAGATCGTTTAGAATTTCAACTACAATACAAAATTGCATTAAAACATTAAAAATACTTGACTTTTAATCGTTTAATAAATACTATAGTTTTGTTGTTGGTCAACTTGCGTTGACCATGAATTTAAACATTATTCTGTGCAGTTTTTTGATTGCATTTAATTAGTGCTTGCTTTTGCTCTTCCCACCACCAATCGATCTTAGTTGAGAAGACTGAATCGACGTTTCTACTTTCTCTTGGCCAGATCACATGAGTTGGCCAACTCGACTTCCTGCCTGGCATATAATTTCCTGCGATCTTGCGATCAATCTTCTAGGAGTTTTCACTTTTCTACACACGAATATCCCAGTAAATGCCTGGCCATGATTGAATGCCATTTTCGATGGTCGCCAAGGGGATGCGCAAGTGTATAATCGTTTCGGCACGTTTTTCCAGTTTTCCAGCTTGTCGTCCGCTTTTCAGCAGGTGAAAGTGGAAAAGCATATTTTCCCAGGCTTTGTGCACTTCGTTGGGTTGTCATTGCTCTGCACAATTTTCGTATTAGGCATTGTTTTATTCGTAATGAAAAGCCCATTAAAGGTGCAACCGCCCTTTGCCTTGGGTTCACGCGGCGTATACGCAATCTCGACGCAAAGCGCAGCCGCAACGTTGGTTTTTTTTTGTCTTTCAGCAGCGTCGAGAGTTCAATGCCCTCTGAAAACAGCAGAGAAAAAAGCACAATACAAAACTTTCGTATGACTCGGGGAGCTTGAGGCCGAATTGGCTGGTAGAAAACGAAAGTCGCCTCATGTTTGTGTTTGTGTTTCAGTTTTGGGTTTTTTTTGTATTTCTTTGCGAGCGTATCAGTTGTACCGCCGCTGCCTCAGTCGACGTCGACGTCAGCGTCGCAGCAGCTGAAGCTTTGCCTTTCCCTGTCTTTTTTGTTGCCGTTTGTCAGACGACTTGATGTAATCAAATTGCGAATGCCGAATGCCGATTTTGAAGCTGAAGCTGAAGCTCCCCAGATGCGCGGTTATATGTGTACACTTACGAGTATGTGATATTTTTCTAACGCTGTCGCTTTCTTTGGCTTCTAATTTGGCTAAATGCTGCTTTTGGCACCATTAACGAGCCCCATCGGCAGCGATCATCATCAGTCGACCGGGCCAGTCTCACGGCATTTGTTGATATTTAATTAAACCAAACATGTTGGCCATTTCGTAATTTGATTGTGGACATCGAGTGGACCGAAAAAGCATTTTCCATTAATGGCCATCATCATCAGCATCTTTTGTCTGACAATTGTCTGTGTTGTCTGCTCGGGGACGAGGTTGTCTTGTGTCGCCCCATTGATTGCAATTACATAAATGCGATTTCGGGCAGCTTTGCATTCGACGCGGTCAGAGCTCATTGCACCTGAGTCGAATTCACCTGAGTTGGGTAAATTGCCCGGGTGAAAGTTCTCAGCCCGACGCGTTTTTCTGTGTGTGGAAAATCGCATGGATTTTCACGGTTTGTGAAAAGTGAAAACTCTGCCAGCGGTAAAACTGGAAAAACTGCAAACAATCGGCGATGAAAACGTAGATGGAAATGTAGTTGGAGTTGAAGCTGGTGGCGTCTGCCATTTCAGTTGCCCGACCAAAGAGGTCGTTTAACCCGGGCCTCTTTTATTTGCCCTCACCTATCCCCAATCCGCTCACACTCGAAAAAACCAGCTTTTTATTTTGCAAATATTAGGATAAATCTCGGATCCTTTTAAATCTTTTTAAGATTGTGCCTAGAAGTATGCTTTAAAATATTGTAGTAAACTTTTAGACACCTTCGTGATTGATTTAAAAACTCGTGAGGTTTTTGAGTCATATTCGATTCTTTAAAGGAATTCTTTGGAATCGATAATAAAATTTTCTTTCTGTGCTCTTAATTTCGTAGCATACTAGAAGTATGCTTTAAAATATTGTAGTATACTTTTAGACACCTTCGTGATTGATTTTAAAACGAGAAAGATTTTTGTGGGATTTTCAATTCATTAAACTTTAAAGGAATTCTTTTGGAAATTTTCTTTCTCTGCTCTTAATATGGTCTGATATGGTATTGAGTTTGGATTTGGGATTGGAATTGGATTCGGCGTTGGTGTCTTGGTCTTGTCTGCCAATTATGCGGCATTTCAATGTCAAAGTGAAAGTTGACTCTTAGTCATGAGCAATCGCAGTTGGACTCCCATCGTTTTTGGCTACGATTCGATATTTGCAAGGGGGCTCTCCGGGGGGGTCACTTCCACTTGAGCCAACTTCCAGGCCATTCGGATTCCCAGCTCCAACTCATTAGCTCTGCTGCCGCCGAAGCCGCTGCCATGGATGCCGTAGAACTCGTTAATCAAGCGAGAAAGTTGCCGGCGGTAATTGTGGAGTGCAAGGGGGGCACTCAGAGGGAGGGGTGGGTATCCTCAGCTCAATAATATTGCTTACTTTTTGCCTTTGTCTTTTCCGTTACTTGTTTTTTTTTTTGTGTGCATAGTTGTTGCTATTTTTGCATTAGATTGCCTGGGGGCAGAAACTCGAGAGTGGCCATGCCCACTCATCGTGGGTGCTTTCTGTGCTAGCAAAGTTGGTAAATCATTTTTCCACGAATCTCAGAAACTCACCACACTTGACATCAATCAATATTGGTTTTCGAAGAGTGTCATCCAAAGAAATAGACATGAAGTCTATTTTACCCAATAGAAATTACTTGAAGGGTAGAATAAGGGATAGTAGTTTTTGGGCCAAACTTACAAAATAGCTGAATTTATCCCAAAATAAATATATTCTATTTTTGCATTAAAATGTTCATTTTATAATTATTAATTTCAGGGTATTAAATGGGTCTATCTTTATAACGCCATCTTCTCGGCCCACCCACGAACCCACTTTGATTTTTAATCATGCGCACCGCTTTTGCCAATAACTTTTTTCATATGTCATAGCCACATATTTGCGGCTGATGAACTTATGGCCCGCCACAATCCGCATATACATATCAGCATATCCACATATCCACTTCCACCTCCACAAATAACCCCCTGGAACTTACTTTTTGCGAAAGGCCTTGGCCGCTGCGATGGTGGCATAGGCGGCCATCTCCCGGCGCTCCGAGTCCGCGTTGGGGGCATTGAAGCGGGAAAGCATCGCTGCCGGATGGTTGTCCTGCAGGGTTTGGCCTTTAGCGGGGTATTCCGAGGATTTCGAGGATTTGATTCAGGGTTAGGAACGAGTAGCAGTATGTAGGACCAGTACCCACCGTTGCGCAGCATCTCCGGCTGAATGCGGCCGTACAGCTCGGCCATGGCATCGAGTCCCTGTCGCACACTCTGCTGCAAGGCCACATCCATCAGGGTGGGACGCCGCGAGCGTCCATTCCTCGTCCTCTGGAATGCCGCCTTGGCCTCCAGTTCCGGGCGCAGCTCCTCCTCCTCCTCCTGCGGGATCAGCGGACGGGGCAGCTCCTTGGTGGGCGGCTTGCCGCTGGCATTTTCCAAGTGCACCAGCAGGAGCAGCAACGCCACCAGAAGTGATGGCTGCAACATTCCAGCGGCGACTTCTGGAATGGTTTATTCGCTGTCAAGTTCAGGGAGAGCAAGGTTGCCTTTCAGTTGCCCAAGGAATCCATGGAAAGGCGCAATAAATCATTGGATTCTTTAAGGTTTAAAACTGTTAATAGCGTTTTACCTTTTTAAAATTAAAAAATATTTTTATTTCCATTCTATTCATTTCCAATATTCCTAGAAATACTCAGTTTTGAAATCTTAGTTTTAATATAAAAACCTAATATATATTTATTATAAATATCCATAATAATTTTAAACCCCAACTTATTTCAGAATAATAGACTCTGTGGAATTCGTGTAAGCAGTTTCGACTTGGTGAATGATTTAATTGCCACAAATCGCTTAATCTGCCCCTGGGGTGTAAAAGTTGCAAGGCAAAGAAACCGTTTGGACCCGATAAGGGGCGAATTAAACATAATTATCAATAAAGTTATGTCGCTTTGGGTCGCCAATATCGATGCATAATTGCTGCCGCTGCTTCTTTCGCGATTTAAGCGATGCGATTACATCAGCAGCAGCAACTACGAACGCATAACAACCAAAACGGCAAAAACAGCGACAGCGAAAAGCTTGCTATTATTTAATTTAGCCTTTTTTAAGCTGCCCACGGCTAATTACAATAATAAAAAATTAACTTCAACTGCAACTTATTATCGCCTAACCATATTATTCTCTTTTCCTGTGCTTTTTTTGTTGTTTTAACTCTGTACTTTTTCTGCAGCTTTATTTATTTCATTTTGTTTTGGCCGAGTGATTTTAGCACTGGTTGTTATTTGAATACCCTTTTTAGGCCAGAGTTGATCGACTTAATCAACGGGGTGAAATTTTAATAAAGATTCTTTATTTTATGATTCAAACTAAAATTAAGAGGTTTTAATCTGAAAACTTTTAAGTCCCTAGTTGCTGATAAGAACTAAGCTCAAAATCTTTGAATTATTTTTGAGGCTAGCGTATTAAAAGTTAATCACTTTATTTACTCATGTTTTCATTCCCTCTTTCTTCGCTTACTTAGTTTGTTTTACTTTACTTCACTTATTTGGATGCAATGCGGAGTACTTTATATGCTTCAATGACCGCATAACAGGCGTCAAGATTGCCAGTGGTCTATGTAATAAATTTTTTATAGCGGGTAACTGCTACCCACAATTTATACAATGCCTTAGCACGTCCAGTAATGTTAATGGACTGACCAGATGGTATTTTTCAAAATAATGGGATGGTTCTCGAAACTACTTGCAAACTGAATGTAATATTTAGCTATGATATTTTCCCGGGGAAAAATAACCACATCCACTGCATTTAATTTTGCAAAAATTATGCAACTAGGCCCAAGAGTTTGGGCTTGCATAAGGCCTATTCTCGCTTCCTCGTTCAAGGGTCCACACCTCCAAAGCCACCTACATATAATGGTAGCCGCCAGGAAATCGCGGGCCTAGCGCAGAGAAATTTTACAGACCACCGGCTTCGGCTGGTTTCGGCTATAACTTGAAGACACGCTCACTTAGTCAACTGTGGCACTCCGGCCATTAATAATAATCAATTTGTTGGATGATCTTTTGCGCAAAAACGGAAATTGATTTACCCCAAGTGCGGTGCGCAATTTGTAGTTCGTAATTGCCGTGATTAACACCTGCCTCAATTAGCCGGCGACTTTCACGAGCAGTTCGTTGGTTCAGTTCTGGGTTTTTCTCTTGCTTATTTGGTTTTGTGGGTGTGTGACTGCTCCTATATTCCTGGGGGCGACTCCTGGCAATGGTTTTTTGTATACTCTTCGGATCCGCCGCACAACACACACCGAAAAGAAACTTTTTCGCGTTTGTATCTGGGATCGTCGTAAACCGAACTAAATCGATTCTCACCTCACGGCTGCCATTAGAAGCCAAAGAAACACAGACGCCGAGCCGCAAAGCCCGAGACATGCCACAGCTTCACCAAAAAAAAAAAAACGTATGAAAAAAGAGTAAAAAAAACCGACTCGAAAAAGCAGCCAAGTCTTCCAGGCAAGCGACCAGTTCTCCGCTGGCTTTCATTCACTGCCCGCGTAGAAGCAGTCTTTTTTTCCAGCCCCAGCACCCAAACACCCCGCCCCATCATCCCGTGAGCTTCTACTTTTAAATATTTATTATTTATTTTCAACTGGCCGGCGCTTATCGCCTCCGTCGTCGTCGTCGTCGCCTCTTTCCGTATTCAAATCGAAACGAAAGAGATAAAATGCCTTGCGGCTGCATAAAGTTCCCATTAAAGCAGAAACATAAGAAATGTCTCACTATGCGCCGATCGCCATTCATCCGCTCCACTGTCCACTGGCCACTCCAGCAAGAAAGACCATTCAGATTGAGGCATCGGAGCGGCATCCAACCAGCTCCACAGCCAGCTCCACATCCACATCCACGTCAATCCATCGCCGCAGCCGGTTCATCAAAAGATGCCCAGCTGGATGCTTTGCTTAGCTGGTCAGCAGACCATCAGACCAACAGACCGCTTCCCCTTCCGCGGACCGCTCCGCTGGCTTATCGCCCGCCGCCATCGAACTGCTTTCAATTAGAAGAGAAAGTTCTTGCCACAAGCACAGGCGCATGCAAGAAAAAGTGAAAAAAGCACACTCGAAAAATAAAAATAATCAACAAAGAAATGTTGTTACCGGCGGGCGAGAGATGCTTTTACTCTTAGCCACGTTTGGGATCGGGGGCCAGCCATAAAAATTGCACCTCATAAATTAAGCAGTTGATGTATCACCCCGGCAAGTGACAACAATAACAATCGGCCCCCGGCCCTGAGATGGAAATCGAGCAAAACTATACCTAGCTGGACTGAACGGAACTGAACTGAACTGAACCAAAAGCAGAATATGCATAGAAAACAAATGACATCAGCAATGCAAAATGTCTTAAAATAGAAATGGAAATAGAAATAGTGCCGTTGGCAAAGAGTTTTGACATCGATAGTCGAGTGTCTCGAGGGATACATATATAGATCACAGTACACCAAGGCATTTGGTTGATGTGTAAATGCTATAAGAGATAAGATCGCTTTGGAAACAAAGTTCTAGGATAGGGGAATCCAGTCAGATTTTAAAATTTAACTTAAGATAACCAAGTACCCCAAATCACGTTAAAAAATATATTGCCTACTTTTAGGTCACTAGAAAAGTCAATTTTCAGTCTCTTGTAATCCCAAAATATGTTCCAATGATTATATCAATTGGGCTTCTCTGTTGTTTTGTTATTTTCGGTAGTGAATGTGGGCGTATCTGAATTTAGAAAGAAAATGTATCTGCGTGGGCATTCAAAGAGTCCGATAAATACGCATCTTTAGTTCTTATACTTCCAGGAAAGCGGCCGTTAAATTAAGTAATAAGAATTTGCAGAGAACCACCATAAATAATTATAGAAAAATATAAGAAAAACGTTATTTATTCCTTCATTTAAGATTTATAAATTCCAAAGCGCTTACTCATGAGTGTTAAATTCCCCTCATACTTCGGACAAATGCCCGGATTCTCGTCGCCTCTGTAGAATGCTTTTAGCTGCACTTACACGTAATGTTATCAGATCGGAATTGGTGATGAAATCGGTCGAGAAGCCGGGTAAGCGGTAGAGTTGGATCATCACCATCCCCACATCACCAACTGCGTCGCAGCTGCAGCAATTGCCAAGAGACAAAGTCAAAGGTAAGCGGCTAAAGAGCAATCAAATTTAATGCAGCCGGCCAGAAGAGGAGAGCTCTCTAAATGGGTTCAATTAGCATTCCCATTCCGTTCCCAATCCCCGGCTGGCTAATCTTCCACCCCTCAGAACCGGTGCATTGGTGGGCGTTGCATTACGTATACGCCTCGTAAATTAAGTATACGTAAGCAAATACATTTGCTTGACAAGAGCCACGCACTTGGTCAATTGGATTCAATTGAACTGTGAGCGCCCTCCAAAAGGCGGATAAGAATGAAAACGAGAGAGTACATAAAGCCGCAGACTGTATACTCTTGATATGTTTCGATGTTCATGGTGAATAACGTATAAACATGTAAACAAACGTTCCTATAAATCAAACTTGTTATACCTATATAGTTGTGAAGTTCTCGGAAATATTATCAATATAATAGTAGTATATTTACTTTACAGGGTCGGAAATGTCTAGTACTCTCTAAAAAGCGCTGAAAAAACCCCAAAACAGCTCTGACTTTGATCCGCCAAGCGACGACGCCCCCCGAGGGCGTGGCAAAGGGAAGAGGGGGCATCGTGGGCGGCGGGGGCGTCAAGTGGAATCGAAATGGAACGCTTGGGTCCGCCGATGACGACAGCGGAGTGCCGGGCAGAGACTCTTTTTTCCAAGCTACGAGCTCGAGACTGGGTCACTGTTACGAGCGTAAGAACCAGCGAGTGTTCTCCGCTCACGCACACACCGACACGCAGACCCGGAGTGCTTCATAATTAGAAGAGAGAGGGCGATAAAGAGTGCGAGACGATGGCAGAATACGAAAAGAATCGCTGGAATAATAATATAATACACGAGGTTGCCTTTGGCTTTGCCTTCTGGCCGGAGACTTCGCTTTCGTTTCGCATATTTTACTTTTCGTTTCCCCTTTGCTTTATTGTAATTTATAATTTATTTGAATGTTGTTTTTTCTGCTTCTTATTTCTTACTTTCACACGCAGACGACCGGCGAAGAAAAAGGTTTGCCCCCACCCACTCCGCACCCCGCACTCCACACAATCTACAGTCCATTGTTGAAGTAATTGAAATCGCCAATCTGCAGAGACCCCGAAGTTTTCGTTTTCAGTTTATTAAAAGTTCGATTTTTATTCGCCTTTGTTGGGATTAGCTCTATAAATAGATGTACAAGTAGACATACATTTTAATATTATTTTTTATAGGTATAATAAATATATTGTAGATGCTCCGCTCTCTCTAAACTAAATTCTCTCTCGAAACATTTGCCATTTGCAGCACTTTAATTGAGTTTCCATTTATTTCGCTTCCATTTTAGTACAAATCACTTGAGCAAACACCATCCCATTTGGAGGAATAATTTTAAGTTTTGTTTCTCGTTTCGGTTTCAGTTTCGGTTTCGTCTCTTCATGCGGCACATACAATATGATTATTAAGAGTAATAACAGTAGTATAGGTATTAAAGATTACGCATATTTGTAGTTATATTTATATGGTTTATATGGTGTGCGGGTGTGTATAGTGTGTATGGGCTACGTGCCTTGCGTTTTGAGCTGCAGCAGCACCTGGAAGTCTCCAGACTGGCAGCCCAAAAATCGCGGAGCGCGTGAACAACAAAACAAAATTAAACAACATTGTAAAATGAGTGTGTGTATGCGTGTGCACTTAAAAAATAAAACAAACTTATAGCTAGGCGTGTGTGTGTTTGTGTACAGCTAAAGTATTGCACTACGTAGTATATGTATAAATATATGTAATAAACAATTTACATTGAATTATAGAGTTCTGCTGAAGCTTTCAGGAGATAGAGAGAGAGTTAGAGATAGTGTGGCAGACAAAAAAAAGTGTATAAATATGTGATGTACTTAGTTTTTTTTGTTTTTGGATAGTTTTTGTTGAGAAGGAATGTCGTTACACAGATTGCCCTGTCCCCTGCCAACACTTGAAGCCTCTAACGTGATCCGGGGACCACCCATTTGAGTTATCAGTACCCAAACGATTCGAACTATTTTGGATTTACTCAGAGAATCTCCGGGTTTCGAGAATTCTTTATGATCAAACAAAATCACCTGGATCCTTGGAGTTTCGCGAATTCTCTATGATTAAACCGAATCACCTGGACCTCCTTAGTTGCTCGAAATCGTTGTGATCTTTTCGGATCATTCGGATCCGCGAATTCTTTATGCTCAATCCAAATCTCCGTGTTATCCTCCTTCCGATCAGCCAGAGATCCCCCGCCGACAACCCACAGCACAGCACTCGACCGCTCCAGCGGCCGTTCGTCCCGCCCCGCCCCTTGGACCGCCCCCGCCCCTCACTCAGTTGCGCCTTTCGCCCGCTCGTGTCGCCTGCCGCTGCTGCTGCTGCTGCTCCTTGTCGCGCAGCTCCTTGATGGCGCCCACCGTCCCGAACATCACCTTGGCCGTCAGCTGGGCGCGCGGCGGACCGCCGGACTTGCCGCTGGTGGCCGCCTCGCGGTCCAAGGAGGCATTTGCATTGGCGTAGGCGTTCGTGTAGGAGACGTAGTTGTTGTTGAGGTCGCGACCGCAGCTGCACTGATGCGACATGTTGCACGTGATGTGTTTGTGTTGTTGCTCTGGTTGTTGTCGCTTGTGGGTAGCGTGGTGTGTAGTCCGCTTTTTATATTCGGCGATATTCGATGGTACTCGGTAGTCGGTATTCGGCGTGGCGTGTGGAGCAGTTGATCCGCTTGCGGTTGTTTGCCAATTGATCGCGCCTCGCAGTCGCTCACACTTTCACAGACTCACTAGAACTAATTTCGAAAAGCTGTGGTGTTGTTTTTGTGGCCAGGCCTCGGACGGCAGAGGCAGCGGCAGCGCCGTCGACGGCGGCAGCGATGAGCAGAGAGAGAGCTGCCAAAACACTGAGAGCACTGCGATCAGCAGCTGTTGAGAGAGAGCTTGCTGCCGACGTCGCTGCTGCAGAGGCTTTGCTGCAGTGAAATGATAAATTTCTCTACACAGCCAAAAAAAAGGGGAGGTCAAATAGCGAACCTCTACATTTCAAGCAATCAGTTGAGAACAACGGAATAAAGTTCAAAAGTCAAAGGACAACAGGGCGGATGATCAGACTTCATAATCGTTTTTAAAGTATACTTTTAGGTTCGTGATATTCGATCCTTTGAAATTGTGTGTTTGAAATCTGTAAATGTAAATCAGTTGTAAATATAATCCTTAATCTTTAAATTTTAAATAAACCACATCTCAACTTGAAATGGATAATTTAACAAGTGTAAAATTCGATGTATTTTCTTCTAATTCGTTATATTACGTTAGCATGTTAATTGTTTCCAAAATTAGTAATTAAATTGAAGACAAAACATTTTGCTCACTACATCCTCTGCAGCTGATCGTGGCTCTCTGCGCAGTCGCTGCCTCCGCCGCAGCCGCAGTTGCTGCTTTTGTGAGAGCTTTCTTGATTGCAGCGAAGAGTGTTGTTGTGTTGTTTCTAATGCCCACCCCTCCCCTTCACCACCCACCCTCCCCTCTCAAATTGACGACGCTGCGCTTGTGTAATCTTTACGTCGTCTTTGTGTGTATTTCTTTATTTTTGTCTTATTTCTCTTTCAGTGGAGCTTTGTTTTTGTTGTAGTTTTACTCATAACAATTTGCGAATTCCACAGGTACGCTCGCAACAACAACCAAAGAGCAACAAAAAAAGGAACAACAAAATCAGCAGCGGCAGCAAGTGAAAATCACTAAGCAATGCAGCGACTCACCTGTTTATTGTTGTTGCTGGCATTCATTAAGTTTCATTCACCTTTCGCAGCAGACTTTATATTGTAGTTTGTTTGTTTGTTTAGCTTCTTTTTTTGATTGTTGGTCTCGCTTTTACATAATTGAGTGTGAGTGCTTAAGAGCACCGAAGACCAAAAGGAAATGCCTTTCTAACAGCCTGAACCTGACCCCAAAAGAACCAACAGAATTTCCAACTGGAGAGAGCGAAGAAAACGCAAAAGAGACAAACAAACGCATTCGCTTTCGATCGATCGTCACTTTCCTCAGCCAGAAGCGAAGAAGGAGAAGAAGCAGAAGACTCGTACTACCAGTTTTCTCCAAGAACCCAAAAGTCTCGGTGACCCATATAACATATAACACCGCAGTCGCTGCTGACGTCAGCAGCGGGAGAGAGATTGCAGGAGAAAGAGTACAGAACAAACGATCGGGGGAAAGAGAAAGAGCGCAAGTGGTCTGGTCGAAAAGAAAGCGAAAAAAGAAATTTCAATGCAGCGAAGCGTAGAATGGAGAACGTATGTTTGTGCTTGAAGTGCCAGCAAACAAACAAACACCAGCACACACACTCACACAATCGCAGGTGATCGTTTGCTCACCTACTTAAATATGTCGGAAAGTGTGTCATCGCGAAAGAGAGACAGAGAGAGAGTAGAAGCTGCGCCGGAAGAGCGAGCAACATTCTTTGCCGACTTTACGACTCTTCCCGGCGCACTTACATATAGCTACGTATACGTATTACAGTGACTTACATACGTACATAAGTATGTGTAGCAGGCAAGTGCCAACAGTTGTGGCTAAATTAATAGTGCTAAGCAGAAGTATCTAAAAATAGCTGATGGCAAAAACAACCTGTTGGGTTGTCTTTCTTTTGATTATGAATCCCAGTTCTATCCCACCACCTTTTTAGTGTTAGTTATAGAACAATTTAACCCCAAAGATATATTTTTCTGAATCTCAAAACTTAAATTATGCATTATTCAAATTACTTAAACCTAATAAATAACGGCAACTAGTTTTTAATCAGCTATAAAGAATTAAAGGAGAATAGATGAAGTTTAAATAATTTATCATCACTAATTTTTAGTGATAACTGAAAGAAACATTTTGCCAATAATGATTAGGAAAGAAACAAATTTGTGTGCAAACTTCTGTACCATCCAGATCCGATCTTGGCCATTTGCATGCCACTGCCACCCACTTCCCTCCAGAGATTCGATTCTCGACTACGCATCTGGCCCAAAGACGTGTCTCGCTTGTCTGGGCCGTAAATCTCCTCGGCGGTCGCCCTCTGGCCGACTCCTAATTATAAATGCATATTTATGCTGCCTGTTAGTGGCTTCTACTTGCCGCTGCCATTGTTGCTGGCCAAGTTGCCAAGTCGCTGATATCTGACGCCACATAAGTTCATCTGGATCTCAAGTGCACATTGCACTGCGTTTTTCTCATGCGCAGAATCAATTAAAAGAGATGAAAAAACCCCAAACGAAAACTTGTTGTGGGAAAAATCTCCGAAAACCTGCATAAGAATCGTGATTTTCCATTTTTTTATTGTTGTTTTGGTTATATTTTTTTCGTCGGTCTAACAACTACAAAAATGTTTTCTTTGGTTATTTGTATGTTTTCGCTTATGCATTTTTTCGGTGGGAAGTTAGTATCGCTCTGTGTGCGGAGTAGGTGTGGGCTAAACTGGTTGGGTGCCTCGTTTCTGCTTTTATTTCATTTATTTTTCGGCCCGGCCAACTGCAGGTTTAATTTTGTGTCTTTGTGTTGCCTTATTTTGCCTACCGCCTGCCCGCGATGATGATTTATAGCTGAACTTGTCTTCTGGAAAAGCGGACAGAAATCGAAGCGAGTCGCCTATCCATATCCATATCCTCCTTGTGGCCATATGTGCCGGCCAGATGCCAGATGCCAAATACCCAAATGAGCTGCTTGGCCTGTGATTAGACCGCTGGGAAATTTATTAACCTGTTCCGGTGCGATGACGCGGCAGTGTCAGGCCATCGAGATTGGACCGCCGCGACACGCTTTGGCCATGTTTTGATGTTACGAGCCATGTCATTAAGCTTTCTTATCAGCCTGATTTATGATCGATGGCCCGTGGTGAGTATGAAAAGCACGCGCTCCACCGTATAGCCGAATTGAAATCGCCGAATCTAAGCCCAGTTGCAGCTGCACTTATTGGCCAAGGTATCGCGATGTTGGCAATGGCTTTCCAGGAACGGAATGCCCGTCTAATGACGACTGACGTCATGGACACAATTAGCGGCCATTTTAGCCCAGAAAAGCCATAAAACGTATACATTTCTAGGACAAATTGTAATTGCGCCACAAATCTCAATGCAATTTCGGTGAGTCCCCCCGATGGCCTGCTGTGCTCCTAGCATTGCGTATACGACACGTGCACCCCAGACACTTTCAGCCGTATTCAGGGGGTGGCAGTTGGCCAATCAATGTGCTTATTTTCTCAATATTTTCCAATTAGCCAGCGATTTTTGCTTTTATTCGCAATTAAACTATTTACAACTAAGCATCGTCTCAGCGGGAATTCCTTGGGTAATGGTTATTTCCCAGTTCCTTTATCCCTCCGTCTGGGTAATTGCCCGGAAAGCTCTGAGCCGTATTGGAATAACGTTAGCGGAGTGATTGGAATCAAGGCCAAAATACTAGGAATTGGTAACAGTACGGGGAATACGAATAAAGTTAATGCAATATGGACAAAATGTATGACATTTTAGATATTTAACATTTTCCCGCTTTTTCTTTGACCTCTCTTCATTCCTTACATGAATCTCAAAGCAATTCCCTGTAAAATCGACAAAGTACATCGAATCGGTCTAAATCACACAAAGAAAACGGGGTCTTGAAAAATGTTAAATGTTATGCCTTGCGGTTCGAAGGCGGCGTTGTGAAATAGTTGCTGGCATTCCGCATAAAATTCCTTGACGTTTTGCTTTTGAAATGTTACAGCCGAGGAGGGGGTTTTGGTATCGGAATAAAGCCGGGGTTGCATGTCATTCGAGTTGTCAGCTGTGTTCTGAGGATTCCCCACAAAGAAGGGCCGAAGGCGCTGGGCAAAACAAATGTCCTGCACTTGAGTAATGCGCACCCAGTCAGCTGGCAGTTTTCCAGTGAAATGAGAAATTGCTGGATGGCTTGCCGTGGGAGTATGTGCGACCTCCTAATGAACCTCAGCATCGCATTATTTATCATAAGCACAGTTGCTTAGCATACGTGCAGTGGCGCAGCCTCGAGTTGCAGATTTCCTCACCTTCTCGGAAACATGGCCGTCGCTCGGCTTTTGTTTCACTATCCTCAAGGACTGGCTTCTTGGCTTTTCCGGAAAAGCCGCTTGGCCACGGCCACTTGTTACATCCTTGGCGTGGAGCGACCCCAAAGCCACCCCTCGTTCGTGTTGGGAATCGGCGCCAAACTCACCACACATTGTCGTCACTCCTGGCGGCTGTCGTGTGGGTGGTTCGTTGATAAGGGCGCGCACAGCGCTCATATAAGAGGCCGAGCGCCAGCGGATGCGGATTCAAAACTTAACCGACATTTGATCTGTCAACGTGCAACAGGACCAGCAGCCGAACAATTCCGCGGAATCCCAGACAGCCAAGTACCCTAGTGCACCGCGTGTCCTTTATCCCGTGTCCCAGAGTGCCATTCCCCAAATCGATCCTGCGAAAGTAGCATCGCGGCTTTTGTGCATTCCGGTCCGTGAGTTTCCCCAGCGGCATTTGGATTTTGCTGTAAGTTGTGACTAAAATTATACGTTTTAAATATTTATTATCAGGTATTCAGGTGAATGTTTTCATAGTACAAACCTTTGGAAGATTTAAGAGTTTTGAGTAGGAGTTTTAAGTGTCCGATTAGAGCTTTGTTTTAAAGCATTTTCTAAGTAAGCACATCAATTAGCGCAATTCCGGAAAATATTCAGTGATTTCTAAAAACAGGCTTATGTCTGAGAATATTTGGAACTACAGCAGCAAGTAAGTAAATTAAAACGTCGCTTAAAATAACTGAACGCAAGTTCTCGAGTTAATAAAACACCTATTTCTAAATCAGAAAATAGTCAGATTGGACTCAGAAATCTTCCACTTTAAGAACTTCCACTTTTCAAAGGAAAAAACTCTTTCTGGTTGTTTTTTTGAGTCACCATGACAGTAAACGCTTGCTGGGAGTTAGCTTACAGTTACACTTTGAGATAGAAACGATGGTTGTTAAGAAAAAACCTAATTGTCTGCATAAAAAAACATATGAAACATAAATTTTAAATGTAACTGTTCATTTTTAGATATTTTAAATATTATTATCCTAATAGATTTCTTCAGGGAAAAAGATTTAAATACTTACATATGCATACATTTTGAGAAAAAACATAAGAACCATTTTTGTATTTGGTATCCTAAAATTTGTATGAAAGTTCTTTCCCCTTTTGGTTTTGAAAAATAATATTTATACAAAAAGAGAAAAAAATTCCCTTAATTCCTAAAAAAGAATATTTCCTCATACTAGAATAGACACCAAACTCAATCATTTGCCCCAAAAAGTATGCAAAAATCTCAATGCAATTTGTTTGGGTTTTTGATCTAAGGAAAACCCTCGAATTCGATTCATTTTCAATCGCTTAGGCGAGAAGACAAAACCAAATTTGATTATATAAAATGCCTCTGGCGACAATTGACATATGGCAACAGAGTCAACATCAACAACTCTCAGCCAAATCGTTCGAAATCGCAGGGATGCGGCTAGAAGACAAAAGACAAGCCTCAATCAAATTGTAATTAAATAAATAACATCGCGCCCGAGAGCAAAAAAGAAAAGAAATGCAGGGCAGAGCGGAAAAAGTGGGATCACACATAGAAAACCTAAAAGCCAAGGACGAGAATATTAGATAAACAAATCGGAGGACAATTGTTGATTGATGTTGGGATAGTAAACAGGAGATGGGGATGGGGATGATTCGCCGCCCCAGGGTCAGTTTATGTTTACTTGCAGAATTGAAACACATGTCAAATTAAAGAAAAACAAGGAAGTGGGGAAATTGAAAGACCTAAAAAGAACAAGGGTCGGCCGCATCTGAAAACAAAAGAAACGGGGGATAGGGTCATCGAGGGTGGGAGGGCAATGGGGTGCTGGCTTTTAATTGCCTAACCGCCATAAATTGGCGCAAAGAAGTTAGCCACTTCATTACCTGAACGTAACTTAATTAGGCGGGCTTAGAGGGTAAAGGTGAAAACATGGGCGCTCGCCCCCGGCAGGGCTTTCAATTTAAAAAAGCGTTTCAATTGCACACGGCTAATTTTTCGCTCATTTCGAGGTTCAGCTGAAGCTTTAGCCGTGGCATTAGCTTCACCACCTCAGGGATCTGTCCGTCGTAATTTGCCGCATCAGCTGAAATTGCTTTGGCTTTGGCTCTGGCTTCTCGGTAAAGCTGAAAATTTGCTTATATCCTATTGGCTTTGCTTCGGCAGCTGGCGAACTTTTGCAACTTTCCAACTTAATTAGGCCAGGATAGCAGATAGCAGATGGAAGACGCCCTTCTTAGCGGGCTGCTCCTTTGAATTTCCGTTGCAGTTCGCTGGGCGGTCAAAACTAATCGCCGCTGCGGATATGAGAAAAGGCCAGCGGACCGAAAGAGTTATGGCCAAAAGTGGCGTAAATTCATAAACAGATAATGCCTGAATCTCATTTGCGGCCAAGGGCGCTGCGTTGCGGACGACAAACAAGATTTTATGGCACGAATGGAAATAATAGTGAAAGGTGTTGACACTTTTCACAAAACTTGTTTTGCCCCCATCAGATTTACGATTGTTTCTCCGCTCTCTCCGCTTGGCAATGGCTGCTCCTCGTTTTGTTGTCGCGTTGCGGTTGATAAAGTCTAACAAATGTGACGATTTTCCGCCTATTATCTCGTGGCCATAGCCTTTCGCATTGCTTTTATTGTCCTGCGTGGAAAATGCACAGCTGCCGTCCATGGAGCTGCCATTGTAAATCAAACACGGAGGTTTAGAGGGGTTGGGGAGGTTGGGGATGGCCTTTGCTACATGCTTTTTGCGGTCCCTGGTGAACCTGTTGCATGATTTGTGGCCCTGTTGCACATGCACCCAGCGGATTTATGACCGGCCACGGTGCGTATGCGCAATATTTGGAGGCCCAACACGTAGGCTTCGATTAATTGATTTAAACAGTGTTTGCACATAATTATGGGCGCCAGCGAGTCTCGGAGGCCTTTAAGCCCTTTATTCTAATGGAAAATTGTCACAAAGTTAATTTGCCTAGCCAAACAACAAGTAGCTTCAGGCAAACGAAGGGCGGGGGGGATTCCTAGGGAGTACGTGCCTCGGCTGCCAAGTTTTCCGGCGGAAATGCAACCACGACACTGCCAGTTGTTGCTCTTCCGACGGGCACTTTCCATTGATGGCAGTGACATCTCCACAAAAGCGTTGATGGCTGCCACTGACTGCCACTGCCATTCGGCTAATGGAATCCTGAAGGAGGTAGGAGAAGGATTCACAGTCAGGACATTTCATCGTGCGGTCTGGCTTAAATTTTCGGGTAATTGTTCTCGGCTAATTGTGGCCACTGCGGCATCTGCGGGGGGAATTAAGACACTCATTTAACGCGGATCAAACTCAACGTTTACGACCTGCAAGGCCAGCAGAAAACCCGTCGCGTCTGCTGCAATTCCAGTTGGCCAAAGACCAGAGTCCAAAGACCAGAGACCAAGGACCTTCCGCATGACTGCCGGCGGTGGCATCAAACTGTTGGCCACATTTTTCAACGTTTCTGCCGGGCCATTTTTATTCGTTCGTTATTTTCGGCTCTGTTGACTGTTTGTTTGGTATTGCCGGGATGTCAACGCATTGTCGGCATTTGTTTGCCGTTGACATATTTTGTGTTTGGGCCGAATTCCTCGTCGATTGTTTGTTTCTTTGTTTTGCATAAATATTCGTAAACGAAGGCACATCCATAGGGGTTCGCATTAGGGTGGTGATAAGTGAGAGTAGTTAATAATAAATATAAGTATGCATTATATATGTATACTATATATATGTTATAATAAAAGAAAGTTTTTAATAGTTTCTTTGTTTTAAATAACTAAATTCAAAATTCGAACTTGTATATGAAAAAGCATTTAAGTTAATATTAAATATATATTTTAATTTAATATTAATTTTTAAATATTTTCAACATTTTTACCTTACCGTCCATCAATTTCCTATAACACTTAACTGAGCCACCCTAATTCTCGGGTATCCACGTTTGCAAAAGGCGACAACTGTCCCCGCAAAGTATGCAACGCTTTGACACACAGAGAATTGGGGAGCGAGCGCTTAAAATTCTGTTCGTCGCCTGCTCACTTTGTCTTCGCCCACTTTTTTTGCAGCAGCGTCAGCCAGACGTGCCCCACAACCACATCCACATACCCATCACAATGAACTCCCTTCACGCCCACCTCCTGCTGCTGGCCGTTTGCTGTGTCGGCTACATCGCCAGCTCCCCGGTAATTGGCCAGGATCAGCGCAGTCCAGTGGCCGGCGACAGCGATGCCGACGTCCTGCTGGCCGCCGACGAGATGGCCGACAACGGAGGCGACAACATTGACAAGCGGGTGGAGCGATACGCCTTCGGACTGGGACGTCAGGGCCTACATGTACACGAACGGAGGACCGGGAATGAAACGCCTACCGGTCTACAACTTTGGCCTGGGCAAGCGGTCTCGTCCCTACTCCTTCGGACTGGGCAAGCGCAACGACTACGACTACGATCAGGACAACGAGGTCGACTACCGAGTGCCGCCAGCGAACTACTTGGCAGCCGAGCGTGGAGGTAAGTGAAGCTAAAAACCTTTTATAAGGATAATGTGTAATCCTGGGCTTTCAGTGCGACCTGGCCGACAGAACAAGCGGACGACGCGCCCGCAACCCTTCAACTTTGGCCTGGGCCGGCGTTAAATTAATCCTAAATTAGGCCTAATCCTCCCTTCGGATGGCGCACTTATCCACATCCAGCCGTGCGCCATCCGCCGAGGAGTCCAGACCATCTAAATCTTATCAAAGAAGTACTTGCAAAAAGCTCTCAGACTCTTCTCCAAGCTTAAATCACATTCAGGAGCCAATCTAAATGTCTTTGAATCCAACCGAATCCTTTGCACGCCCCTCGTCCCAAAAATATTTATATTAAATCGCTAGAGCCAAATGTAATTATGTTTAGTTTTTAAATCGAGACGTTTAACGGCAGCCTCCAAATGACATAAAACTGCAAAAAACCCAAAAAAAAGAGCGACCGAATGAGAATGAAACTGGCGTGTGCAATTATCAAGGAAGAAATACATAAAATGTTATACGAATCTATTATATATGCATATTCAATCCAATTTACAGTACTCCATATATGTATGTACATTTTAAAGGGGCATATTTAATATACACGCGGATTTAAACTTATATACTTGGGGCAATCTCTCTCAAAAGGAGCGGCACGAGTGGCATTCGTTGTGGTCGCAGGCGGAGGAGCACGAATACTGGGTAACCACTGCATACTAATATCGATGTAACTAGGTGTTTGACAAAGTGATTACTAATTTAACTATATGATTACAAATATGTAATTGATTTGTGAATACATGCATACCTACCCAAATAAACATAGGCGCAGCAAAACTGCGCAAGCAAAACGAGTTTAACCTGGCTTTCAATTGTCCTCTTTATTTCCTAGCTCCTTTTGTGGTTTCTCATAAAAACAATAAACTTAGTTTCGTTACTACACTATCAGTTACAATTTCGATTTCATATAAATACATGTTTACTTATCCAATATCCATTAAGGTCCCCTTAAACTTAGTTAATTTACGATCGATTGTCTCTGTAAAACTAGCTGGGACTACTACTTTTAAACACAACACGAAAACGTTTCAAACATTTAACATTTAGAGGTTAATTTAACTAGACCTAAAACATGTCGATCTGCAGCTTGCACAGGATTGTGTCGAAGGCGTAAACGGACGAGATGAACGTGTAGGGACTGTAGCGGATGATACCGAAGTCCGGCTCCAGGCTGGGCAGGGAGCTGGGCGTGAAGTTCAACTTTTGGGTCTGGTAACGTCCGCTGGTCATGGGCGGCGGCTTGCGCGCATTCTGCTTCATCTTCTCCTTGCGGGCAACCAGCTTCTTCGTTTCGCGCACCATGTAAATGGCCTCCGAGTTGGTCATGTAGTCGTGAATGATCTGCAAAGCATAGATGGAAAATATTTAATAATTATCCCAAAGCCTCGATCCTTTTTCCCCAGTCTCTAGTTACCTTTCGCTTCTTGGGACAGTGCGCGAATACCCAAATGAGGGTGCACAGCGTGTTGAATATCTCACTGTCCTTGTCGCACCAGCGCAGTAACATCTGGGCAATGGTCACCAAACCTCCCTCCTGGAACGTGTTCACCGTGGTGCTGTTGTAGCGGGCCAAGTTCAGGATGATCCGGCTGCAGCGCTCGATAAGCTGCTTATCCACTTCTGAGCGAATGGCCTGGGCCATGATTCCGTAGCAAAAGGTGGACATGAACTCCGAGCACCACATCAGCAGGTGTGGCACCGTGCGCGAAAGGCGATCTGCAGGGATTAAAAAGGGGGGATTAGTTAAGTCAGTCTAATGGCTAACCCAAATGGATACTCACCCAAACGGCTTAGGACAGCAAGGGCATCTGATGCAATAAAGCGTCCTCGCAGAAAACGAACCGCCTCCTGGACTTTGCAGCGCACAGAATTTACCGATGTTGCCTCCTGCCGCAGCTGGACAATACGCCGGCGGATTGCCAAGAGTCCCTGATGCCTCTGGCGACGCCGTGTTTGATAGCCACGCCAGTATCTCTGGATTACCTTGGCGGCGCGCTTTTGGCGGATTAGCTCCATCATCTCGGGCGTCATCAGGGCTTGGAATCGTTTGCGAGCCAAGAAGCCACGGACATGGGCCTGGAAGCCGGGAACGGACCGGCGGAGCAGTTGGAAGCAGTTGCGTTGCTCCACCATTAGGCGCTTGCCCCGGAACTTTTGCTGCAGATGAATGGCCAGAGTGCGCAGATGGACAAACTGCTGGCGCGCCTGCTTCATGCTGCGATTAGCACGGAATCGGCACTGCACCAGCATCACAGAGGACCGGATAAGCTGGTAATCCTGTCGTGCCTTAAGCATGGCACAACGGGCACGGAAACGGCGTTGCAACACCAACGCAGCTCTCCGCTGCATCTCGAATGCCCTGCGTTGCTCTCGCATCAGCAGAGTGGATCTGATGAAGGACTGCATTAATCGCACCTTGCGGATGGTGTCCAGGAAGATCTGCCGCTGGCGACGAGCCTGCACTGTGGCCCGCCACTTGCGCTGAATGCTCAAGGAGCTTAGACGAATCCTGCGGTAGCCCATTTTGAGAACACGCATTTCACAAACACTGCGCCACCATTTCTGAATGCGGATGACTGCCTGGCGATGGTTTTGGTAAACTGCCATCTGCTTCCGCATCTCCAACTTGCCGCGGTATCTCTGCTGCACCTTGATAATGGCTTCCCTTTGCTTTTGATACAGGACCACCTGCTTTTGCATTGCCTTCTTCGCTCTATATCGGTTTTGAATCGTAATAGCTGCCTGTTTAAGCTGGTTGTAGATCTTGAATTGCTTAATCATGGCCAGACGAGCTCGGTACCGTCGCTGCAAGGTGATAGTTGCTTGGCGCAGCTCCAGGAACCTGCTTCGCTCTCGTTTCCTGAGAAGATGGCCACGGAAATGCATCTGCAGACAGCTCACAGCTGCCTGGGTGCCACGGTACTTGGCTCGCATGAACCTCATGGCCTTGTGGGCATGGAACCTGCGTTGCAGCTTGATGGTCACCTCTCGCAGATGCAGATATGCCTGGCGCTCCTTCCGCATCTGCAGTACAGCTCGTCGACGTTGTTGGACTGCCAAGGCTGCTTTTCTTAGGCTGAGTGAACTCAGCCCTTTGCCTTTCCATTTGACGCTTGGCCCGGAACTTGGCTTGGATGTATCTGGCGACGGATTGCAACTGAAGGTAGTTCTTCTTCTCTCGGCGCATCTGCAAGGTGGCTCGCCAGCGTCTCTGGACTTTGATGATGCACTGACGGGCTCGCAAGTAGGCATTGCGATCCTCGATCATCTTTCGGAGCAGCCGATAGCGTCTTTGGATGAGTATAGTGGAGTCCCGAAGCTGAAGATACTTATTCCTCTCCTCTCGCATTTTCCAAGTGGCTCTTAGGCGCTGTTGTAAGCTGATTACACTTTTCCGCAGAGCTTGGTAGTTACTGCGTTCGATTCTCATCTGGATTGTGGCTCTTCTGTGAGCCTGGATTTTCAGGACGTTGGAGCGGAGTGACAAATAATCAGCTCTTTGCTTTCTCATCGACAGCTGAGCTCGCCAGCGTTGTTGCACATTAATGGTAGCCTGTTTTAGTTGCCCGAACTCCTTTCGCTGTTTTATCATACTCCACTTGCTCCTCATCCTGCGCTGGACAAAGATGATTAGGTCCCTCTGTCGCAAGAACTTTTGCCTCTGAACTTTGCCCAACTGATGGCTTCGCCACTGCATTTGGATGTAACTGGCAGCTGCCTGTTGCTTTTGGGATCGCTGCAGACGTGCTGTGGCCGCCGCCGCCAATAGCTTCTTGGCGAAGAGACGGCGCCGCCAGATGCGCTGCAGAAAGATGGCGGCCTGGCGGAGCTCCAGGAACTGCCGGCAGCATTGCCTTCCCAGTTGTTGGGCCCGCCACCTACGCTGAATGGTGACGATGCTGTGATAGCTCTGATACAGCTGCTTTTGCGCCAAATAGCGACGCGTAAACTTCTGCAGGATTATGGCTGCCTGGATGCGTTCCGCCCTGAACAACTTGGTGTACTTCCTCATCTGGTGGCCTCGGAACGCGGCCTGAATGACAGTGGCAGCGCGGTGGCGACGCATCAGCTCCTTGTGACGGATGCGCCGCTGGATGACGACGTGCAGCCAGCGACGACGCCACCATTTCTGAAGCACCGTGGCCGCCGCATGAAACTTGGGCGAGCGGAATTTGTAGATGATCTGCCAGAGCAGCGAAAGCGTCTTCTCGCGATGCCCATCCACAATGTCCGGGGAAGTGATGTCTCCGCCCAGCTGGAAGTTGGCCTCGCCCAGAGCGCCTAGGGCCAGCTTCACATTGAAGATCCGCTGCAGGCGGGAGATGGCTGGCACTCTCAACTGGCGTGTGAGATCGTCGCGCAAGAGGATGACTTCCATGACGCGGGTAAGCCTCACTCCATCTCTTAAATCCACGGCCAGGTTATTAAAGGCGTAGTCGAATTCGTCCAAGAAGGACTGCTTGTGCTGGAGGACGTAGCCCAGGCGACGCAACTCCCGCGTGATGTCCCCTATGTTGGCCAGCAGTTCCGAGGAGAAGCGCAGCAGGATGTCCTTGGTCTCCTTGTGCGGCGACTTCTTTACAAACAGACAGGGGTTGTGCTTGACAATGCGCTTCTGCTTGGCCTGATCGAGGAAGAGCAGCAGGAAGAGGATCTTCTGCAAGGAGTGCTTCTTGATGGTCTCCGCGTACTCCTCGGTGAGAGTGTAGGCCTTGCTGTACCTCTGCTCCTCGAACTTGTTCCGGAACAAGCGATTGAGGATAAAGGTGCTGAGGCCCACGATGTCTCGATTGGACTGCATCTGGATCTTCTCTCCGAAGACCACTTCCAGTCCGAGGCGCAGCCAAAGCGGATTGAAGCAGAGCAGCAGCTCCAGGATGGTGCGCTGCATGACCACGTCCAGGTGGAGATTGCGATCGCTGCGGATGCGCAGCGCCTGCTTGTTGACATACACGGCCACCTTGGAGCAGGGCAGGCGCATCTGCTCGCTGAAGAACAGATCCACGGCAGCCCGACGTAGGGTCTCCAGGCGATACTTCGTGAGGTAGTTCATGGACTGCTGCTCCTTGGTGGGCGCCACCACCAGCTCCTTGTTGCGCACTTCGTTGAACAGCCTGCCCACGTCTATTTTGCTATTCGTGTCCGCATCCAGGTCGGCGGGTATGGAGACCAGGGCATTCAGCCACTTCTTGAAGTCAGCCTGATGGCGATCCACTGCCTGCTCGTCCAGATACATGGTGGAGGCGAGGAAGGGATCCGTTGTGGTGGTGGCTGCAAACGGGTCCGGGTTGATGTAGGTCTGCATATACAACTCCGAGTCGTACAGCTTGACGGGGGCATGTACGCTGGTGTCCCTGACCTTGCGTGGTGTGGTGGTCTTCTTCATTAGCGACATGGTCTGCGCCAGCTTAAATTTCTTGGATTGGGCGTGTGGCCAGGCGTGGGCACTGCTGCTGCGAGCGGATGCATTGGCCGGTGCGGCGTTTCTCGACAGAGTGGTGTCCTCCACCCGTTGCTTCTTGGGCGGCGAAATAGCCATCGTATCGTTGCGGTGCAGAGATTCGTTGCTAGGTGAGTCCGAGAAACTCAGCTCGTGGGAGCGACGCTTGTGAGGATTCTTTATCGGACTGCCCCTGACTGACTTGCGACCCACTTCGTGCAGGTTGAAGCGACTGGACTGAGCGAGGATTTCATTGTGGTTGAACTGAAACTCCTGCTGGCCCAGCAAACTAGCCTCGCTGCTGGAGGAACTATTCAGGTCCTTGCCCTTCATCTGCGGTTGCTGCTCCTGGTAGTAGCGATTCTGTTCGATCGACCGGATCTTCATCTCATTCAGATTAGGCATGGATCCCTGGATGGCAAACTTCGTTTGCGGCGACAGCAGCGACAAATCCTTCATGGACTCGGAATACTTTCGCAGCGGTGAGCCCACCAGCTTGATGTCCCTCTTCAGGTCTTGAATGGCGCTCTTCGTGGGCGTCCTCGGTGGACTGGGCCCCTCCTCCTCGTGAATACAGGCCAGAGCTCTGGTTTGTGTATGAACGACAATGGTGGTGGTTTTGTTCAGGGGCGTCTGCATTTGTCCCTCGCTTCTGGAGCTGTCCAAAGTGTCCAGCGAAATGTTGGTGTCGCAATGCTTCACATCGAAGGTTTTGTTTGTCGCCGGCTGATCTTCTAGATCATCCGTAGTGATGCGACGAGGTCGCATGTCATTGGCACTTGGCTTGGAGTTGCCTCCAAGTGTGGGTGTGGGCCAGGCGGCCAGATTGTCCGGCAAAATGGCCGCTGACCCTTTGCCTCGGGTCTCGGTGAGCGGTGTGAACCGGAGGTTGTCTATCACGTCCAGAAGGTTTCCCGGGGTCATGGGACTCAGGTTCTCCTTCAGGCTGCGTGGCTGTGGTGATATGTAGACGGGCTCCTCCTTCGGCGGCTTGTAGACATTCTTCTCGGCCAGAGGAGCCTGGGCAGGAGGATTAGGACGGGCAGAAGGACGGGTGGCAGCAGATGCTCGCCAGGTCTGTTTGGCGGAAGGAGCTGCTGCCGCTGAGAGCCGCTTCTTTTGCTGCACAGCAGCGGACGCCACGCTCTTCATTGTCTTGCTGGCTCCTGTCGGCGATTTCAGCTGCAGGGTCTTGCCGACGGTGGGAAATTTGCGCGGGTTCTTCAGGTAGAAAGGTGAGACAGACATGCAGAAAAGGGTGAGTGGCAGTACAGGGTGGGAAATGCAGTTTGTGACTGACCTTCACGGGCTGGTTGCTCTTGGACTTCAGAATGATCATCACCTCCTTGCGAAAGTTGCGGTTGTCAATCAGCTGCAGCGTCTCCTTGCAGGCCACCTCCATCTGGGGGCTCCACACCAGCTCCATGGAGACCTCGTCCCGGGCGGGCACCATGTGCTCCAGCCACTCGAGGCTCAGGTTGTGCTCCTCCCGAATGGCCTTCATCACCTTGACCTGTAAATGGGTGTTGCATTGATCAAATACCAGTTGCCAGGCAGGCCACTAGCCCACTGACCTCGATGTCCTCGTCGCTGGGATTGAGGACGCGCACCTGGCGCTTGGCTGTCTTGGTTACCGGCACATCCTCGAACTGCACAATCGCCTTGGCGGAGAACGGAGCCATGACCACCTCGGCGGGCTCGCGTCCTTCGGCGCGCTTTTTTTGCTTGAGACGCGATGGCGTCACGGTGATCTGCAAATAGCGGGAATCCCGTTATTTTACGGGGAACCATTTTCGGAGGCCCAAAATGAAGGAGCCAACTAACCTCAAAGGCGCTCATCGCGGGCGCTGGCCAAAAACAGAAAACACTTGCACTAAACAAAGACGGTCACGCAGCGAATTTAGTGGCCCATTAACAGAGCGACTAACTAAACACTTAGCACAATTAACAAACAGCAATTAAACAAGTTAGCGCGTCGCCGCAAAAATTCCAAATTCAAACTGACGCCGCTCGAACAGTGTGACGTTTGGCTCTCAGAAATACCACTTTTATTTATTCAATAATATTCAGAACGGTCACTCTAAAAGGAGGGTGTATTCGCTACGTCTAAGAGAAATGCTCTAGCGAAGACACCCTCCTGTCATTTATTCGTTGTGCAACACTTTTTATCGATACAAATAGTGTGAACGATGTATTTCGTTTTAGGGCGGGTAGCTTAAATTTGAATTCGAAATAAGAAAGTTTCCAACTGAGTTATTTAGAAATGATTTTTATTCACAATCTATTTACAAACTTCAACAACAAACATTAAGACATCGCATCTCTCTCTACATAAGCCTGCTGGGCGGCAGTAGGTGGGCCAGTGGCTGGATCTCGCTCCCCGTCTCCGAGGAATACATGCTCTTGAGATAGCCCGGAAAGGGCGTAACCGCATCGTAGTCCTCGCCCGCCGAATCCTCCGGCGGATCCACGGCCATGAAGGCGATGGCGAAGCCCCTCAGCGAGTTGCTCTCGTCCGTTTGGAATCGCAGCAGCAGGGTGTCCGAATTGGAGACTATAATCGGCGGCTTGTGCTTGCCGCAGAACCTCCCGTGGATCGTGTTCATCGAGTAGCCCTCCTCGGTGACCTCCAGGTAGTCGTAGTCACAGCGCTCCGAGTACTCGATCTCGAAGTGCAGGAACCGGATCTTGACGCTGCTCTCGGGATCGGCCTGGATGCGCCAGTCGCAGTACATGTTCCGCTTGTACGGCCTGCTCCCGTATCGCGGGTGCGAGTAGAAGGTCTGCGAGTGATTCGTGGCCCGCAGGTAGCCGCCGCATTCCGAAACAAAGGTGGCCTTGAAGCCCTTCCGCTGCAGGCCCACATCCGTGGCCAGGACCATGAACATCTCGTTGCTGGAGGCAATCACGGCGTAGGGCTCCCGCCCACCGCAGTAAATCCCCAGCGTGGAGCTGTTCTCGGAACGTCCGTCGTAGATGGCCACGTAGTCGTAGATGCACTCCTGGTGGCTCTCCACCGCAAAGTCGTGGAAGGTCAGCTGAATGCGGTGGCCCAGGACGGTCTGGAAGTGCCAGTAGCAGTAGATGTTGCGCGGATAGTCCTCCGGATAGTTGGGACTCTGCAGCACCCCGTACGACGTGGTGATCTCGAACTTGCAACGCGTCTCCGTGCAGTTGTGCCCATTCTCGGCCAGCGTGTAGCCATTCCGGCAGCTGCACTGGTACGAGCCGAAGGTATTCCGACACCTGTGCTGGCAGCCACCATTGTTGATGGAGCATTCGTCCACATCTATCACAAACTTGGCCACAAAACCACTCCGCTGCACCGTGCGATCCGAGTAGAACTCCAGCCGCAGGACACTCTGCTCGGAGTTCACCACCGGCGGCAGTTCGTGGCCACAGTAGATGCCAATTTTCCTCAGCCGACTGTCCCTCAGCTTGGAGTAGATGATCAGATAGTCGTAGTTGCACTTGGTGTAGTGGAACCGAGTGCCCTCCAAATCGAAGTGGGTGAAGTTCAGGAAGACGGCGTGGTTCGGTGGGGCCACCACCTCCCAGACGCACTGCTTGGAATTGGGATACACATCCGGATACGAGGGCGAGAAGAGCGAGCCATTCGACTTGGTGGCGTCCACGACACCGCCGCAGGCATCCTCGCAGGTCTTTCCGTTCGCCTGCAACTCGTAGCCCGCTCGACAGCCGCACTGGAAGCTGCCCAGGGTGTTGATGCACGTGTGCTGACACCCGTGATCCGTGAACTTGCACTCATCCACGTCCAGCATCAGGGCGGCGGAGAAGCCCAGCTTTTGCACCGAGGCATCGGAGACGAACCGGATGTACATCTGGTTGCTGCGGGTTCTGTGCGGACGAAAGGGATTAGCTTGGTTATCCAGCTGGCCTATCAACCAACTCACTTTATATTGGGCGGCAGCTTGTCCCCACAGAAGCGTCCTACGAGCCGGGACTCGCTGTGATTGCCATCCCTCACCTCCACGTAGTCGTAGGCACAGCCATCGTGCTTCTCCAGCTCGAAGCTCTGGAACTTCAGCGCCACCTGGTGGTTATCCGGAGCCGTGATCCGCCACACGCACTCCTTGTCGGGCATGTAGTCGAGCGGGTAGTTGGGCGAGTCTATGGACTGATCCCTGGTCAGCTGGATGTCACCTCCACAAACCACTGTTCGAATGAGGAAATCAAAGATATTGGAGATCAATCAGGAAATAATGGGGGTAACAATAGTCAGAAACTCACCCTCGAATCTCGCCTTGAACCCCCGGTAACCCTTGGCCGCATTCCGGTTCACATAGTTGAGGAGCATGCGACTCGTCTGGGTGGTGATGACCTCGCCACTGGCGTTTCCGCAGAGGCGTCTAACCAGAGGCGACTTGTGCCAGTAGCCATCCCTGATCTCCAGGTAATCCTGCGAACAGTCCGCGGAGCTCATCAGGTGCAGCTGCTGCACATGGAGGATCACCTTCTCGCCATTGGTGGCCGTGATCCGCCACTCGCAGTTGGCCAGCGAGGCGTCGAATTCAGAGTCTGGCGGCTGGGACTCGTCGCCGGCATCTCCGCTGCCCTCGAATTCGGTCAGCAGTCCATTGCCCGAGTACACAAAGTGCGGACTCACTATTTGCCCGGAGTTCTGCTGGTAGGTGCGTCCGCAGGAGGCGCATTTGTAGAGCAGGTTGGCCTGGACGATGTCCCCGCGACTGAGGCGCCTCCGCTGACCCAGCTCCAGGTGGGTGCCCGGGGGAATGCCAATCGGCGTGATGGTGTCCAGGTAGGGACTCTTCGAGAACGAGTTCTTGGCATAGTGCATGATGGAGTTGAGGTCGTAGGGCAGCAGCGGCAGGTCCACCTCCTCCGGCGACAGGACATCGAAGTTGTACTCCTGTCCCCGCATGATGTTCGCCTTGTTGATGACAATGTGCTTGTCCCTGTCCCCGCGGGCGTGCTCGTGATGGAAGCCAATGGTGTGGCCCAGCTCATGGATGATAATGCCGAACTTTTCGCAGTTGCGACCTATGGAGATGGGCTGGCGACCGTTGCCGTTCTTCCCCAGAAACGAACAGCAACTGCGGGGGGAGAGATATTCAAATAAAGAGACTTTAAAGAGTGATAACAACAGACTTACCCGCAGTTCTTGACCGTAAAGTAGATGTAATTCGCGTGGAGACTGGCATCCCGTTCCACGAACTTGATGCACGTGAAGTTCTCCCAGTGGCGCATGGCCTGCTTGAAGAGCGCCTTGTGGGCTCCACTGAAGATGCCGTCGATCTCGTAGGGAATGACCCCGTAGTCCCAGGTGCGCTCCTTCCGCACAGTCACAGCCCTTCGCTGCCTCTGGATGGGTTTCGCTTCGAAGTTAGGTTCCCGGATAGACGAATGACTGTGCTGCAGGACATCTACCGAATCATCGGTCCAGAGAAGCGGGGGCGGTAATCTCGAGCCAGCTTTGTTCTGCAATTCATGCGGCTGCTTCCGGCGTCTCCTGGGTGGGTGGTTCAATGGGCTTATGAGCTCAGGTATTGCTTACGTGTTGGCTCGAAGGCAAACTCAAGTGGCCCCGACTAATTGCGCGCCATTGTGTGGGCCAAATCCCTGTGGAACTTACCCCGAATACTGTCTGTCCTTGCCCAGTTGATGGCTGTCATCCCTCGGCTCAGGCAGCTCCTTTGGCGGCACCTGTTGTGGTTACCACGGATTGTTATTCAACTCTCAACCTCGCGATGTGCCCACCACTCACCTGTGGAGAGTCAGAGTCCGGCATGCCAAAGAAGTCCTCCGGCTGCTCCTTGAAGTCAAAATCGCACTCACTTTCGGGCAACGTACTCAGTCGCCTGCCTCCTGCGAAGTCCACCGTGCAAAGCATCATCATCAGCAGCAGAGCTCCCACAGAGAACGCAAATAGTTTCGCTTTCATTCGAATTCCTTCCATTTCGTTGGTATTTCTGGGGGCTCGTTCCCTGAAGTTGCTTCAACCAGTTCAAAGTTCTAACTGAGCGCTCGTGGGCTGCGATTGCCGAATTATACTGGTGCGACGAGGGTTCCACGGATCGAGCAGGTAACAGACTCGTTAAGGTTAAGGTTAAAGGGAAGGGGAAGGGGAGGGGGCAGGCGAGGGAGGAACTGCAGAATCAGAATCTCGACTGACCGCTCGAAGGGACAGCTCTATGGCGATGGAGGGAGAACGCGAGCAGCAGACCCCTCCTCATTGGCGATTCTGGCTGACCGTCCATTGTCTGCCTGTTTGCATTCAATGGATTTTGATTTGGGTATCCCTGCGCACCTTGACACTGTCCACAAACCCATGTACCTTCTACCTGGGGCGCTGGCCGAACTCAGGGGCATTTGCTTGGGCTCAGGATCAGGTGTAGGTATTCAGACCCTTTAGGGCAGGTCATTAATGATCATAAATCCCCCGCATGAACGAATCGCTTCGCGGTAATTCCACCTCTAAATGCTATTCAAGCGACATGGCGCTTCTGCCTGAAGCGGCAAGGTGGAACTGTTCGGTTTATGGCCCTTCGAACTTACAGACATCCAGACCCAAAAATAACGCACTTCAAACTCGCTTTGTTTTGGTTTTAAAACATAGTTACTATGCAAGTTTTAATAGTATGTATGTATAGATTTAATTACGTATTAAGTTGAGTCAAATATCCGAGAGTTGTACATATGTATGCCTGCGTGAAAAGTTCATCTCCAGCTGCATCCGAAGATATGTGTGTGTGCATCTCCTTCCTATCCTTCCTATCCTAACTTCCGCTCCGATTTTGATATGGGCCTCCCATCGACTTATGCCTAAGATGCTTAACGAAATGCGCTGGACCATTGAGTATGGCACCTGGTAGAGTACAGAAGTCCGAGGGGAAATGCTTCAGAGTAACACAGCGGTGAAATGCACGGGAAATTGCACATTGAGCTACAGAGTCTAGAGAAGTCTAATCAAAGTACATTACATGTATGCCATAGGTCTAAGTAATTGCCACCACAGAGCCTGGTCGACTTTGCATTCGAGTGCCTAAAACTAGTATTGGATCGCGACCTAGACGAGGTCCTTGATTATATCCTGGTCGGAGCCAGCAGAGCGCGCGTGGAAGATCGAGAAAGTTCGTTTTATGTACGCGACGATATGCCTAAATCTGTTAAATAAATTCCGTTTTAATATATTGTCATGAATCCTAGCGCCTGGTTAGCGTTCCCATCGCCCTGCTTCCACTTCTAGTTCGCCTTGCCGGCGTAGTACCGATTGGGCAGGCTGTAGCGACCCCGGTACTGCCCGTTGAAGACCAGCTGGTTCCCGCTGAAGTCGCTGTACTCGTCCGTCTCCTCCCGCGTGTCCTCGATGTAGATGCTCTTCAGGGAGCCCGGGAAGGGGGTGACCATCTCGGAGCTGTACGAGTTCTCCGCGTCCTCGTCGGACTGGTCGTACTCCCCGGAATTGGGCACGGCCACGTAGGAGGCGGAGAAGCCCTTCATCGGCACCGAGCCATCAGTTTTGAAGCGGACCGAGAGGGAGTGGGTCATCGAGTTGATGTCCTGCGGCAGCTGTATTAAATGGTAATCGGACAATGATTTAATTAGCTTAATTAGGTTCCCAAGATAACCCAGCTGGATTAGCTTACCACATTGCCGCAGTACTGCCCGTACAGTCCGTCCTGCCAGTAGACGTCGTCCATCTCGGAGAACACCTGCACATAGTCGTAGGTGCAGTTCTCGCTGCTCTCGATGTCGAAGGTGAGGAATATGAGCTGCACATAGCTGTTGTCCGGGGCCTCGATGGTCCACTCACAATCCATTCCGTCGTCGTAGTCCTGGTTACCGAAGCGCGCGTGCGAGTAGAACTGCTGCAGCTGGCTGGTGGCACGCAGGTAACCTCCGCAGGCTGCAGGAAAATTATCGAAATTATATTGAAAAGGCGCGTTTGGGGTTTCAGGGGGAGGTCTCCTACCCGTCGAGTGGGAGGCCGTGAAGCCGTTCTTCTCCTTGTTCTTGTCCGTCTTGAGGACCATGTACATCTGGTTGCCGGACGAGGAGATGGGGAAGGGGATCTTGTCGCCGCAGAAGCGACCCAGAACCGTGCTGGACTCGGATTCGCCATCATAAACGGCCACGTTGTCGTAGGTGCATTCCTTCAAGAGTTGCGAAACGGATTAAAGGCTTTAATAGGAGAGCTTACTTAGGCAGAATATATTTTATGTACACTCAAAAAAAGACTTGGTTTTAGAAAATCGCCTCTGAATTTGCTTTACTGGCGATTTTGTCTATATTAAAAAAGTACATTCTTAAACACAATGAAGGTTCCTAAAGAACAACTGGATTTTGAATTCTAAATGAAGTAGAAAGGTGTATGTCTTAGAATTTAGAAATAAAGGTTTTTTAAAAAGTGTATAAGAAGGATAACCGATCCAATGAGGTTACTTGTATTTCTTAGAAAAATATTTCATAAAAACAGACATTATTTCTGAATGTTAGAGAAATCTTCAACAATTTTTTTTGTTTGTTAAAAAAACAAAATTTGTATTATGAAATAATTTTTCTAATGTTGGCAATTTTTTTTTATTCTTAGAAAAGTTTTTAGAAAAGTTTTCTTTCCTAAATTCAATGGCGATTTGAACCCTCAAATAAAAAAAGGAAGATTAGAAAAAAAACCTTAAAATTTAGAAAAAATAGTCTCTCAGTTTTAAAGCAATCGGGCTAAAACTTGCCCAAAAGTCTTATATCTATTGCAGGTAGTATATAAGTCGGAACGAGCCGGATCGGACAACTATATCATATAGCTCCCATAGGAATAATCGGGGAAAAAATGTAAAAAAATTTATCTTGGGTGTTTTTGAACCTAGAACCTCCTACTTTTGGAAATGCCATTTTTTATCTAATTCTGAATTTCGATTAAAATTTTTTTTAAATCGGACGACTATATCATATAGCTGCTATAGGAACGATCGGAAAATTAATGGGAATATAATAGGAAATAAATTATTGCTTCGTTGACATTTATTGTATTCTCTTCTGCTCTGGTCTTTTTAAATGTATTCGAATTTCGATTTTAATTTTATTAATATCGAACTACTATATCATATAGCTGCCATAGGAACGATCGGAAAATTAGTCATTAATAGGAATTATCTGCAAGGGTATATAAGCTTCGGCTGGCCGAAGCTAGCTTCCTTTCTTGTTTTAAGTGTATTTACCTGATGCGACTCCACGTCGAACTCGTTGAAAATCAGCTTGATGCGATGGCCCGGCGTGGTGATGAAGTGCCACACGCAGTCGGCATTCGGCGGATAGAAGTCCGGGTAGTTGGGGCTGAAGATGGTGCCGAAGGCCGCGGAGATCTCGTGCTTGCACTCCCCCTCCTTGCAGTCGTGCCCGTTCTCGTGCATCGAGTACCCGTTGTGGCACATGCAGATGTAGGACCCAATGGTGTTCCGGCACTCGTGCTGGCAGCCCCCATTGTTCACCGCGCACTCATCGATGTCCGTGAAGAAGACGGCCGCGAAGCCCGACCGCTGGATGGACTTGTCCGAGTGGAACTCCAGTCTCAAGGCATTGCTCTCGGAAGTGGCCGTGGGCGGGATGGCGCTGCCGCAGAAGGTGCCGATCCTCTTCAGCCGGTTCTCGCCCAGCTTGGAGTACACGGTCACCGAGTCGTAGCCGCAGTCCGACTGCTGATGGGCCGTGCCCTCCAGATCGAAGTGGGTGAAGTTCAGCGATATCCGGTGCTTCGGCGGCGCCACAATCTCCCAGATGCACTCCTTCAGCAGGGGGTACATCTCGGGGAACGAGGGCGAGGTGATGGTGCCGTTCGGATATTCGATGACGCCGCCACAGGCATCTAAATGGAGAGGAGGAATTCGGTTAGGAAATTAGTTTTCTACGGTTTATTCAGTTTACACTGGAATTAATAAAGAAATTGGAATTGTGAACTAAAGAATAAATATCTAAAAAAAGTAACTTTTTGAAAATGTTTTTATATGATAGGTACATAGAAATTAAGGTTTCTAACTTTCTACGACGCATAATTTTACCTTTTACCTGATTATAGATACTCTTAGTTAACTTCACCGATTGAAAGGATTGATCTCGAATAATTCTTTGAAAATTCCCTATCATTTATCCTTGCCAATTACTAACTTCCAAAGGGAAATAATTAGATTCTGAGGCACTTTGCCGCAGTCAACCCACCTTCGCAGTGCTTCTTGTCGCTGTGCAGCTCGTAGCCAATGCGGCAGCTGCACTCGTAGCCCCCCAATGTGTTGATGCACTCGTGCTCGCAGCCGTGGTTCTGGGTCTCGCACTCGTCCACCTCCTTCATGAACACGGCCGAGAAGCCCGCCTTCTGCACCGATGTGTCCGACACGAATTTCACGTACATCGAATTGCCACTTGACCTGCAAAGGGACGGCGAACAAAAGCAGAGTTTCTTTTTATTGAGAGCGGGAAAGGAGGAACGAGGAGCGGGTGGGATCCTCTTCAGCACGGCACTCACTTCATGTTCGGCGGCGGCTTGTAGCCACAGAAAACGCCAATTAGCGGCGCATCCTGGGCAGGACCGTCTCGAACCTCGACGTAGTCGTAGACACAGCTGTCATGGTTCTCCACCTCGAAGGACTGGAATTTCAGCGCCACCTGGTAGCTATCGGGCACGGTTATTTTCCACACGCATTCCTTGTTGGGCAAATAGTCCAGCGGGTAGTTGGGCGACTCCAGACGACCCACGCCATCGTCCACGGACAGCTCGCCACCGCAAACAACTGTGGAAACGGAATGTCAGGAACTCGCAAGGACCACTTTCATTTGCCATCTCCCCGCCACAACTACAATCCACTCCACTCACCATCGAACTCCGCCTTGAAGCCCCTGAAGCCCTCGCTGCGATGGGTATTCACGTAGGTGAGCAGCATGCGACTGGTCTCCGTGCGAATCACCTCCTTGTCCACCTTGCCACAGAAGCGCCCGATGAGCGGCGACTTCTCGAAGTAGCCATCCCGAATCTCAAGGTAGTCCGTTTCGCAGTTGTTCGACTTGAAGATGTTCTGAGTAAAATAATAAATAGGTAAAATTATTGAGCAAAATGGTAATACAGATCATTAGCAAGTTAAAACCCGAACAAGATGGAAATGGGCTAGAAAATTATGAAAAATTGCAAACCATAAGGTAAGGGAATAGGGAATAAGGAATTAAATCAAAAATGTTGTGTAAATGGCTTTAAAAGTAGGTACTTTAATGGGGAAACCACTTCAAGTGAGAATCGGGGTCACCAGCCTTAGGAATGTTAACACCCGAACAAGATGAGTTATGCCAAATCAAAATGGGATTTAAATAAGCTAGAAAACTATGAAAATGGCAAACCATAAGGTTATTCTTATAATTAACAGGGAATTAAATAAAAAAGGTACCAAAAGTGAGAATCGGGGTCACCAGCCTTACCATATTCTCCAGCTTGAGTTCCACTCGCTCCCCGTAGGTGGCCGTTATCCGCCACTCGCAGTGCTCCGTCTCATTGCTCAAAGCCCCGGCTGTGTAGTAGGAGGGCGAGGCGAAGATGCCCGAACTCTCCTGGAAGGTGCGTCCGCACTTGGGGCACTTGTAGAGCAGATTGGCCTGGGCAATGTCGCCCTGACTCAGGCGCAACCTCTGGCCGATTTCCGGCCGCTTGCGTCCCTTCATCTCGATGGGCAGGATGGTGTCCAGGTAGGTGCCCTTGGAGAACGTGTTCCGGGCATAGTGCATGATCGAGTCGTAGTCGTAGGCCATGCCCAGCGAGTCCACCTCGTCCGGCGAGAGCATGTTGAAGTTGTAGTCCTGCCCCTTCATGATGTTGTTGTGCTCGATCACCACGTGCTTCTCCCGATCCGGACGCGTGTGCTCGTGCCAGAAGCCCACCACGTGGCCCAGTTCGTGGACCACAATGCCAAACTTGTCGCAGTTTCGACCGATTGAGATGGCCTGAGGTCCATTGCCTCGTTTACCCACAAAAGAGCAGCAGCTGGTAAAATAAGAATTGGGATATACGGTTTTGCTTTAAAAATCACTTTGTTCCAGCTTATTGCGTAAGCTAACAATATAAATAACTAAAATAAAAAATATTTTTAAATTCAGTTTTTTTATTTTTTATGCGCGGTAACAACAAAATTTTTTTTTTCAAAAATCTTCAAAAAATGTAACTTTTTGGTTTGAATGCCAATTGATTGTAAATTTTATTACGAACTCAACGCGGTATGACATTCCATATTTGGGCACTTTGTGGCTTTGTTTTGGACAAAAGTCTGTTTTTCAAGTTAGGGATTTGTGGCACAAATATGACATTTTTTTCGTTTTTCCTCGTCGTTGATAAAGTTTTGATTACAGATTTCCTAACTTAAAAGTTTAAAAGCTTTTTAAACACCTCTATCAGAAAAATTAAGAAATAATATTATAGGTAGTGCTAGTTATTAAAACACCTTTTGCTAATATGCACAGAAAAAAAATAGATATGAAATAGGATAAATTCTACCTTATTTCATATCAATAATAAGCCGATATGATTTATGTCAAGTTTATGATTTAAATATATCAACTTGATATTTTATCATATCATATGAAATACTAAATGTAGTATTTTTTGAACAGATAATGTAAAATAAGGTAAACATAATCTTTATTCATATCAAAATGATATGAATAACTTGATCTTTAAAAGATATAAAATTGACCGAGCACATATCAATCTGATCTTTTGTCAATTTTTTTTCTGTGTGCTAGTTCTAGGTCATCCAAGAAGCCAAACTCACCCGCAGCTGCGCACGGTGAAGACGATGTAGTTGGGATGGATCTCCGGGTCGCGCTCCACGAACTTGATGCACGTCGAGTTCTCCCAGTGGCGCATGGCCAGCTTGAAGAGCGCCTTGTGGATGCCGCTGAAGTTGCCGTCGATCTCGTAGGGAATGACTCCGTAGTCCCAGATGCGTTCCTTTTTGGCGGTGACGGCACGAGCCACCCGATGACGCAGTTGCTCCTCATCCCTAGGAGTCCTGAAGAGAAGAGAAAGAGGGAGTAGAAACGGCATTTCCACTTGTTAGTTATGGATGATTTTGAAGCGCGGCGGGCGAAAAGTTTTACGTGGCGTATGCGTAATTTTAATTGCCAACAGTTTTCCATACATTTTTCACTGTTGTTGTATGGCACAACTTTTGGCACGCGAATTTCTATTAAAATTCATAACTTTTAACATGTACAAACACACAAACACACACAACCGCACAATGAGCAATGGGCCTCTGTCTGTGTGTGTGTGAATGAGCCTTTGTTTGCGTCTGTGTGAGTTGCCAAAATGGCTGCTGTTTGTTTAAAGTTTATGCCGAAAAACCTCTGAATGAAAATGGCCAGCAATTTGCAGCGGGGCCAGGAAATGGCAACGGAAACGGATGTGGCGGCAGTGGTGGCGGTTCCACGGGGGAAAGGCGGAAAAGCGGAACAGCGGGAAAAGCTGAAAGCTGGCGGGGATTCGGATGGCCCAACTTACTCCGCTTTCAGCACATCCATTTCAGACTGCTGGGCCGATTGATTGAATGCTGGCGGGGAATGGTTCACATGCTGGGTGGTTCCCTGACCCTGGCGTCGCCGGTGCTGCCGACGATGCTTCTTGCGATGGTGGCTCTGGTGGTGGTGGCTGTGCTTCTGCAGTTGCTTCTGGTGGTGCGACTGGCGGGGCTGACCCTCGACCACTGGTCGACTCAGCTCCTGGCGCAATCTCTCCAGCTTGGCCTCGTACTCCGAGTGCTGGTTGCTGCGTCTGCGGGGGAATTGAGTTCATTTTACAATGCAATCATATATTATTTACATTGCAATTAAACCGAAAAACCATTTGATTAAACTAATTAGCGGAATTTGAAATTCTCGGAATTGCAATACAATTTGCCATTTATCATTCATAAATCAGCCCATAAATTAATAATTGAGTAACAGTAACAGAAACAGAAACTGAAAAAAAACTTTTAATTAAACTATTTTTGTTTACCTGATTAAATTTGTTTTCAATAAATGTTTAAAATAATTTATAGTCACATTGTTTTGTGTGAAATTTAAGAATCGAATTATTTTAGCGATGAATCAGCTTTAATGGATGTGTAGTTACAAATAAATACGCTTTAAAATACAATAAATTGTGCTGCAGTTTTTAATCCTTTATTTATGTTGAAACTGTAGAACTCACCGCTGCTTTGGTCCTCGCCTGTGGCGCCGCCTCACAACTCCGCGGGAATGCAGGAAGTCCACCTCGTCGTCCAGCTGCATCCCATTGCCGCCGGCATTGCTGTAGACATGAGCTGGAGTCGATCGCTGCTCCGGCAGGGAAGTGGGCACGATATGCGATGGCCGCCTCTCGGCCACAAAGTTGTTGCCCGAATCGTCCTCGATGTCCTTGTTGTCCGACTGAATCTTGCGGGTGTCCACGTTGCGGTGCATCGACAGAGTCTGCTTGTTGTCCCCCGACTTGGAGCCAATCTCGACCAGCGTCAGTCTGGCGGGCTTGTCTGCATGGCCATGCGTATGGGTACGCTGTTCTGAAGGAGGCAGCACCTCGTTCTTGTAGCTGGCTGCCTGGGCATAATCGGAGGGCGATTGCGAGCCGGGCTTTACGGGCTCATTGGCACTCTGAAGGATCAAGAAAGTGAAAGCTTTAAACACATCCTAAACATTAAACTGATATGATTAAAAAAAAACACCTTCCATCAATATTTAATTAAATGTTTATCATAATAACGTAAAATACATTTTTCAAATCGGACCATTCATTAAAAAGTTATGAGCAAATAATGGAATTTAAGCACTGCAAGCAGTGCAAGCAATGCAAGCAGTCGCTTTGCTGCATGCATATCTCCATCTCTCTCGCACTTTTTTTTAGCTGAATAACAGGTATCTGATATTCGAGGTACACTTATTTTACATTTATTTTTTAAATGACAAATAAATAAATCTAAATTGAATAATCCTTTCTATAACTCACCTGACTCTGCAACTGGCCTTCGCCGGCCTTCAGGTTCACCGGCCCCGAGCTGGGCAGCTTGGTCTTCTTGCGGATGATGTCGGTGAGGCCCTCCTCCTCCACCTGCAGGCCCTCGTGGTAGACCTCCTGCTTGAGCTTCTCCAGGTCCAGCTGGAAGGTGGCATTGAACTTGGTCGGCCCGGCTGATGGGCCGGAAACGGAAGCGACTGGGTCGTGGACCCGGGCGTCCGGGGCGTCGGCCAGCAGCTGCTCCACCTCCCGGCGCTCCTCCTCCTCGTCGTCGATGGGCGTGTGGGCCACCACCGGGCCGGAATCGCCCTCCGGCAGGGCTATGTCGCCCATGAAGCCGCCTGCAAGGCCAGAGATAAAGCGATTTAAATTAGCGGCATTATAGCATTTGCTACCATAACTTACAAATTGTTTTTAATTATAAGCGACAAGCGAAAAGGCGTATAAATTTTTATTTTAATTGAAATTTCATGTGGCTCCCGGCCCGCTCATCCGTGCTCCGGCGGTTGGTTAGCTGGCGGCCCGATGCTGCCAGCTGGTAATTTATAATTCGCCCTGACAACCATCTACTGGAATGAACACTGGCCACTCGGCCTCTGCCCTCCGCCCCCGAACATCCTGCAGATATAAAGCCGTGGCGCACTGACAGTTATTTCGCCAGGCGGTTGGATAGACACACTCTGCATATCCATTTAATCAGTGCATCAGCAGGACAGCAGGACAGCGGGACAGCGGGACAACTGGACAAGCAGACAAGCAGACAACAGGATTCCTGGCCAGCTGATGCCTTTGTTTGCACACGCTCCACGCGGCGTATGCGCAATGTGCACGAGGGAGTGTGTGGAAACTGGTCAGTTAAAATGGCAGCAACAACGATAACAGTTAACAAGCAAAATATGAAATTGTTGCCCTGTCTGCCTCAGACATGTTAAACAAAATTAATTAAGTGCGTTTGCACAATGCCACAAAAAGAGAAAAAAAGGGAAGCTGGAAAATAAATAATGCCCCAAACCGAAGTGTGCAGACTCTTTACCCAGAAATACTCGGGCACTTTGTCTGGTAAATATTCGCATGCAGATCGCTTTAAACCATCCCTGGGCACTGGCAGCATCAATCCTTATTTTTCATGTCAAAACAAGCATTTGGCAGCCAAATAAGCCCGGGATAGAGCAATTCATTTGCCTATAAAGACTGTCTGAGTGCTGAGTCCTGGCTGAAATGTTGAAACGCTGCTGGTTGGCTGCTCGGAGCTCTGCTTAATTCAAACATAAATAAAATAAAATTGCATTCATGCTATTTACACGGAGCTGCCTGGCACAGTGAAGCCTGCTCGAGTGGATGTGGAAGCCGGGTTGCCAGGACGCAGGATGCCAGGCAGTTCGTGATAGGGCGGCATTAACGTTAACGCCTTTTGACTTTTGAAGGCCGCTCATCGTGGCCCACATTCCTCCTCTGGATCTCCCATCAGCACTCGCTTCCTCTTCCGCCTTTTCCATCGGCTCCTTCGCTTCCGCCTCCCGACACCTCACGCCCCAATCCTTATTCACCTGCTCCTCCTGTCCATCTGCGATTTCCGAGTTCCCAACTCTCGCAAAACTCGGAAGCTGGGAAACTCCGATGTGCAGATGCAGATACGGGTGCCGACAATTTGATTATTACAACTGGAGCAGCAAAACCAATCATCTTTGAGTCTCAACTGTGAGTCTAACTTGTTGGGAAGTGGGTCATTTGGCAGTGGGAGGGCCGTAGAATCCATATCCACTTGGCCAGCACTCGCATGCCAATTGGCTGTACACACATCCTTTGGGTAATAATCATGGATTTGTTGCCTTTCGAAGAGAAAGCCCGTAATAACATGGAAAGTAATTAAAAGGTAGGAAAGAAAGGTACTGAGGGATTCCAGATTTAGCATACTCGCTACACATTTTGTTTGTCTTCCACTTTCATACTCTTCATCTAGAAAAGATTATTTACACAAGATCTTGAATCAAATCTATTGCAAACTGAAGAGATTTCTTCTTATTTAAGTTAAACAATTGCTCATTTATTGATATACTTTCAGTCCTAACAATGTCCTTAGAAACAACACTGTAAAAACTTGGGAACGAATTTTTTCTTACGAGGCAGAAGGCTTTTTTTAAGTTCAAACAAGCTCGAACGCAAAAGAGAAAAGTCCGAGAACGATTTACTCTTGAAACAAGAGAACTCATATGCTTGAATCCGAGAATTATTCTTCTTGAAACCAAGAACACTTTTACTGAAATTGAGAATACTTATTTTCAATAAAGGTGCTCTCAAATCAAGAACACTTCCTCTTGATTTTTAGTAAAACCTTTCTTGGCTCACTTTTGAGCACGGTAATACTGAAATCAAGAACGTTGGGAACCGTTTTTTTTCTCGGTGAAGGGCTTTTGTCCATGAAGGATTCACTGTACTCGAAGAACACCGTCTGCTCTGCAAGAGCAGCTGAACATGTGTGTATTCTACGGTTTTGTAGCTCCTGCATTTCCTTTTGCTTTACTGCTGCGTGTTGTTTTGGGCAAAATTGCAAATTACATATTTATCAAGCTGCAAACGTTTTTTGATTTAGTTCCCGAAAGTGCAGCCGAGCACGGCAATCATGGGTATGGTAGCACACACTTTCGGGGAGCAGAAATGGAATAAAAAAGGGGAAATTGGGAAGCCAGACCGCACAGTTTGTGGCCGAGACCTCCAATCAATGTCAATCATACGCACCGTAGCCAAACTGTGGTCGCCTTGCTGCAGTTCGAGCGAAAGGAGAACAAACAGGAGCCAGGCACCCACAAAATTGCAGACTGCGGGGCAGTGACACGGTTCTGGTTCAGATTTTGGTTCTGATTCTGTCAAAGATCGGAATTTAGATCGAAATTCTAGGAGAAACCCTGCACGAAGCACCAGTCCTGTTAGTTCAACGGATAAGCCAACGCTCGAGATGCTGTAAAATCTGAATTAAATTACACGCCATCAAGATTTCTGTATTCAATCTGCTCACGTTTTCCCCCATTTTCCTTTCCCTCTTCCCTTTTCACGCTTTTCGCCATTGTTTTTGCTGCAATTGCAGCGTGTTGACTTTGAAAACATATCGTATTTACATTTGATTTAACAGTCAAACAAATTTCTAGAATTGCGCAAATATTTACATACACAATCGGAAAATCTGAACAGGGCTGCGAACACGTGTGCCCTGTTGTGAATTAAAAATATATACACACTCGTATATTCTTCGCCTGCGTGGCTGTGCATACATGAAATTTAAATTTAAAACAGAGCATCCCACATGGCGGATGATTGATTTGGATGAAGCTGCCAAAGAGGAAAAGGGCGAGATGGCAGGAAAAAAAGAAAGCTGAACTGAAACTAAAACCGGGGCGAAAGTAACTCGAGGAAACACGTTTCCCAGTTGCCATTTAATCCCGTTAACGTTGGCCGGCCCCCAAGGAGCAGAAGTGCGGACGTAAACGTGGAGGTGGTGGTAATAAAAAGACGATGCACTCGGAGGAGCTCAGCAGGCGAGAAAACTTGCCGCATAATGCGTCGGAGAGCTTGGCAGATTTGCCACCCGTTTAACGGTGAAGGATCAGCAGTTGGCACTCCACTGCCGAGATGAAAACGGAAACGGAAACGTCTGCAATTTCATTACATCCACGTTAAATGCCTTTGGCCGTCTCGTCCACTCGGAATGGCAGACAAACAGTTCGCACAAGTGAAAGTAATTAAATTTTTGACTATCCTTGGTCCTTCGTCCTGGGTTCTGGGTCCTCCCACATCATTCACACTAACGAACTAACGCACAAAACGTGCCATTTTAGAGGGAATCCGAATCCGTATCCGTATCCGAGTCCAGTTGCTCACCCTTTTAACGGCGGCCACAAAAATGTTCAACACATTCTGGCTGCACTTTCCCTTTTCCCCTCTCCGCCCTCCTTTCTGCCCCCAAAATCCTGCGTTCCGGCCACGCGGCGTATGCGTAATGTGGCAACAAGGGCCCACTGCCATTGCCCTGCCCACTTTATGAGCTCTCCGTCCGGAACTCGCGACTGCCAACTGCCAACTGGCAGTTTAATTAAAAATAAAACCCACCATCTCCGCCCGCCTGGCTCCAACTGATTATTCGCTTTGGGCCACGCTTTATACGTGCGAAAAGCAGAAGCTGGGAAGCTGGGATGCAGCATCCCCAACACTTGACGCACCACATCAGTTGCGGTGGTAACAGCCAGAGCTGCTCGTCCATTTTGTGGGTCAAAAGCAAATAATTGAAGAGAGCACGTCGACTGATTGCCATTGTTGAGGTCAGTTGGGTCCGCTTTCATTTCACCTTTTTTATCCCCCGGTTATTTCGGTGCCTTTCTTTTTGCTGTTATTTATGGCTTTTGTGCTCTTTGGCGGATGTCAATGCTCGGCTGGCTGTGTCATAAAATAAAACACGAGTATGTGCGCAAATGAAACGCAAGCAATTAAACCGCAAAAATGCTTGCGGCTCAAAAGGATTCGGCACGAGGACAAAATGCTAATTGATCTTTTCGACGGGCAGTGAATGTGCTTTGGTATGAAATCGCTTACTTTATTTAACACATCGGATATCAGATGGTCGTACAGAAAATACGGCTTAAGTTAAAGAGCGTTTGTAGAATATTTATTTGGCCATTCAATTCCAATAATCTGTATATATAAAACTGTCGATTGAAATTTGAGATATCGACTTATTAACTTTTCATTTTTCCCCTAACGTAAATGAAAAGGGCTTGCAACGATTTTGAATAATCTTCCATTTCGATTGATACACACAAAAAAAACACGTCGTGGTCAAACCGATATGCGCATGGTAAATTTCTGTTATTGCATGCGCATATTGTTTTTACCAGAAGAGAATCAGAAAGAGAACTTAGAAAAAGAGACACCACATAATATCAAATCGATCATCGTTTCATATCAATTTTTTTTTGCGTGTAGTCTAAGTTGTGATTTCTTTGAGTGATTCCTTTGTTTATTTGCTCTAATCCCAGGGGCTCACAACCGTCTATATGTGGCATTAGCCTTGACTGGTCAACTGACTGGCTAACCCCGATTGGCTTTCAAATCGCTGCTGGCATTGTAAATACGGCTGTAATTATGCATAATCTGGCATGGAGCGCACGGCGACCGGAAGTGCATATATGCATATCAGAGGGACCCCCAATTGAGTGTGTATCTGTGCACGGGACTCCAATCCCCTCTCTCCATTCCCTCTCCATTCCACTGAAAATGCGAGTGTGTGTGCGTATTAATTACCGTAGCCATAACAATGAAATTCAATTTGCTGGCTGCGCCCCGCGGACATGTTAAATGGGCGGACGGAGAATTCATCATGGCCGGGAATTATGTTTTGATAAGCGGCCACCGAGCAAACAGGCCATAAACCGGCAAGCGGATGGACATACAGGCGTTGCCTAAATTAAAGATGGAATCAAATAAACCACTCGAACACAGAACGGACGGAATGGCATACGGATGCACAGGACAGACGGAACGGAAGGATGGAGGGAGGAAAGAGGCCGGATGCGGATGGAGGAATATATATGGTCGGACAAACTAATCCGGCGGCAGCAGAGATTGCATGAAGACCTCAGCCATTAGCCAAAAGCAGCAGCACTACGAAAACGAATCCGAATGCTCGCATAGTTCCGGCTCTTTCCCCCCTCAAAATGGAGTTGGACCTGGCCAGTGGTGATGGCCATGATGGCGATGGTGACGAGTGACCCGGCAGGAGATTTTGGATTTGTGCACGATTTAGGCTCCAGCTTTTGTTTGCTTTTTATGAGTGTGTCCGTCGGTGAGGGGGATTTTCGCTTGTTTATTTATTCGAATTTCGAACGAGCATTTGTACGATGGGAAAAGGAAAACACTTGCCGCCTGCACAGAAAAATAAATCGATACTGAGTTTTTATGGTTTTATTAAACACTTTGGTAGCAGACGAAGCTATTTTTAAAATGATATTTTATCTTGTTTTTAGATTTCATTTTCTTTAAATATTTTTAAAATATTTTTTAACATGCATTTAAGTATTTTATTCCACTTCAAGAGTATGGTTTTTTTTTCTGTGTATCGGTAAGTTGTGGAAAATGTGGCACGCTTCATTGGAGTGTCAAATGATTGAATAAACGAATCTAATCATGTGTGGCAAATTTATCCGAGTGTTCGAATGGTTATCTCTGCCAAAATGAATCCTAATGGAATGGAAGAGTTTTCCGTTTAAAATTCCCCTGTCTCGCCTCAATATCATCTGGAGTGCTTCCTCGTGACCACTGTGGCAGGCGGTCAACGGCCCAGACCGGGCTTATAAAACCACCGACGGTCGAATTCATGTGTTTCTATAGCCGTCCCAATGGACCAACATCCCCATCCCCATCCCCAGATCCTCTTTGCGGACCAAATCGCAGATAGAGCTCGAGGGCAAACAATAGCCAGTGTTTGAGTTCCCGCACCAGATTTATGATGGACAACTGCGTCGAAATATTTATGCAGCTGTACGTAGCACGGACATGCGAGTGTACGTATTTGTGGCCCGACTCCGCATCTATATCTATATGGCCACTTTGCACCTACGGCAGACATAAAAACTATTTTCCATTGCGGTCGCACAAAAAGACGAGCAAGCCGCTTCGCACAAAGCATTTTTAGAAAAAGTTTTTGGCTTGGAGCACGGGAATGGGAGATGGTAGATGGGAAATATATATACCCATATTTTTTTAGCGCTCGGTTTTTCAATTTGAAATGGGGCTGAAAAGCGCAGTGAATATGCCAGTCCGTTCGAGTGTGTTCGGAGTGCAGTTTATTCAGTTCACCTACTCAACTTTGGTGGCACTTTATTACAGCGTCGTCAGCGGCAGGTTCAATAAACTCCCTGCACCACTGGCACCACCCACATCCATAGACACCCACCCACCCATGGCAGAAGCATCGCAAACGACACTCGCAGTTGCATCTGATAATTGTGCCATCAACTGTGCAGTGGCTTCAAAGTGTCGCTGCCGCGTTTATTTTCGTACACTCTTCGCACATCCACAACAAATGATGCCAAATTAAATGCAGGCATTTGGTGGCAGGAGCCAGCATTCCAGATATTAGATATCAGCAGAGTGCCCCGTTTATTGCTTATCGCAGACAGCTTCTGTTTCTCTTTTGCTATGAACATTTAAAATTATTTGCATTTTAAATTCATCTCCCTTTGAAAGGCGAAACAAACTTTTGTTATTCTGTTAAACCATTTATAATGTTTTAATTATCGTAAATTTGAAAAATCCTTTTAATGTAGCCCTAATTTTCAGGAAATCTGTGAATACATTACAAAGTTATCCCAATGCAGAAATTAAGTGCAAAGCCAATGTCAATTTCGTTTTGTGTTATTTAGCGGATTATTTGTTTCACAAAAAAATGGGAAAACCATGTAGAATTTAATGGATTTGTTGTGTCAACGTGCGGTCGGGATGGCTAGCATTGATGGGACTTGGGTTATCATATGATAAATTTCCGTTTTTGCAAGTGAGTTCACTATCAGTTCGTTTGGGTCTAACAAAGATATTCAGACAATGGTCCAAGTAAAAGGGTTCAACTGCTGCAAATGAAGCTCAATGCTCGCTTGACTGGATTCGATTCAATTTTATCTATCCTTGCTTATGAATTCCATATTGGATTCTTGGCATTCGCTTTGGCCAAAAAAATAAACAAAAAATGGGAGAACGCATTCAATTTGTCTTTGGTCTGTCGCTTTCACTCCGTTTCCAGGCTGGGAAATGGGGCCAGCACAGCGGGAAAATCCAAGGATAAGCAAAGTTGAAATGGAAATCATAAATTGTAGTTCAGATCTGCTTTGGTCATCGGCTGTCGGGCGGATTAGTTCGATTTTATAGCGCCCCCTTCGGTATCTGTATCTTTGTATCTGTATCTGGGGCAACAGAGCGTTGGCTGAACAATTAAAACACCATTTACAAATTTAAAATGCGATTTGCATAAATTACGGCTTGCCCACAGCTGCAGGCGCTCACACGTACAGGGATTTGTAGTATATACATATGGTATACATATATACATGCACATATATAGCACATGTGTTTGTGTGCCGAAACATAAGCTCCATTTTGTGGCATTATCTGAGCAGCTTTTGAGCTTGTTTGCTCCGCCTGCTTATTTATGCCAATTTGCATAAACAATGATAACAAATTCCGGCAAACAGGTTGCTCAGACACATGGCAATGCTTTATCCTATGTACTGTATGTTTACTCCTGCACACACACACACACACAGACTCACAGAGCGGCGAGAAGTATGCAGCAAAAAGTTTGGGAATGCATCCTGCTGTCAGCCGATGGCAGAAAATTCCACAACAGTCGTCGTAAGCCACCACCCACTCGCATCCCTCCTCCCTCCTGGGTGACATGCCATTCTTGTTGGCATTAATTAATTATGTAAACAGCTTAAATGCAAGTTTATTTTATTTACACATGTTTCTGCTTGTTGGCCCCTAAGTGGGGAATGCCATTTCAATAAATGCACCTGAAATCCGGGTGATAAATTCCAATGGTTGAATTTGCAACCGTTTGCCAGCGTCACTGTTGCAAGTCAGGTGCAGAAAATATGTCCCGAGCTGTTGCAAATGTAGTCAGTGGCAGGCAAAGCCCTTTCAGCCAGTTCAGCCCTTTCCAAAAGACTCTCAGAATCAGCTGCCTCACTTCCGATTTTCCAACATTTCCGCAGCTGCACTTCCTTTTCTCCTTGTTTTTACGTTCGTCTTGCCTCCGCTTTTGATATCCTCCGTTGACTTTGCTAGAAGGCATGCCGAATCTATCATCAGGCTTATAGGGCCCTGCGTTTCGAGATCTATTGTGAAAACGGGAGCCCCGAAGAACTGACAGCTGAAATGAGGTCAATGACTGGGCAAATGTTTGATGGCAAATAAATTAATTTGCATAAACGAAAGCAATTTGTTTGGCATGTCTGCCTGGAAATTAATGTTATTTATCTGTGTTTATTTATACACATGAAACGAAGTTGGGCAATAAATAGATGTGGTTTTTAATTAAGGGCATACAAAGTTCCCGTTCCGAAAAGTTTCAGCCCCGTCCATTGCCACGTTCTGCGGCTTTGTAAGCTGATCCTGCTGGCTGTTTTGCGGTGAGCATCCCAACAACCTGCGCCTGCAGCATCCCAGCCCCATAAAAAACCCCCAGCCAATCCCCTCGAAAGAGCTACAAACTAACTCAATCCGTCTGCACACAATGCTAAAAGTGCGAATTGTAAATAGTTTCTGGCATCGGGCTCAGGCTTAAACTAGCGATGGACTTTGTAAGCAGGTACGAAGGATTCAAGTCGAAGGATTTTAGGAAGGAAAACACCCAGCACTACACTGAAGAAGTTATGATAATATTTGAGACATAACTTTGAGAAATTAGGATTTTAAAAATCAAGTTAACAAAGAATAATCAATATTATAGGATATTCTCCTTAGGATATTCTAGGATATAGGATATTCTTTGAGAAATACCCCACGAAATATTTACGATAGAACAACCCAACTTATTCTCCGTGCATTTTGCATGCTTCCCAGCTGAGCTGCAGTTCCGTTTCCCCAAGATTTATTCCTCCGCTTCGGGGGAACTTTCCTCTGAAACACGACCCGTTTCCATCCCTATCCATCCAACCCATCCTGACCCCCGCGTCCTGCAGCTCTGTATGCATGCAATGCCTTCGAAGTGCCTTTTTATTTGAGAGCGCGAGCGGCGTTAGTTTGTTGCCTTTCAGCCGAGCTTTGCCATTTGGCAAGGGCTCTATCAATGTGAGTGTGAGTCCTGATGGGGGGATTCCCCGCGAGCAAGTCTGCGTGTGTGTGTGTGATGCGGTGTGGCGTGGTGGGAAATTATTTGCAGTCGCTTGGGCAGGTTGTTTGAGTTTTGTGTGCGCCACGCCTGCCGGGCCACTTGAAGCCATCGCGCCTCCTCCGCCGCCGACGACAACTGACATTTTGGTCGTCCTGGCTTTGCGGTTGTTATTGTGATGCTGTTGTCATCATTACTGTCGTCAACTTGGCCTCCACTTGGGTTGCATTTCCCATTTGCAGTGCCATTTGCGGTTTGATTTCTGGGTCTTCGCCCACTTCGAGACACGCCTCGTTGGCCCGCCATTGTTGTTCGCTTTGATGGAAGTTCTGTGCACTTGGTTTATGCAAATTAATTAGCGAATCTGCAGAGAGCTGAGAACTGGAAGCTGAAAGCACAGAGAACAAAGCCCAGCAGTAAATTCCTTAAAGTGTCGGCCAACACGAGCGCATTATGACACTAGCGTTGAGTTTCCAAGCTGCACTGCTAAACGCTTTCGTGTTGCCTACTTACGGGCGCTCGTGCTTCAAAGGCCTTAATTAACTTTCGAGTATTTGCTGGGAAAACTGTTTGAGCAAAGCATGTGTGTGTGTGTGCGTGTGCCTGATCTCGGGGGGATTTTCGTGTCTGCCACGCACTGCACATTTTTGGCAAATTAAATTTTCGAGTTTGAAACTGCTCCAACTTCAATTGAAAGTTGATTAGCAACGCCCTTTCCACCCATCCCGTAGATTTGATACCACTCTGAAATTCAATTAGGTTGCTTTGCGCAGGCGAAGGAAAAATTGTTTATTTTTCCCTCGTTTTTCCATCGAACTGCGTGCATTTGCATATATTAGGAAACCATTCATTGGTGCTTCCCCTTCACACTTTATGCAATACACAACGAATCGGCTTTGACCCAATTTCTTTTTCGCAGGGCAACTGTCAATGCAAACAATTCATTAATTGTAAAGTGCGAACGGTTCGCCCGAGGCGGACATGATTGATTGTGAAATTATGGGCGCACTTCCGCGCCTCCTCAGATGGGTGATATATGTGGTGGTGTGACCTATCTGGAAATCGAAGCGCCAGACATCGACCCTCGAGGACCTACGGGAGTAATTCGCCACAATGCTCGAAAACGGGAGATGATTAAGTAACGTTTCAGTCCATAAAATACTATGACAAAGTATAATGGTACAGATCTGTTATCGAAACAATTTACATTCTTTTCTTTGTATGCTGTTTACATACTTAATATATCAGAATGTAATACAACAAGCAACAACATTAAAATCAAGCACTTATCTTAAAATGGGTGTACGAACTTAGCTATCATCAGGTGATATGATATGATTACCATACTTAAATTTATTGCTTTAAAATAATGTGAATTTTTAGTAAAGTGAGCTTATTGCACATAAAACATTGTTTCATCCTTTAGAAAGCGTTTTATGTTGAATTTGGATATTCACGAGAGGTTTGCCATTGTCAAGCACTTGACGACACATTGGCAATGATAGTTAGGGAAGTCGTTTCCCCTTCAATATACACATACTTTGGCGGGGACTCCGCCTGAGGAATGCCTGTCCTTGAGTGGGTTCGACTGCTCGATGGGTTCTCAAGGGGGGTACAACTTTTTGACAATTGATGTGAGCAAATACTTATAGATAGACCCGCAGATAAAGCTGCCTTCCACCACTTGGAGGCAGACAAATTGCAATCGAAGTCGGTGCTTCTGCCCGTGGCAGACACAAGCTCAGACTTAAACTCGGGCCAGGATGCGGATGTGGATACGGGGATCCAAGGATCGGGGAGCGGACAATCCGAGGAGACAGCCATTGATACGTCCCGACGCATTCGCATTGCTCTCGCAGTCAATTTCCTTACATTTTCCCCTGCTTTTTATTATTTCCCTCTCGTTTTTTTGCAAACTAAGGTAAATTCAATTGATGCGAGATGCCGGAAAGCGGGAAGGCTGATCGGAGGGCAGGATGAAGACGGAGCAGCCACAATAGCGCTTAATTTTCAGCGCTGCAACAAGCGGCTGACAGGGGTTTTTCCAAGGACTTCCTATCGGGGGGTGGTGGCCATAAATAATGTCGAGTGGGGGTGGGGGGGGACACTTCCACGTGTGTGTGTCTGCCTGTCTACGTCTCGAGTTAACAAGACTTTTCGCTTTTACTCAAACTCGCAGGCTAACACAATTTTCAAAGCTTTTGTCTTGCCACGACTTGACTGGGGTATCGCTATCGGTATAGGTAAAATCTCATATAGACGCGCACTACACAAAAATATTTTAGACATATTTGGGTTAAAGAAGCTGGTTACATTACAAATGTATGCATTTTCCAGGTAAATATGTAAATATTTCTTTAAATAATTCAGGAATTCTGAGTAGCGACATGTTCCATTGTAATTTAGGACAAATAGAATAGTTTTCAATGTGGAACATAAATATTTAAATGAAATAAATACTATGCAAGATACAAATCAAATATTTCATTGTAAATATTTACATATTTCCAAACTTTGGTCATCGCTGAAAATAATTCGTTAGGGGTTGGATGAGGGTATGTCCACAATTTTAAGCTAGGTTTTCAATGGAAAGGTTTAAGATTTGGAAACTCATAAAATGATCTCTTTCATAACGATTTTAGTTAATACAAAACCACCATTGAAAAGTACAAATCCAATTTTAATGGTAATACATTTCGGGATAATCAAGTTTCAGGAAGTTCCCTGGTCAAAACAATTTTGAAAAGTGCACTATTATTGGTACGTTTTTTTTTGCGTGTAAATATATAGATTCGGGGCTTAGAGATTGGTTTACGGCGGAGTCGAATCAACGCCGAGGCAAGGCAAATGTGAAGCCATTTCCGTAACCCGTGGGGGGTGGTAGCAATGATGTGGGATATGGGATATGGGATAGGTGTGCACCCATATAACCCCACATACAACCCGTACTCACCGGCCTTGCAGGGATCCATGTCAATGTCTCCGGATACCTTTGGTGTCACATGCAGGCGCATCAGCTGCTCGATGGTGTATTTGCTGCGGTAGGGTCGTCGCAGTCGGCGGATGGTGCCCAGATACGCGTCGAATTCCTGCCGATGGTGCAGGTGGTGGAGGTGCTTCAGCCCCGCCTCCTCGTCGTCGCTATCCCTCTTTGGATCTGAATCGGGATCCGATAGCCGTTGAAGGACACCACCATCGATGGGATGCTCCCGCCTATGGCCATTTTCAGTTGCCACCTGATCCACCTGATCCACGGATGCAGCTACAGATGGAGGTGCCGGTGCAGGGGCATGTGGCAGTCCTCGGTGGGGCCTGGGGTTCTTGGCGTGCACCGAGATGAGCACCACCAGCAGGCCGGTGGCCAGAAGCAGGACGCAGTTCGTCCAGCTGACGCCCAGGGGCGGGCCACGCCTCCTACGCATCGCAGTGGCTCTAGAATTCGCTGGTTCCGCTCTTTTGTTTACTGCCTTAATGGGTTCTTTGCTCTTAGCACGTTTCGTGACCACTGGCCCGTTTGGATTCGCTTGTTATGCCTATCAGTCTGCACTTAATATAATTTCTGCATTTTCAACTAGCACGTGCCGCGGCCTGCAATTGAAATGGAAATGGTTAAACAAGAACGCAAAAACTGTGATTAGATTGCGGAGTGGGTTGGAATGGAAGCGGATTCATTCAGGTTAGCACCAGACTCAGTGGGTCTATTTACACTGACTCAGTTCGTGCATCATTATTTTTATTCACTTCACAAGTTCTGAAAACCCGCGATAACCCTGTGTGTCGAAATAACCCTGAATTACTCGTTTTGCACTTAATAATAATTTTCCTATGAAATAGTTGATTAAAAATTATATTGAGAAAGGTCACATGTTTTTTGATTTTGATATTTATTGGTTTTTAATATTTAAATATTATTTTTAGAAACATAAACCGTTATAAAATAGCCTGATTAATAGAAACAATGTTTGTTTATTTACGGGTATTCCTACTATTTTTCTTTGATCTACCATTAACATCTGTATTTTCAGTCTACAGGTCTGTGTTCCCAAGCCCCCTGAACCGACGATAACCCTTTGTCGCACTCGAAATGACCCACAATTCGGAGCGATAAGCCCGCTTGATTTTGTTGTTTCGCGGCCCTGAAATATTTGTATTTTTTTAGCGGAAATAAACGGCGCACTTTCGCACACGTTGATGGGTAAATACACAGCTGAAATGTGCGGGGATTAAATAGCGAAAATGCAGATCGAAAGCGGCAGTAGCATTACCATTCTGCGGGGAAAGCAATTTACTTATGCATTTCCAATCGAAGGGGTTCCATCTTGTGAAGCCGGCTTTCATTTGCAATTTGAATGCGTATTCCGGCTGGGAAATGTCAATCGAGCGGATTCATTTGCTAATTCCGATTGCTAAGCCCCCGATGCCATTGCTGCAAGACTCAAGGCAAACATAGATGCTGGCCTCAATGGTATTGGGTATTAGGTATTGGGTATTAGGTATTGGGCTGTTGTACAAACTATCTCTCTCGGCAGCCGGCAGATAATCCCAATCTGTGCACACCCGGCGTCTTATTTACATATGCGGCATATATGCAACCGATATGCACCCGACATCTGCGCCTTGGGCCATCATAAAAACTGAAAAGAAGGCGGGTGTAAAACCCAACAGATGGGCGGGAGGAAAAGTCGATTTAGGGGAAATGGCCAGGCAGCAAAGTCGAGAGACCAGAACAGGTAAGTGCTGTGTTTTAGCACTTAATTAATTTCGAGGCGAGGCCCTGAGCACAATAACAGGTAATTAAAAATCGCTTAGCCCTAGGAACCCGGGGAACCCGAGCAATTCACAAAACCTTTTCAATTAACTTGAATGTTTGGCCAGAACCATTGTCATCAGGCCGTGTTCCTGCTGCTCCTGCTGCTGCTACTGATTTTCCCCAGCAATTGTGGCAATTTCATTAAATCATTTCATTTCCGGCCCCCGCTCACAAACACCCACAAATACACACAAAACAAATCAAGGACTCGCCTGGCTTTTTATGGCAAATTAAGTTGCCTTTTGTGTGGCGGTGGTGGTGATGGTGGTGGTGGTGGTGGCAAAATTGCAACTAGCAATGAAAGCCAAACACCACACAGACAATTCCACGGGCAAACCTTGGACAAAAAGTTTTCGCAGCCAAAGCAAAACAGTTGCGGAGCGAAGGAAAAGGAGTGCAACATATTTTCTTAATTTCATTTCGTTTAATTTCACTCGAGGAAGGCGAGGAAGGAGCAGCCGGAGGACCCCCGAGAAGCAGCCGCATCAGCAGCCATTTCCATAATCCACGTTCGCATAATTACGTATACGCCGCATGGGACCAACGGCAGGGACGAGAATGAGATGGAGAATGAGAACGATGATGATGACGGCGCTGTTGCTGCCTTCTCATTTGAGCGAAATTAAAAATTCAATTGATAAATTCCAAACTAAATAAGCGCTGGCTGGGAAGTGGAGAAAAGTTACTTGAAGCGAAGGCCCCCTCCTCCTCTCCTTTGAAACACCCCTGGATTTTTTCCTCCTTTGTTGCCACGTCTCTGGCAGCAAATTGAAAATCGTTGAAAAGTATGTTAATTGGCTCAAGTGAAAGCTGCCCGGCGCCCTTTGCCATTTTCCAGCCACTTTGCTCATTATGGAATTTGAGTTTGAGTTTGCGTTTCCGTTTCCGCTTATCGCACCCACATGGCTTTTGAGAGCTGCATTCTTATCAGAGTTCTAGGTCAATTGACAGCGTAAACAAATGCTGACTTTACTACGTAATGGCTGACAAACAAACAAGGGATGATCCCCCTGCACTTTGAAGCCCACGATGTGGAGAGCCCTGATTCGCCTTCGATTCGGACTTAAAAGCTTTGGGATGTCATTTTCAAATGGCACGCGCCATTTACTTTTAGTTTAATTAGATGAGATAAGAGTGCCAGCCAAGTTGGCAAGCAGATACCCTGGCATCCCAGCTTCCCTTTCCGTTCGAAGCCATCAATCAGGCTTGTCAAGTGCTCGCAACTTTCCAACTACAAGAGCTGACAATGACAAGCGTCAAGTGGCTGGGGATTCCTTGTTTTCCAGCCGGGGCGGTTCCGTTTCGCTGTCTCTGATTTGGAGCAGGACTAGACACTCACAATCACCACCCCATTGCATCGCATCCCATCCCCATTCATAGCTACCATCCCCACCCCCACCGAAGTCTCTGGCGTTTTTAGTGTTTTACAAGAGCAAATCCTGACAGGACTCGCTGCGAGCTGCGTCCCCGGAAGCTCTTTGTTTGCCTAATTTTGATTTTCTCCGTTTGACAGTTGACATTTGCAGTTGCAGTTGCAAACTACCCGAGTCAAAGATATGAATTGAAATGGTTCTCGAATGAATTTCGAACGAGGAGGGATTGGAATCCACTACTATATAAGTATAGATATAGAAGGCCAAGCAGCAGGACTGCGAGCCAAACGAGTTGTTTAGCCCATTGCGAAGCTCTTTGCGACTTTTCGCCTTTTCTGGACTATTTTCGCCGCACTCAAGGACATCGAAATGCAGGGCACATCGAAATGCCGGAAAAGAAGGCCATGACTTGGCTAACAAGTGGGTGAATGTGGGGGAGGAGGAGGAGGTTCCGGCTCAATTTGGAAACAACTTAATTTCAATTACTGACGCAAAGGCTGGGACAGCCGAAATGGTATAATGAATGGGGGCAGCAGAGTGCAGGGAGGAGTGGATGCTGCTGCGGCCGACTTTTATACGATTTAAAATGCTTCACAAGCGCAAAATGCAGCCAGGCGGCTGAACTAACAACAAACAGGCAAACAAACAGACAGATGGGATGGAAGGATTGGGGGATTGGAGGATAGGAGGCCAGGGGCCACGGACACGAACACTGCTCCGAAAGGCGAAGACCCCGAGGCAGGACCAGAACCAGAACCAGAACGAATCCAAAGCCAACGGCAAATAATTAAACTTGGCTGCCTGGCACCTGTGGCCCTTGTATGCCGGGTCAGGCCATGGCCAACAGCCCACCCACTCTTCCCCTCCGGGCGGTATATCCTGGATCCTGTTCCCCTCATCCCCTCATTCCCCGCTCATCCTGCAAGCCCTGCACAAGCGAAATAAGTGGGTGGGCCGCCTGTGGGTTCTGATTATTTAGCAGCTCGCTCGGCATGTGAATGTAAATAAAGTTCAGCCATAAAATACCCCGCAGACAGATAGTCCTCCCCCTCCCCCTCCCGCTCCCCCTCCTTTGGGGTCATAATCTGCAACAGAAACAGGACGATGCAAATAACCACTGGGCCGTAGAGAATGGAGCCGAGCCAAGCCAAACCGGCAGACTGGACAGGCTGGACCGAGGATCCCGTAAAGAATCTGCGATTTATTTATAAACTTGGCTGGCAGGAGCGGCACTAAAGTTAAGAAATAATTAATACTAACAAGGACGAATGACGAGCGTCCTGTGGCCAAGGGAATTCCGACCCGACACGCCCCATTGGAGCCCATTGGAAGCGCACCTTTGCATCCCATACCATACCATCGAATACCATACCATCTCATTTCAGCCTGTCCCCCGTTGTTTCGGGTCATGAATAACAATTGCCGCGGAATAAAAGAGAAGGGAGCGGAACGGAACGTAACGGAAAGGAGGCTGCAGAAATATGGCGGCAAAGATTTCTTTTTATGGTGATTGCGTGGGAAAATTGTCGACAGTCGGGGGCCTCAACGCCTGCCAACCCGGCGATAAAATATGAAAAGAATAAAAACGCGAAACAGCCCCAATGCAAATATGAAAAGCGAGTGAAATCCTTTTAATTTGGCAAATAAAAAGGCGGGCCAGGCCAACAAATTTCCATGGAAGGACCCCCCATCGTTTCGGGGAAAACGGGCGCCTTAACTTCTGGCTTGTAAATGCGTGCAACTGAAAACGATCCGAGGAGACGGGCGGAAAATGAAAAGTTTGTGGGCCAACTACAAAGTGCCGAAACCACGGAGCCAAGGCAATCGAAGCTATTGAAGGCTCAATCGAGAGCAATCTTTGGGCTATACTAAACATTCAGGACTTGTACTTGGGGGAGTCGATGAGCCAAACAGCCCAATTAAGTTGTCTTGCAGACAAAGCACAGTCGGGATAATAATTACATGAAGAAATATGACAAAAAGTAGACGTACACATAAATTAGTCTGGGTCCGTGGAGAGTAAGTGAAATATAAAATCTGCTTAGACTTTAATTAATTACACATGGAATGGGAATGGGAAAAGAGGAAGGAGAAGGAGGAGGAGGAGGAGAATGACAGGACTCAGCCAAGTGGAAGTGGAGCCACTCACCCACACTCACCCACACTCACACTCACTGGCAGACAAACAAGCACTTGCGACATATCATTAACTTTGCTTTATAGCAACCAAAATTGGGAGAACACCAAGTGGTTTGGGGGAGAAAAGAACTGGCGTGGCAAAAGATGAAGTAAAAATACAGAAGAAATAACTCGTGGAGTTTGCGATGCTGCCGGGGTGACACTTTCTATAGGAGGGTGCTGCTTTCGAGGACCCGGAGGATGTGGATGTGGATGTGGATGTGGATGCGACGGCTGCTTGTTAGCAGGATGGCGGCAGCTGGTGTGCCTACATACGAAAAAATATTTGTATAGCCACGGGATAGACACTGTAGAAATTTCTAAACGAAATCGTTTTATTTGCAGTATAACGATTTATTATAAAACATTTTCACGGATGAATCATAAAACAGAAATACCTCATAGCAACCATGTTTTTTAAACAATAAAAGAGTACTTTTGATAAAAAAAATGTATGATTCTTTAAATCCATTGGAATTATACTTTCTTAGAAATTTTAAATAGTAAATTTATTCCGACAATTATAATGATGTAGTTCTAAGATTTCTTGAAAGATGATTCATTATTTAAGCGAAATTAAATTACCACATGAATAACAAACAGTAAAGTAGTTTTTTTACGGTGCACTTAGGATCCGTGCCGAAAAGTTCCCCATTCATGGTTTGGTAAAGCAGATACAGGACACCTTCTAATATCCATAAAATAACTCAAATCTTTTCGGCAGATTCGCCACCCTGCCTGGTCGACAGGTAAATTTAGGGTTTAATAATGCCTGTGGTCTCTCCGATGTCAAGTGCAGTTATCTTCGGCTGTCCAGCTTCGAGCTACGGCCATGGGTATCCCACTCCTCGAACTTAATTCGCTTTTAATTTTTACCCTGCTGCGACAGCAAAAAATGCGAAAAAATTCCCCATTGCCATGGCAAAAAAGTCGGGGGAAAAGGAACCGAAAAATACAGCAGAAATTTGTTAAGCACGCGCTATCAGTCTGAAGTGCGTGTTCCAGGGATGAGATGGGGAAATAAGGGGCTGAAAGGAAGTGGAAGAGGCGTCCTGGGAAAGGGAATCCAAATGAATTCTATTCAAAGCGTTGCTGCCACAAAATATGAAATGAAATGTTGTCGCTGGGGAGCCGAGGAGAGTGTCCAGGACGAGAAATGTTGTTAAGAAATGCATACGCGGGCAATTTTTATTCCTTTTCGTCCTGCGAGGCAAGGGAGCAGATCCTGCTGCTGCTGTGCTGCTTAAACACGAAACACGAAATGCTTAATGGCCAAGTTGCCACAAAACGTTTGCCAGACAAGGGCCAACTCAGTGGAGCAAAAATGAAATGCGTTTTGTGCTGGCTCCCAAGGACGAAGGACGAAGGACCGTCTCTCTATGTGTGGGTGTGCTTATTGGAGCGTAAGCAACCTGGGCAACAATATCAATATGCGTCTTTTGTGCCCAAGCTTCCCCAGCTGACAATTGTCCGCCGCCGGAAGTTGAAACGGAAGTGTTATGGGTAAATACCCCACCTAATACCCCAGCCTCCCCTAGAAAAGAAATACCATATTTTCCATTTCATTTTGCCGCCTTTCTCCACGCATAAATTTCCATCATCATCCATTCAGCGGGCAGACAGACGAAATGCGCAGCATATGAAAAAGTTCTGTGGCGAGGCAGCCGAACAAGATCCAAAGAACCCAAGCCAATTAAGGCTAACGTCTGTTCTTCTGGACCCTTTTGGCTTACCTTTAATTGCTGTCGAACAGCGAGGATCGTGGTCAGAGCCAAAAACAAAGCAAACGCAGAGAAGGAGGCTGCTGGGGGAACATTAAATAAACAAAAGGCGAGACAAGATGAGTTGGGTCGAGATCGCGAGACCGAGTTCGTTGCCACTGGGGAGGAATTCCCTTCTATTTCGCGGCTTTTCGTGGGCACCTTGACTCGCGATTGTTCCGTATTGCGAGTGAAATAATAAAAAATAAAAACACATACCTACGACACAAAGCGAAATCAGAAGAGATTCTATTTTAATTATGCCGGCGGCCTTTAGATTGCCAATTGCCGAGATCCGCGCTGCGATTCGGGGGGATGAAAAGCGGAAAAGTGGAAACCGCACGGCGGAGATAATAGCGTGAGCGTAAGACGCAGAACACCCACAAAGTCGAGCGATGCTGAGGAGCCGGGGGAAATGGGGATTGTCACTGGTGCACACACCGCGTGCCGTTCTTTATTTATAGCCATTGAACGCTGCGCTTCTATCAGCAACAGCAATGGAAACGGCAGCAACATCCGCGGCAGCAGCAGCAGCAGCAGCAGCAACACCAGCAACAGCAACAGCAGCAACCTCAACAAAAACAGCGTGTTTACTTATTGTCGTCGTCGGCCGAGGGAAACCAGAGAAATGAATAATAATATTAACGCAAACCCAAAGATCACGGCAGACACTGATAACGCCTGAAATGCACACACAACGATCGTAATCGAAATTCAATCGAGTGCGAAGATCACGAGCACAAAACTACTGATTAGCGCAGCGAAAACCCTTGATTCACTTGTTGAATACTGCGATATTGTGTATAAGTAGGAGCAGCATCCCTTGCAGGTAGAAATCGAAGGTTGGGTTTACCAAACCGACCCGAAAAAAATAAAAACAGAACTCACTCACACTTCACTGACCGTTAAATTTATCCTTCTGCCCTTTGCGGATATTTGCGTTTGGCCATTTGATTCAAACAAGTTTGTTGCCAATATTCTTTTGTTTCGCGTTCGCTACCGTTGCCGTTTTCACTGCGAAAGCACGTCCGTTCACGACCGAAGTTGCTCGCGATTTGAGAACATAAACAGAGCACTCAGATGGAGGGAGTCGAACCCACCGAGAGCATGCGCGAGAACAACTGAGGAAAAGTGCCCAACAGGCGGCAGCGTTTGAACTGCCGACGAGCAAAAACAAAGGCAAAGACTTCGCGGGGGCCAGTGTCCTTAATGAGATCAAAGATCTTCAGAACTTTAAAACAATTTTGTGATTTTATAATTTGAACTACTTGGTGACATGCCGTTTAAACCGAATTTGCTATGAAATTGTGTTTTACTATTAAAAATTGTATACTTTTAACCTAGCAACAACACGTAACCTTATTGTAATATCATGAATTTTAAAATTAAGAAACCAGATACTAGAAATATATATATTTTTAGCTCGGCACCTAGTTTTAAATACATTAAAAATAGAAATAACTTTGTTAATGCTTTTAAAACATCTAACAGAACGCTTATCAGTTAATCTGCATTTTAAAATCAAAAACCGTTACACTCGGCGATTTACAACACTGGCGCAATGGCAGAGATTTTTTAGGCAGTCATCTCTGTCAACATCTGGCAGCCCTGGCTCAGTCGAACTATTTTTGGCGAGAAAATTTTCATTTTTATTTAATAAGATAAAATGACCCAAAAGTGCGAGACCACCAACTGCGGCAAGGAGGCCACCCTGCAGTGCCCCACCTGCCTGAAGCTGGGCATCAAGGGCTCCTTCTTCTGCTCGCAGCCCTGCTTCAAAGGATTCTGGAAGGAGCACAAGTCGATCCATGCCTTGGCAGGTCAGTTTTAGAAAGTCTCCATTCAAAATGGGTTGGATTACTGACATGTGGAAAATATTTTCAACAGCCGGTGCTTCGAACTCCTCCGGTCAGGACGGAGCCTACAACCCGTGGCCGCAGTTCCGCTTCACCGGCAAACTGCGTCCGTTCCCCCAGACTGCCAAGCGCGCCGTTCCGGAGGCCATTATGCGTCCCGATTACGCCGATCATCCCGCAGGACGTTCCCTCTCCGAAGAGGCCCTGCGGGGCACGAAGATCAAGGTCCTGGACGACGAGGAGATCGAGGGCATGCGAGTGGCCGGAAGACTGGGAAGGGAGTGCCTGGATGAGGGCGCCAAGGGCGTGGAGGTGGGCACCACCACCGACGAACTGGATCGCCTGGTCCACGAGGCCGCCATCGAGCGCGAGTGCTATCCCTCGCCCCTCAACTACTACAACTTCCCCAAGTCCTGTTGCACTTCGGTCAACGAGGTGATCTGCCACGGCATCCCCGACCAGCGGCCTCTGCAGGATGGAGATCTGTGTAACATCGACGTAACCGTCTACCATCGCGGCTTTCACGGCGATCTCAACGAGACCTTCTTCGTGGGCAATGTCTCGGAGAAGCACAAGAAGCTGGTGCAGGTCACCCACGAGGCGCTCAGCAAGGCCATTGAGTTTGTGCGTCCGGGCGAGAAGTATCGCGACATAGGCAACGTCATCCAGAAGTATGTGGCTCCCCATGGATTCAGTGTGGTGCGGAGCTATTGTGGTCATGGCATTCACCGGGTGTTCCACACAGCACCAAATGTGCCCCACTATGCCAGTAAGTTTGGATTGTTATAGAAATTACTTTTTCTGTTACTGAACTCCTTCCCTTGTAGAAAACTCCGCTGTGGGCGTAATGGCACCGGGCCACTGCTTCACCATCGAGCCCATGATCTCAATCGGCGTCCAGAAGGCCGAAACCTGGCCGGATGACTGGACCGCGGTTACCGCCGACGGTCTGTTCTCCGCCCAGTTCGAGCAGACGCTCCTGGTAAACGAGACCGGCTGCGAGATCCTCACCAAACGCCGCGAGAACAACGGACAGCCCTGGTTCATGGACAAGATGTGAGGCGACCATATTGGGCTTATATACAACTTCTAGGGCTATTCGTCAAGCTTTAATTTGTAATTTTACAATAAAATCTAGAGTTTTTATTCCCAAGTCCAATGTGGATGTACAATTATTCGGATTACTTCTCCAGCGGTGCGTAGTTGAGCAGTTTCTCGATGAGATCCACGTGTCCCAGGAGCATGCGACGGCAGCAGTACCTCTTCAGACCCAAAGCATCAAGGGCATCTCTGGGAATTGGAAATATAAAAATGAATTTTGTGAAATGCGGTGTGGATGGAAGACCTTTTCCCGCGTGACTTACCCTTCCGTGTATTCTGCCTGGAGAAGACCCAAGTACGACTCCCACTTATTGCCAATGACCTTGCCGCAGGTAAAACAACGAATTGGAATAATCATCTTGTCTCGCAGGCTATAATTCTCAAGCAAACCCCGGAAATTTTAACCACAACAAAAATATTGCTAAAATGTGTTTTTCTCGTTGTTTTGTCTATCGTTTATCGAAGCCTATCGTTAATCAATATTTATTCAAGTGTGACCATACCCAACTATCGATATATCGATTGGAACGATTACTGGAGCGCCATTATCGCAATTTCAAACAAATCGCGTGCCGAATATTTGAATAAATTAATGGTTATTTTTATTAAACTACCGACTGCTCGCTACATGAATGCGTTTTTACAAATGAGTGTGTAAATAAATATTTTTGAACAGCGTCGAAGACTAAATGAGCCTTAACTAATTACTGCTGGCCGTGAGATGCTCGCCGGCCACTTCGACGGAGGTGGAGACCTCGAACAAATCTTTGGCTGACTCCTCGCTGTCGCCGTCGATCAGACCCGCGCTGGGCACATCCTCCACGGTGCCCTTCTTCAGGTCATCCGACCGTTTTTGCAGCCGCTGTAAAGTGAAAGTTAAAAAAACCAATTATATAGCATTTTTAATATGGAACTTGTAACTAGTGTCGAATCCACTTACCGATTCGGAGGTCTCCTCGTCGGGCACAAAGATGCGCAGTGGCGTATTGGAGCCCAATTGCTGCTGCACCAGGCGCTGGTGCTCCTCGAAAGCCGTGGCTGCCGGATCCTGAGCAACCTGTTGCTGCTGCTGCTGCGGATGGTGTTGCACCGGCTGCTGCAACTGCTGCTGTTGCTGCTGCAGTTGCAATAGCTGCAACTGTTGCTGCTGGTGTTGCTGCTGCAAGTGTTGCTCCTGTGCCTGAGCGCGCAACACCTCGAACTGCTGCTGTTGCTGCTGCTGGTGTTGCTGCTGCAAGTGTTGCTCCTGTGCTTGGGCCTGCAGCTCCTCGAATTGCTGCTGTTGCTGCTGCTGGTACTGCGCCTGAGCCCTCAGCTCCTCCAGATGCAATTGGTGTTGCTGCTGTTGCTCCTGGGCCTGCGCTTTCAGTTCCTCGAGATGCAACTGTTGCTGCTTCTGCAGCTCGATGGCGGCATGTTCTGTTTCCAGTTGCTGGCGGCGTGCCTCCTCCTCTGCGTAGGCCTGCAGCAACTGCGACGAGTCGTGGGCGTGGCCATAGAAGTTGGACACCACGAAGCCGCCCTCCGGAACGGACGCAGTGACTGCCGAAGCCACATTGGGCAGGTGGAAGGAGGCCGTCTCGTAGGCACTCTCGCCATGATCACCCAAGGCGGGAGCGGCAATCAGAGCGGCATATTGCGGCGCTGAATCCAGCACGGGATGGATGTTGTGGTGCGGATCCTTGGCCGCCTGCAGGATCTGCCCGTTGCTGGCCACCTCCTGGGTGAGATCGGCGTTCACATAGCCCGATTCCACCACTTGTTCCGCGCTGGGCTTGAAGAGTTGCTGCTTGTGCGCCGAGTAGAGCTGATTGGACTGCGTCACCAGGTAGGTGGGATTGTAGATGGGGATGTGGGCAGCCGGAATGGCGGCGATGAAGGACTGGTGCGACTGCTGGACTCGGCTGGGCATACTGGATGGGGTAGATCTCCGGCGCCGTCTGAGCCGCCGCCTGGGCTCCAACGATCTGGACCAGCGGCTGGGCGGGCAGATGATTGCTCTGGACATCGGCGGGCAGCGGCTTGTTGTTGCTCGGCGTATTGAACGACTCGGTGGACGGACGAATCTTGGTGGTGGGCAGCGAGGGATCCGGATCTGGGGCAAAGAGTTTCTGCGAGCCCGAAATGGGATCGCGGATGGTTTGGTCATTCGTCTCGTCCTCATGCACACTGTACTTCGGCGGCAAGTATGTCTGGGGACGGGCGGACGGGGGCGGCGCCTGGGAGTGGGAGTGGGCGTGGGAGGGGGGCGTGTACAGGTAGGAGGAGTCGAGGTGACCCTCCTCCACGTCCAGGTGGTTGTCGGCCAGGTTCGGTGCGGGAACCGTGTAAATGGGTGCAAAGTGCTCGGTGTTGAAGTTGTTGTGCGTGTCCAGCTGTGGGGGATCGGCATGTTTGGAGTAATGTTATATGTTTGACTGTGTGGTGGTGGGTGGGTTGCTTGTGAAATTCACACAGAATAAAATCGATATGAAATGGGGTCATTTCTACCTTATTTCATATCAATAAAAAGCCGATATGATTTATGTCAAATTTAAGATTTAAACGTATCAACATTATATCACATAAAATACGAAATTTAGTATTTTTTTTAACAAATAATGAATAACAAAAATGAATAAATAATAGGAATAACTTGATCTTTAAAAATATTAAATTGACCAGCACATATCAATTTGATCTTTTATCATGTATTTTTCTGTGCAGAATTAAAAGCCAGTGGGATAGTAAAATAATCATAGTAATGGAAAGGCATCCCAATGGATTGGAATTGAATTCATTTGGTTTAAATAATTAAATCTACGTTATAACGTAACTTTTGGATTTCCGCCTTATAGAGAAGATCTCTTGTGGACTCAACTTACCGGCAGGTTCTGCAGTTCGCTGTAGCTCACAGCCGAGGGCTTCTCGTACTTGAAGGGCTTGTCGTATCCAAAAGTGGGCTTCGCCTTGGGCTTAACATTGTTCAGCTTGATCTTCAGGGGCTTCCGCAGGGCTCCAGCGGGTTTCAGGTAGACTGGCGAGGGACCACTCAGCTTCATGGGACGCGGAGGTCCTCGCAGATGTTGATACTGGTGCTGGGGCACGTGGATCAACGGATGCGAGTGCAAGTGGGCATGTGAGTGGGGGTGGGCGGACAGGACATGCGGATGCACGGAGTGCGGATGGGCCAGGTGGGCGGCGGCATGGGTGTGGGCATGGGCATGGGCGTGTGGGCCATGGCCAGGACGACCCTTCAGAACCAAGGGCACCGGCTGATCGCTGCGAATTTGGACGACCAGGGTGCGCTGTTTACCCGGCGGACCAGCGGCTCCTGCGGATCCAACGGCAGCGGGACGACTTAGCTGCTTGGCGCTCTTGGGCGGCCAGTTGGTGAAGACCAGCGGACGCTGCTCGCAGTTGGCCAACGCCAGGATCAGGGCTAGCAGGAGGAAAGGCTGTGGCGGAGGAAGCGGGAACATTGTCAAAGACCATTAAATCAAAAACTTAATTACGCGTACTTCGAACAAAACATCGAAAGAAATAAAAACTTTCTAAGTCCGCCAGAGGCGGAGGTGAAAGGGGGGAATGGAGAAAAGGGGTAAAAGGGGAGGGTCTTGTAATCGCTGGACAGCAACAAAACTGTAATGGCCTTAATTTGAACAAATTGGCGGTTTTCTAAAATTTTATCACGTCGCCTGCCGCTGACTACTTAACCAAAGCTGCTTAAGCAAACGAGCCAACAAAGTATCTTCACTTGCGCGAGTACATATTTATAATTATATACGAGTGTATTTATACGGTATGCCATAATACCTTGCCCACTTTTTCCCGCTTCGATGGCTGATTAAACTTTCAGTCCGCAATGCCGTAGAATGAAAGTGAAAAGTCGAATATCGAAATGTCTGCGTTCTGTAATTGTGGCTCTTGTTGCGTTGCTTACGTTTTTGGAGGGTATTATGCTTTGCTGACTCAGTTTGTGCGACTTTCAGTGAGATTTGTTTATCAATAGATCTTTAAAATGGACTAAGTAAATAACTAACTAAATACCTAACTAAGTAATTGATTTTTTTGTAAAATTGTTTAAAATTATTTTAATTAATTTGCTTTGCTGACTCAGTTTGTGCGACTTTCAATGAGATTTGTTTATTGTAAGATCTTTAAAATAGATTCCATTACTTAATAACGAAGTAAATCAATGTTTTTGTGTAATAAAATTTGTTATCTTTTTTATTTTTGAGACGCATTTTTAAAGATAGAAAAATTTTTAAATTTTTTTGGAGTTGCAAGTAAATTTAAAGGTTTGATTATTTAGATTAAAAATAAAAATGTATTACAGAACTGTAAAGACCTCTTTAAGAATAATCCAAATTCGACTGTACAAAATATTCCCATAAAAGTAGGAGTACGCAGCTCTCTGCTTGGATGGTTTGGCCGTGGGTCTTGGTCGATCGAATGGGAAGTCGGTAATTTGAGGCAGCAACTGGACATGGCAATTTCACCTGGGCAGCCCCACTCCTCTCCACTTCACTTCACCGAGGCGGTGGCAATGACAATGGCAATGCGGTGTGCCGTTAGCCAGACGTCAATCAGCAGGTGAAATGCCTAAGCGAGTCCAATACGTATACTTATTGATTACGTGCTGCGTTTGCTTAAACGGATTGCCGATGGCCGATTGCAACTGCAACTGCAACAGCGGGGAGCAACAATAATTGACGCCAAATTGGTGGCTTATTGTTTATAGAGTGGTTGGTTAGTTTGTCGCCTTGGCCATCTACATAATCATATGCAAATAGAGGTGGTGAATGAACTGCCAGGAGACGGATGCCGGAGTCTGGCAGGGATTGGCCCACGGCGACGGCAACTCGTTCATCGAAAGTCCAAATGGAATTCGCATAATTTCGGGTTTCCTCTGGGCTTGGCCAGCGAGACCATTGAACTTGACAAAGGATTTTCCCAACGGCCTAGGCGGAACTATTGATCAGCGGCCTGTCGCCGCGGCGACGACCATAAACAACGGTGTGGTTAACCCAAATTGCAACTCGAAATGCAACTTTTATTTTAGCGGCAAGCATTTTATTTTCAAGCCCGCTGCACATTGAGGCAAATGCAGGCGAGCACTCAGTGTAATTGGTGCACGTAAAGCTGAAGCCATCCATTGTCTGGATCTTGGCTCTTGGATCTTGGCGAAACTCGGCGCATCAGGTGCTCTCATTGCAAATGAAAGTGCCCGCTTTGCCGGCCACATTACAATTTGTCAAATATTCACGACTTCACAGCTGCGACGGCAATTCAATTGAAGAAGATGCAGCGGCATTGTGCCGCAGAATGTAATTGGATTTGCAGGTGAAGGTGAATCTGCATCTGCAACTGCAGCCGAAGTCGTTGATCTCAGAGCAAAGAAATGCCATTGTATTTGCATTGAAATTAAAGCCAATCTATTATTTTTTATGCTGTGCGCGCAGCGAGAGACTCTTAATAACCGCTAATTGTGGGCAAAAAACTGGCAATCGCCGCGTGATGTGATTCACTTACCCTCATCTTGTTTCGGATTTGTAGTGAGTTTCGTTGGTTTATTGGTGGCAGCTTGCTGCTTTGCCTGTAGAAAGCTCTGGGGCAAATGTCGAGCGACTTTTGGCTTCTTCTGCTACTCCAGCAGCAAATAGATGAAGATCAAAATGGCAATTAGGTATATAATCACATCAATTAACTTCATGTCAGCGAGCGCCGCGGCGCTTTCTTCGGCTTCGAACTGCACGCACAGAAGATTTCGAAAGGGGTTCAAAATAAAATCCGGGGAGCAGCGACGTCCGCACCTGTTCAAGACGCGAAGACAACTGAGTGCTGGCTGGTCGATGGTAACGGACAAAAACCATGTGCCGATCCGATCCGATCCGTTGGCTCCATTGGAGTTCCACTGGAATGCGAAGACGACGGCTCGCATTGGAAGTGCGCAGTGCGCAGCGCGCACTGAAGAAAGTGGTCGGATTTTCATGACTCTGCCTTGGCGGCGCCGAGGGAAAAACTAGTTTGCAAAGGCCAAAACGCAGCACGCGACCAGCAGAAACATGAATTGCCAGCAAGTGGCCGATTAATCGCAACGAAAGTGTTTTGCCAACGACTGTTCTTGGCCGGCAACAGAAAGAAAGGAAAGAAAACCGAAAAGAAAAAGAAACGGGCAGCGCAAAACAAAAGACTTAGGCAGCGAACTTGTTGTCGCGCGTCAGCAGTCGCTCTTTACCTTAAAAAGCAATGCGGACCAGGCGCACATGATCAAGAGATGGCCCCAATGCCGCTGCCTGCCACCTGTTGCTCCTCTCTTCTGTTTTTTGCTCTGGCCAGCGGCAGAGGCAGCAAACAGGAGCAAAGCCTCCGATTGACATTACGAAATGCGGTAGGCACAGTGGGAAAAGCGAAAAAAAGGTGGAAAAAGTGTAAGATCTTAAAAATGTAAATCTAAATATTTTAGCATATTTTTATGTTTTCAAACTAAACCGCATTGTATGAAATCAAGAGGAAAAAATGTACTCCCAAATTGGGTGCCATGTATTTCGTGGAAAAACTTGTAATGATTTTTAAACGTTATTTAATGGAAATTTCGGGTAATTCGGATGTGTCCTAAAAACAAATGGATGCCTTTCCATAACCAATAGCGTCCCAAGAGTAGGCCCAATTTCTGTTTGCTCGCCACTTGTTTTCATACAACCAAGGCCCTTCGATGATAAAGAGCCGTGCTTATGAAACGATCCCCGGTTTACAATAATTGGTGGCATTTTATGCAGGGCGCGACACCCAATTTCTAAACGCAATTGGTCATTGGAATTTTATTGCGCTCGGACTGCCTTTTGTGGGTCAGTATTGGTCGGCCCAAAATTTCGGGCCATAAATCAAAATTTCACTTTCATAAAGCTGCCAATTATTTTTTTGGTGGAAATTTCTTTGCTATTTTTTTCTGTATTTATATTTTATTTTGAAATATTATTTTTAACAAGGTTTTTTAAACATTAACAACATAATATTATTATTATACCTTTTATTTCATACATTTATCATTTCTTTGTTTTCGGTTGCGTTTTAGACAAATGTTTAAAATATGCATTTGTAGCTTTTTAATTTGTTATTTAAAATTTTATTTATTTGTTGTTATTTTTGCCTTTTCGAGGCCGCTTTAAACTAAACTAATTTGTCATTTTATGCTTTCTGCTCTGATTTCGGTTTTGTTTAATTTTATTTTAATATAAATTAATGATTTTTTTCGCTTTTTACGTTTTATTTATGACTACGTTTACGTTTTCCGTTGTGTAAATATACCTCATATAAATAGCGAGTAAAAACTAAAAAAATGTAACTACATTAATATGATTTGCATTTTTTGGGCTTGCATTATTTATACAATTTATTTAGCACACATTGCGGATGTGTATGTGTGCGTGTGCGGGTATCATGTGAAAGTGCTGCGAAATTATAAAAAATATTTTTTCGTTTTCGTTTTTTGCTTGGTTTTAGTTGCTATTTGTTATGTTAATTATGATATTTGTTAATATCTTTATTCCTTAAAAAAATGAACATTTCCGCCTTAAACCTGTAAAATTATCATATTAGTTTCGGTTTTCGTTTTGGTTTTTAGCTGCGAACGTTGATTCTATACAAAAAATCTAACTACAGTAAAATGCTGCATAGCTTCACATTTACGAGTATGATAATATATTTTATATTTTTTTGTGACTTTTATTGACGAATTTTCTACAAAAACCTTTGCACTTACACTAGTTTATACGGCATTGAGTAGTTTTATGCGACATTATTAATATATGTATATATTATTTTCTGTGAACAAAGCTGCTCGGAAGTGTTAAATTGAGCGAAGTGGAAAAATACTCGAAGTTATTATCAATTACGAATTGGAAATGCAAACGGGAAAGGCAGCTTTGTCAGCGTGTTTTCTTTTCTATATTTTTCAATAAATTTTCATTTCTTTTGTTTGTTTCAAAGAAGCTTTCGTTTCTGGTTTTTCTCGGCTTGAATATGTACTTTACTTGCGTTCCTTTTTATTTCATTTATGTAGATCTGCTATAGCGTAAACATGATTTTATCAAGTTTCACAACATCGAGAGTTCATTTTTGTTCTTGTTGTTGGATTCATCGCTGTCGAGTGTGAGTGTGTGTGTGTTAGTATTAGTGTAGTGTGGGTGTATAAGTGACGTTTCTATAAATTTAATAACTAGTTTATTCATTTAAAAATTATGTTTAACTTTTGGGTTTTCGCTACGCCACCGCCTAATCATCGTTTATTATTTTAGGATTGCAAATGCGTTTTGTTGTCGATTTAATAATAAGTTTATCATTAACAATATATGAACTGCTTGTCGCGATATCTAGTCGTCTTATGTTTATGCTAAGCTATGCTATGCTCTCGATTCGTTAACATTTACACTTGACTATTTACGATTACTTTACCATTTATCATATACCATTTACCATTTATCATTTACCTTTACCGTTACCTTTACCATTACTTTAATTTACTTTAATGGAGTTTAAATGTTTCTCACATTGCACGGCTACACACTTGTTTACATAAATTTCGAAGGCGCATAATATTCACATATTTTGTTTTTAATTTACGTTCTGGGTAAGCCTAGGCTACACAAAATTCCACTACAAATCAGAAATATGAAACGAAATGGTAATTGGCTCTTCTTTATTTTCGCTTTCACTTACAAATTGTTATGTTATATTTGTTTTTTCTCGTATTAAATTTAAAAGCTCGAATTCGTTTTACTTAAATTTGTTATTCGCTAATCATTTGTGGAAACAAACAAACAAATCCATTGGATGCTGTTCTGTGCCATTTTCTTGTTACGCTTCTTTGGTTTTTGGTTTTTGCATTTTGGTTTTCGGTTTCCCCGCTATTTTGAATGAATGCTGTCTGCTTTTGGTTGGTTTGATCTACATTTAATGTGATTTCTATACGCTTTGGCAGTGTTTATCATTTGAACAAATTACAATTATGACCCGAAAACTCTTCTTTTGAACGGCTAAACGAAACAGCACAGGATAAACGAGTTAAACGATAACGTATTCGAGATACTTTAGTATCGGTATCAGTTGCTTATCTTATTTACAGGCTATGTACAAAAATCAGAGCGTTCCACTTTGGCGTTTCGAGCGCAAGTGCGTGAAGTTGGTAGAGAAGTAAGCGAAGAAGTTGGGTAGACAGAAGTCAGAAGGAAATACATATAACGCTTGTCGCCATTTGGTTACCGATTGTATCTATCAAAATTTGTTTAGAACACCACAGTTGCTGCTCGTAAATCGCTGGTAAAAAGCGCACACATTCACATACACTAAAAAATATTACTAACTACGTTTCATCAGCTTTCGTCACACTCTATATTCGGGCCTAGGTGTCCTCTATATTAAGTGGTATTGAATAATGATTCGAATGCGCTACTTACAATATTTTGTCGACTTTACCCGAGAGTTTTGCTCTCGCTTTTGTGAGGGTTGTGTAGAGATGTAAATGTAAGAAGTTTTTCAATTTAGAATTAGCAAATTTGACTTGTGTCGAGTGAAAAAGCTGAGATTCCTCTAGTTAAGTGTAATTCTTTGCATATGGTTTAGTACCTGGCTCGAAATACCCTCGACTGGGCAATCTTTAGGCCGAAACAACCACGTTTTCTCTGGCTTTCATAAGAGATCAGGTCGAGCCACGTATGTATTTGCTTTAGGTGTACGAATTAGCTAGCAGATTGTTGGCCTTTAGGTGTCGTTAATCGATATTTGTGTTTAGTTTACTTTAAAAGTTTAATGATTACTATATGCTCTGCTCTATATAAATCGTTTTGCGCATGCTCAGAAACTTCTAAATGCAGTTTTTGAATTTTAGCCTCATTGCCTTGTATCTGTATCTGTATCTGTGTCTGTATATCTCGCTATCAGTATCTGTATCTCAGCCAAAAGCCATCTCGCAAATCTGTTTTCAGTGTTTTATTCGTGTGGTCAATATAAATTGTTGCGTTGTGGCCGCATTCAGCGGCTTAGAGAAAGATTTTGAGACATGAGAGTACATAGATCGAGTAGACTTAGTTGTAGCTCTTCCTAGTTTTTTAGCTCAGTGTGTGGCTGAGCCTCTTCCTTGCTTCCTTGTTTAATGTGTAGCTTACCTCACTAATGGTTCCCAATTGCTTACGTCACACCATTGAGATGGATTTTCGTTTAGAATTCAATTTTCAATTGTTTCTTATGCAATGATAGCGCCATGAAGTGAACTCAAAATGTAAATGAAAGTTAGTGACAAACGATTCTTAAATATAATTGTAAATGTAAATGTAAATGTAAATGTAAATGAGTGATACAAAATACATACCCATAAGAATAACTAATGATTGTTGCTTGGACAACTGAAATTCGGGGCAATCAAAATAACAAACGAAAAACTCAAATAATAATAATATTTTATTGGGGCACAAAGTCGATTACAAAAATAATATGGATAAAGAAAGGGATACGGATACAAGATAAACCAATGTTGTGGTAAGATTAAAATTATAAGTATAAGTATACAGAATATGATAATTTCAAGGTTCTAAAAAGGCATACGGAATGATGTGGGAAGCAATCAGTTGGCAGTTGAACGATGGATATCAGGGCTTTGGTTCTTGGTCCCCCGATCCGGATTGGCTGTTTATGTGTGCGGAGACAGGCGGCGTTGCCGTCGACGTTGTTGGTTCGGGCTATCTGGCTGTCTCTTGATTGTTAGTTGGGATGGACAGAATACACCGAGCCGCATGCCTCCGCACACATAAAAGTGCAGAGCAGCGCATTTGGTGGCACGCTTTGGTTCGTATCTCTAACTATAGTTAACGCTTTTGATTTTGACTTTTGTACACGGTACAATCGAATTTTCACATACAAATATGTCTTTTTTCTCTGCCGATTTGTTGCGCTTGTTGTCTGAATATCTTATGCCAATAGGTAGTTGTGGGTGCGGTGCCACAAATGCGTTGCTCTGCCCTCGATTAGCTTCTCCATCGTTCAAATGTACGAATAAGGACCATCAGTTAAGGCGCTACACAGTAACAATCAAGAGTTATCATCCTTGTTGGAGCCGCCCCCGCCGACCCCGGAGCCCTGTGTGTTGGTGCCTCGTCCGCCGGCAGGCGCTCGTACCGCCGGCGGCTTGTACTCCAGGCCCGGATCGAATTGCATTAAAACGAATACCTGTAGGGGATTTCCTGGAATTAGTAGTGAAATTAAAATGTATTATAAGGCTCTTACCTGATCTGTTGGCAGTAGTGAAAAGTCATCGGGTGGGTTGGTTATTACATAACGTTTGCTGCTCGCATCACAACTGGAGCTGGTGTCCCTGAATCGGTAAAGTCCGATGCACAGCATTCCGTACGACTTGAGGGCCGCCACAAACAGGTCCCCGTACTTGCCGCACTCCCCGAACTGAGCCAGCGGACCGTCGTACAGTGAGATTTGTCCCACTCGACATCTGTGGAGGGGAAATACCATTATTTGGGTACCCATAATATCATTATAAGAGATCGTTAGGTAATTAGTAAGATTGGGTAATGAATTCCTAATCTATAGTATGGATTAATGGTTTGATTTATGGCATGACTCACCTGTCCCGATTGCTCAGACTCTCCACGGTGCTGTAGCCTCCCCGGAGGCCAGCCCCCTCGGCCAGGATCAGTTCCAGCTCGGGCGTGGCGCCGCCCGTTATCAGTGAGCGGATCAGCGTTAAGGCGTTTTGATTGAAGTAAGTCTGTTTGGAGGGGGTCAATCCAAAAATATATTACAGAACACCGAATATTACACCATAGGCTACAGAAGTGGAACCCATTCAAGGACTAAAACAAGACTTTACCGTGGACATCAGCGAGTCTAACACGCTCACAGCGAAGGCTGTGCCGCAGGCGAAAGGCTGCGTCAGATATAGTTCTGTATCTGGATCATCGTCGTCGTCTTGATCGAGAAACTGCACGTTACTATCATTGACCAGTTCTTTAAACGACAACCAACATATGTGAAGCATTAGTAGAGCACACACTTGGACCGCTTTCGTATGGTAGAAGGCGGGTGAGCCTGGCCAGGACGCGGATGGTACTAGAACCCAACAACCCAACAACCCAACAACCCCCGTTCCCAATCCCCGAACTGGCCAGCCTCACTTTCGTTCGTTCGTTCGCAAACTCGGCCAACTTAGTGCGATGCAGTTTACCTGTTATCATGGGCACATTGGCCCCATAAACCGAGCCCCGCCGCTGCAGCACAATTGGACTGCCGGCGGTGGCGCTCAGGTTGTCGAACTCCGGGCCGCGCTGGCTAAGAACCCCGATCGTGTCGTCAAACGTCATGGCCTTGATGTTCAGCGAGGCGAGGATCGCCTCCTTGTCGGCCAGCGTGGGATCGTCGTTGCTAGGAACTTTGGCCGACAGGATGCAGCACATATCACACAGGTTGACGTTCACAGCCCGCAGATCGGCGCGGCTCAGCGGCGATCCGTTGAGCACGGAGATCTTGGGCAGGTTCTGCAGCATCTTCCACTCGCGCCGGATGTAGTCCACCGATCCGACGATGACCACGTGCTTCAGCTCGTGGTAGTGGAAGTTGGAGGCGCGCAGCGGCATCACCAAGTTCCGCAGACCGATCAGCGGCGAATCGGGATCGGCGAACAGGCAAACGACCACGTGGCCATTCAGCACGGTCATGGCCGCCTGGTTGCGATCCTGTGAAGAAATATTTCATTTGCATTATTACAAGGCATAAAAACATCTCGTATTAAAGCTTAATCCTTAACCTTAACTACTTAGATCTACATGGTATGTGAGTAAATAGACCTACCAGTATGCAGTCTTCTAAGCTCTTCGCGGGACTCCAGTGGAACATGCCCGTCGAGTCGTACTTCATTTCGGTCTTCTCGAAATCAAAGTCCTTTGACTGGTCGTCCGCAATGCCGGCGGGCAGTGAAACGCCGCCGTTTTGATTCTGTGTTCCCGTGCCGGAACTGCGACTCGTCGGCCTAGACACAAGTAGATCGATAGGATAATAGAGAGGTGTTAGCCATCGGGCGGTCTGTGCTGCAGCTCGGTTCGATTCGTTCATAATGGGGTTTACTTCGATTCAACTTTTGAATTGCAAATGCAGATTATCAACCAATTCAAAAACAAACGCTACATCCAAATGCAAAGTGTTCATCGGAAACGCTACGAGTACGTGTTTCGTTCAAAAATGATGTGGATACTTCAATACGAGTACGAGTACTTGGAGCATATTGAAATAAAACTGTGATCTCAATACGATGGTTAAAGATAGAGAGTTTACGTTTACAAAGATAAATACACGGATAGTAAGATAGAGATAGAGACAGAGAGATAGAGAAGATCATGTGCTAATAACAAAAGTCTCGAAATGAATGCGAACAAGAATTTGAGAATAAACAATATGTCACTACGCAAAATGCTTAATCTGCCGTCCGGCGGTGGTGAGGGATGATTGGAGCAATAACTCTAGATACTATTAGTGTAATCCGTGGCTGGCGATCTCCCTCCAGGTGTTTTATTGTGATTCAGGTGCTCGGCATGCGCGAGGGAGACGCCTTAGATGATCCATCACCCTTCCTTTCCGCCGGACTTGGCATTTTTATCTACAATACTTAATGCTGTTTTGTAATTTGAAAGAAAGAGAGATAATAATAGAAAGTATATGGTACACAAGTGCAAGTTTTTTGACACAAAGATGAACACAGAAAAACACACACAACACTTAGATTGCAATTCAAGTTCAAATGATTCAGAGAAATAGAGAATGCAGGAGAAAAAGTGGGCGATTATTGAGCTTAATGTATGCTTTCAGAGTCTAGAACCAACATATCATGAAAAGTCTTTAATAAAAAGTTTAAACCTTTTTAAAAAATGTAGTAGTTATTTGCGCGAAAAGTTATGCTATACTTTTTGACCGATATCTTTTTGTAAAGATCGGTAAAACTATATCAAGACAACTGTCTCTTGGACAACTTTTTTCACTTTCTGACTACTTTTAATAAGTATGTAAAAAAAAGAAAGCAAAATTTCAGCAAAAAAAGGTAAAGAAATGCTTTTAAAAAGCTCGAACTGTTTATATTTAAATTGATAGCTAAAAACTTGGGCTTATATGATTTAGATATGAAACTTTTAGTAAAGTTAGTATTTTTTAAGTTCAGTTGGAGGCCCAAACTCACTGAAGAACGGAGAGCTCAGAGGTTAGTAGACAGAATGCTTCAGAATGAAATGCGATTAGTTATGCTGGGTTAGTTTTGAATGCGAAATAATCATGGGGCGCACACACATACACACGGACATCTACAGACGCTCACGCACACGCGCAAACATACACATACGCACACAGACACAGAAGACAGCGACATGACAATAAACGCACATAGTTGGTTAGATTTCTTTATGTTTAGTACGCGTATTTGATGGTATGGCATAGCTTTCGATCAATCAATATCAATATCAATGTGTGTCAAACAAAATGCGCATAAGATGTAGTTAGATAAGTATTAACGAGTACTAAGGTATAGTTTAAAAAAGGCTTTTGGCTTTTTTTGATAGAGTTCGTAAGTTAAAAATCTAGGAAATTATGGACGCATACATGAGCTTTTTAACTTCGTAAGCAAGTTGATAGCCCGCATAAGGGTTAGCATCATTCTCTGGTGGCCTGAAACAAGATGTTGTTCGTTTTTATACATTTAGACTGGTTAAAAGTAATTAATTGGTTTGGTTTGGTTGTTTTTTTTTCGTTTTTCTTGAGTGAGTGATTGAGTGAGCAGGTGAGTGAGACAGTTAGTTGAGGTGTTTGGATTAGTTGGTTAAAGAGCATTTACATATGTACGAGGAACCTAGAAAGACTTCTCCTGTTCATTGTGTTGTGTCAAATAAAACATATAGTAAACACAATAATCATAATTGAGTGTTTCCTTTGGGATATCGGCTTTGCATGTTTGTTTGCTTGTTTGGTAGTAACGCAACGGAAAAGTGGAAAATCAAACTTGATGCAGCTGCAAACAGAGTTGTCCTAAAAAGTGTATTCATTGGGCTTTTCTTTTTTGCCCTTGCTCGATTACCGACTTTGCTTTGCTATTTGATAACTGAACAGAGTGCTGTTTAATGTGATAAATCGCTATAGTTGAGTAGATGGCCTGCTGTTCCTCCCCCCTGTTATATATATACTCGTATATATAGATATGTACAGGCCCCACGCGATATATGGTCATCACTCACCTGTTGTACTGCGATGGCGATATCACTTGGCCCTCCACCTGCCGGCTCACATTCACCGTGGGCTTCACCTTGTTCACCTGCTTTCCCGCCGCCGCAGCTGCTGCAGCAGCCGCTGCCGTGTTGTTCATGTGGTGCATGCCACCTGTACCGTTGCCAGTGCCATTCGGACGGCGCACATTGCGATTGAGTACTGTAAGCACAAGAGGGAGACGCTTGATAATGATATCTGAGCCACTTTACCAGCACTTACGATTCGTATCTTCTCTGTCACGTGTGATATCACCTGTGACACATTTGGCATTTCGCATTTAACATTTGGCAGGCAGAACAGAAGCGTTGGTTTCCCACGAGATCAGAGAGATCAGAGATAAAGAGCAGATCAATCGATTAGTAATCTTGGCTAGAGGCTGGACACGCTGGTCAGAGTGTGGAGAGATACTCATTGGCTTTAAGTATTAGTCATTAGTTAATCGAGAAAGGTACTTTTGAGCCGCGTGTTGCATGTTGCATTTGGCATTTGGTTTAGATTTGTTACTGGTTCTTAGTTATTGTTTCTTGTGATGCTGTTTGTGTGTGGCTTGCGACAGTAATAAACAAAGTTGATAACAAGCAGATCGGTTATGCAATTAAAAACGAAGGCACACAGGGTGATGTGTACAAATAAGTAAAGTAAGTTAAATAGACATCGATATGGGTTCGAGTAGTAAGTATGAGATACGGGGATAGAGATATATGGCGGTAGTTCCTTAGATAGATTATATTAACGAGTTACATTAGCAGAGAAACGAGTTCTGTTCAAGAATCAACGCAAAAACAGAGTTATGCAAACGAATATCTAAACAATTATCATGGGTTGTACTTGATCGTTTTAGTTATTGGATTGGATAGATTTTTACTTTTACAACTGAGGGAAAAAGCGAACCAAGGAAACGAAGGATAAAGTCAAAGTCAAAGGCGAACTGAAACTGATCTTGATTGGGTCATGTGTAATGTGAGATTGAGCTATCCACCTAACGACGGCTGGCGTTCAAAATGACCTTTCTGTGGATCTGATCTCTGACTGATACCAAATTGAGTGTTCGATTGAGGACGAGACTTTACCCGATACAGATCCACGCACATGCACCCGCTTGGGTAGCTCTGGGGGCGTAAATGTGGGTGCAGGATGGTGTTCATCTGTAAAATACGGTGGTTCGTTATCGCACAGCTCAGAAAAATCAGATTCGGTGTGTATGCATTTCTTTGTGTTATTTATATGGTCAAGCTTTTTTATGTGAAGCTCATAATTGCTTTTGAATATACAACAAATTCTTTTTTTTTCGTTCTGTATTCTTTTTTTTATATTTTTTTAAGGGGGATTGTGTTTGGTTTTTGTAAGAACTGAAGCGGTAAGAGTATTGGTTTGTTTCTTAAATAAACAAGAAATTCGAGAGAAAATCATAGAGAAATTAGTCTGACTCTTGGGGAAACCCAGGAAAACCTGACGAAATCAAATCAAATGAAAACGGCTCTCGGCCGAAACTGAACGAAAAGTGTTCAAGATGGTCGGGGGATGGTTTTTCGGGATTCATTTTAGGGTATTTGCTTTATAGAATATCGAACAAAACATGCAAATAAATATGAGTTGGAACGGAACTTGTGATGGTTATCTTACATTTATACAAACGGGTACAAAATATTGGAATAGATATATATCGAGTATAGGTAAAACAGTGAACAAGTCTAAGCAAGCATTGGTATTGGTATACATAGTTAGGGATACAAACCAAATCGGTTAAAGCTTGAAGCATTATTTAAGCAACACGCTGACTAAGTGCGGATTACAAGCTGAGTAGCAAGATTGGCAAATTGTTTGGCAATATTCTAGGTATTCATCGGCAGCTTTTTTGGCTCGCTGGATTTCAGTATCCGATTGAGAAAGCGCTTAATACTTAGACTGCTAGAACGGCTAACACCCACTTATGGAACAACTTCAAACGATCTCTCCAACTACGATTCGCACTATCTAGTTTAACCCCAGCTTCTGATTGAGGGGCTGAATTTAACGATTATAGTTGGTTAGCAATTGAACTGCATGGAATTTGGAATTTAATCGGTTTCTAATTGATCCCTTCCCCCTCTCCTGTTCCCCCGGGGGGATGGGTGCAGTGCTCGGGGGGATGAGGAAGAGCTGCTTGATTGCCGCTTTGTTTATTTTAATTTTCACTTGGATTTTGGGTGGTCGTGATTGGATGGTGGCCCTAATCAGTGGCTCAGTTGCTTTGCTTTCTCAAGTCATTTATATTTGATTTATTCATGTTGGTTTATGCATGGTGAAACAATAACTTACGATAGGTCTAATTGTAAGGGGTTCTCTCTCTGGGAAAAACTATAAACCAAAACAAAACTAAGATACAGTACAAATCACGAGAATCGAAACGAAAAACGGGCACTGGCACATATGGAAGGGAATTTGTCGAAAACTCTAATAAGTTCAAATAATAATGAAATGTTTTAGACAAGTACAAATGCGATTTAATTATAGTAATTCTTGTTCGGTTTTTTTTTTCGATATGAGTTAGTTTGACTTACTTGACAACGAGTATTCATCGTCTTCTACACACACACACAGAGACATATAAATAGGAGTATTTATTGTAGTTGTAGTAGTTGATACGGAACACGAATGTGTGGGTAGGGGAGTACAATAGAAAGATGACAGGTTTACAAATTTGAAATATTATATAGAAAGGAACAAAGCTCCGGACGCTGAAGATCGGGTTTTGTATATTTTACAGAGAATGAGTGTAGTGTAGTGCGGTGTTGGGAAATGCAGGTCCCTAAGACCCGGTGTATTGTGTTCTATGGAGTGTGTCAGTGTTTCCACTTGGTGTATCATATGAAGAGAAACTTGAAGTATTTGTTGGTATGACATAGTTGTCCTAAGATACGTGAACAGGTAGAATTTGTATCACGAATAAACGATACTATACGACATGATACGATGCGATACGATAGATAGATACAATACAATACACAATAGGTAGTTAACGTTTGTACAAAAAACTTTACGATATACGAGTACGATTATTATGTAGAGTATGAGTTATAGACACGACGACTCGACTTGATAACAAAATGGATAGTATGGATAGCATGGAGCTCATACTGAATAGTACTGAATATGTAGTATCCAAATAGTTGATTTCCAATATTAACTGACTCAAAACAAAGTTCTGTTTAGTTTAGTTGGTTCTTTACTTTACTACACACTCACACGCACACTAAGGTTAAAGTTGAATATGAAAAAGGACACAATTACTAGAACGAACGAGTATAAACGAAACATGTATGTGTGTGTGTGAGCGAGTTACTGTTACTGTGTGTAGTGCATTAGTGTTGGAAAGGGGGGCGGGTGGTTCTGGACAAGGGGCGGGGCCAGGGGCTCGGTATTGGTGTGTTTGTAGTGGTGTTTGTGTGGCTGTGTTCTGACAAAGATTGATTGATTTTCGATTGTTTGGCTGCCTGATTGATTGGCTTAGTTTTTGATTGGTTGGCTGAATGGCATATGCAGCTGAACAATAGCAATTAGAGTTAGTTAGGTTAGTTTGGCACTATAAACATGTAATCGAGCGTTTTACTTGGTTAGCAAGAGATTTTTAGGGCAGATGTAATGGTAAATTTTGGGTTGCCAATTGGAAATCATGTTTGGTTTCGTGGTTTCTGTTTTCTGGTTTCTGGTTTCTAGTTTCTGTTTATGAAATGTGTGTTTCGTATGCTTATCGGTTACAGTAGAGTAGTAGAGACAGAGACAGGATATAGAGAGATAGAAAGAGACAGAGAGAGAGTGAGAGAGTAGAGTAAGTTATACGTACTTGCACGCCCAACCATTTGTACGGCTCGGACGCCTTTCCGGAAGGTGGCCACTGTTTTTGTTTCATGAAAACAGAATTTTATAGGATTCGTGTGAATAGGTAAATGATGGCAAGGTAATGATTGTTGATTTCAATATAATTTAGTTTCTCTTCTTCTCGCAATCTTCGTATGCTTATCATTGGAACATCATTCAACAAATGATGAATAAATCAAAAATATTCGAAATTAAATACGCTATAACGGAAATCATAAGTAAATCGCACGGCACACGTTGTACTTGAACTTTCGTTTAAATATATATGCTGATATATTCATATGTGGTATGCAGTTAATGATTATAAATAGATATATGCAATGTATATAAAGAATATATACTAAGTATGCTGTTTCTGTTTATTATGACATTATACGCGCTTTTCGGGCGAACCAAACCAGAAATCGTAGCAAAACTAATTTAGTTCTATAATAAGTAATGTTATATTTATACTGAGTACGATAGAGAGAACGATAGAGCGATAGTAGGGAGCAGAAGTACAAACTGAACTCAGTTGAATGACACCTTATTCCCCTATTTCTATTATAGATTTTACCCAGTTCCTCTCAATCTGAATTAGTTGCCTATTTCTTGGATCTTGGCGGGGATTTTTTGGCATTTAGCGGCTAAGAGCTTTTCAGGGACTTTAGCATAAACTAAGGAACACAAACTCTGACATCAATTTAGTAACTTTAATTTAGTTTCCAAGTTCGAATTAGTTTTAAAGCGATGATCATTGTTTTTAATACAAATTTGGCAGGCCAAATCTGAGGAGCGTTTACCAAAGTCTTAATATTTAAATAAATTTATTTAGGCTGTTGAATCTCAGTTGAATTTACCATCAGACCAACGGACTTATTACATTTAATACCTCGTAAAATATTTTTATCTAAGAACCCTTTGGTTATCGCTCGGTTTTCTTTTAGTTTGGTTGGATTAGGATTGGGATTAGCAGCAACAAATAAATCGTTTGGCTTGGTAATATAAAAACGGATATTAATATTGGATAGAGCGCCGCAAATCGCAAATAATTGGTTTGGTTTCGATTGTGGAAATGGATTTGAAAGCGTACCCTCCATTGTATTCATCACCGACGTGATGCCTTGGTTGACCATGCCCGTCTGCATCATTATCATGCCCACATCTGCAAGATGGTTTTGATACGTTTTGGTATTCAGATAGACACTCGCTCGTACACACAGAAACAAATGCATATAGTTCGGTTAAGTATAACAGGCCTGGAGATCTGGGATCGGTTCGGTTCGGATCGGATCGGGATTGGTTCAGAAACTTAAGCTCTAGGCACTACGAACTGCAAACTGCGAACTGCGTTCAACTTCACATTTTCAGCTGCAACATTGGATCCCGATTCGCTGTTTTAAAGCCATAACGCAGGCAACGCAAACACGGCAAACTTACTAACTACTTGAGAACATTTCCAGCTAATTTGGGTGTTTACAGATTAAGATTTAGATTCACAGAGTATAGGTAGAGATTGTTTGGGTGTTACACGCTACATAGAAACCAAATACATAAACGTCGGTTATACTCCCGTTAGGATTTTTGTTAAACTCTGCCGTAACCTGATCTAATGTTATTTACACTTTTGCTTTGCAGCTACTCGTGGTTATATACAATCGCGTTAGATATAGATAAATGTAAATAGAGATCTGTGAGTGAGGTGAGTGCCACGCCAAGAACACAAATCAAAGGAAAGTGTTTAGAGGATTCGTGAGGACGGCGCAGCATTTCAAGAACTTAGGTCTACCGGTAAGTATTAAAGATAATTTAATTTAATCATTAGTATTAGGAAGAGTATTTAAATTAGAGCTGGATGCTGCAAAGGTGAGTCAAAATTGATCGAAAAAAGAGTACAATTCTTTTTTATTAAACATTTTTCTTTTGTATGGTGAGATGGTGTGATAAAATGTAAACAGATTGTTGTGCTCATTTCCATGCACTTATTTTGATCTTGTATTATTCTCAACACATAAGTATAAAGTACAAAGGTTAAGAGGGAGTTACAGAGACAGAGAGAGCAAGAGCGAGGATTAGCGAGACAGACTTTTAAAAAAATTGTGCAGTTTCAGGTTTAGAATAAAAATTTATCATCAAAAAAGAGGGCTATCAATGAGTGTGGTTTCTAAAAAAATATAGATGATAAAGAGGTAGTCATGCCGTATTAATGAAATACAAAGCTGTAAATCGATTGCAAAGAAGTCTTTAATTTAAAAAATTGAGAAATAAGTTATCAAAATTTTAATATTTTGAGTGGCGCCTGCTGTTTGCACTTGAATTGGTCAAATCCTTTGTATTTCACTTCTTCGGTCTGGCGTATTACTCATACGCCCTGTAAAACACAAAAATCACTTGTAAACGGAAAATTTTAGGTGTCAACTAACATGGTGGTACTCTAATGGCTTCTTTCGTGATGGTTAAAGGAAAAGCGCAGAGTTTGGTTAACATTTCTTGCTGGTTGACTGTTGTGGCTGTAGTATAGTAGGTAATCAAAGAACTGGGGTTGCATATCGCACAAACATATTTACAAGGTCGATGATACGTTATGTTTTGTGTTTTTTGGTTTTTTTATCCTCGTTGAATATGTATGGGGAATATATAGTTAATCGTTATAGGTGTGGGTGTATTTAACTGTTACTTCGTGGGTTACAAAGAGGCGCATGTCAAAACAAACAGTGACCAAAATAGAACTGCACATGGGCAAGATAAACGGACGGGACGGAATGGTTCGTTGTTCATATATATAAAAGTATATGCTGGTGGTTGGTATGATATCGGAAACGGTTTTATGATCGGGGGCTGAGCACATGGAGACGGTCCAATGTTTTGCCTTGCAAAATCGTTTCAAAAACTAAAGACAAACAATCAAAATCAAAGGAAAAGTCTTGATTTTGTTGTGCTCGTGGTTAAGGTGAAAGGTGCTGACAGGAAAATCGGTTTGGGGTCCGGGGTCTGGGAATTTTGGGACCTTCGCTTTGCTGTATTCAATGTACAAACAAAAGGTAACGGGAATATGCAAAATGTACTTTATACAAAAGTTGGAATTGTAACTGGAATCGGTATTGGTATTGGAATTGGATAAAACTTCAAAACTGAGAAGTGTTTGTGTGGTTAAGTTAAGTGTTCTGGTTTTTGTGGGAGATTTGAGTGTGTTTTCTTTTTGTTCTTTGGGTTATTCGGTTTGTAGCTTGATTTACCTAAGTCATCGAATTTGCTCCTGGGCTGAACAGTCACTGTGGGACAAAGTTATGGCATTGGATTGTATTATTTGGTATTAAATTCGATTCGATTTCGGTTTAATTTGTTGTATTTGGTTATGTCACGTTGCAACGGTGCGAGGGTTGTTCGAACAGTTGCAGCCATGACAATGGGTATTGTTGATTGATTGATTGATCGGTTCGGTTATGCATAGTTATAGTTATAGTTATAGTTAGTTGTTGTGGTTGGTTGTTGCAGTTTTTGGTTTTGAATTCATTGAGAGCGAGGCCACACGCGCCAACACACATACATAATAAATATATAATAAAAACATGGATATTTATGTATAAAAATATGTAAAAATATACGAAAAGTTTCATGGTAGAGTGGTAAAATATTTAGATATTCATAAAGGTTAGAAAGATTGCGCCTTATACTTAGAATCTGCCTCAACATTCGCTAGGTCCTTCTTACAAACTAAAATCGAGTGGTTACTTCCTATCGTTTCTGTTTGGCTTACTCGACTCGAAACTCTGGCTGTCTTCGAAACGTTCGATTCACAAACGAAACAACAAATCAAATACATATTGAAATCAAAACGGATAAGTTAAATTAAATCCATAGATACATAAGAATACTCTAAGAGTTATAGTTTGGGTATTAATTGGTACAAGGGTTTGCTTACAGTTTTTGCATTTGCATTTCTTGATCAGCGTCTCATCCTTGATGTCCTCATGGCAGGCTTTGCAATAGAACCAGGCACTATGCGAGGGGGGATTACAAATTGTAGTTTATTTATCTGATATATAGGCTTCATTTGGCTGGCACATCTTACCGCTTCACCTCGTCGGCGCTTTGTGCTATGAAGAAACCCTGGGTGTTGGCCTGGATCTTGGCCCCCCGCGGGTTTATGGAAATCTTGCTGTCCGCCCCCTCCTCGGCGCCCTTGATCTCGATGGCCAGCAGCAGGAGCTTCAGCTTGGAGAAGCACAGCCTAAACGCGGGGAAGAGGGGAGTCAATCAGTCCCTGGTCGCCCGATCTCACTTCAACTTAGCCTAGATTTGCTTTACAAGTAATTGAACCTAGTTTAGTATGCTACAAAGGTGTAGTCGAACTCTCTCAAAAACAGGGCATGCTCTTTGTGTGAGTGTGAGTGTGTGTGGGTGTTTGAGTGTGTGTGTATGTGTCGTTGTAGTGGTGAGTGCTCTGAAAGCGTACACTGAACAAAAAAGAACAATCAAGACGCTTGACGAGTCAAAAATAGGCATGCTAGGCAAAATGCTTAGGTAAACTAGAAAAAAAACGATTGGTTTTAAACAAAAGTTCGTTAAAGAAATGAAAACTACAGACAGTGAATCATCTGCGGTCCATTGCCAACTAGGGTACACTCTAAAAAACATTCTGCACATGCAATGAGTTCGGGGTCGGGGGTGGAGTCACAAGTGGAGCTGTTCTGTGGTGGGTGGTCTCTAAAGTTATTTGCAGTGTACTACACGTGTTCGACGCTCTACGAATCGCAGCGAGCGGAGTTCGGAGTTAGCAAGCGATTGTGGCGATCGGATGCGGATTACGATTGCGGTTGCGATTACGGATACTAAACGGTATAATACGGTATACGATATACGGTTTCTGATGCAGTTTGAGCCAATCGAAATGAGTGTGGGTTTAATATACAGGTTGTTCAATGCGTTCGCCCTCGAAAGGTTAGTTCTCGGGTTCTGGTTCTGGGTTCTAGGTTCTGGATACTGGTGGCTAGTGGCTAGTTTGGATCTTTCAGTGGATCTATGGTTCTAAAGTATGGGTTTTTGAGAGTGGAGTTTTATCGAGATACACGAGTTGATGGCCAGAGGTGGGGAGAGTGGGGAGAGGCGACAAACAGTTGTTTAGTTGTTGATTGTTATTATGAGGAAGGAGAGTAAATCAAACGGAATCGAATCAAGTTGGTAAATAATAGGAAAAAGAATTGGTAAACAAACTTATTTTGTACAATGCAAAAAGTTGTAGTAGTAGTAGTAGTAGAAGTAGTAGTATTTTTTATACAGTTTGCATATAATTTGGTTTTATTTTTTCTCTAATTTCTCATTTTTGAGTCTTACTCGCTGGCTTGTGGGAATGTCATGCCGGTAAATGAAGGTGATAGGGTTTCGGTGTACATCTCACACCCTGTACCTTGAAGATAATCATTTTGCCAGGCCTGTGTGTCTGGTGACTGAAAGTTAGAAAATGGTTTTGTTGTGGTTTGCATTTAGTAAGTTCGCTAAAGTAACTACGTGGCGCATTATCGGTTTGTTCTAAATTGTTTGTTTGTCTGTTTGGTTTGGTATTTGGTTTGGTTTTTGGTTTGGTTTTTGGCTTTTGGCTTTGTGTGGCTGTGGCAGGTGGAGTAGACTAGCAGAGACTTTTGGGGGACAGGTCCTACGCGTACACATCTCATAGCTGGGACTCTGGAGTCTGGTTCTGGGGCATCTGGGTCTACGGCACACATTTCAACAGCTGGCGAGTATCGGTGCTAAGAGAGTGTGTATCTTGCTGTTTTTGGATGGTGCTTGTTTCTGGGTCAGGCATTGCATACTCTGGCTTTGGCTTTTGGCTTTGGCTTGGCATAGAAATACTGCTTCGATCTCTGGATTTGTTTTTGTTTTGTTTTTTTGGCATTCGGTCTGTACACTTTCTGGCGAACTGGCGAACTTTACAGCATTGAAGAAGGCACGAGCATTGGGGTGGCATCAAGACTCAACCGAACCGAACGTGTGTCAAATGAGCAGAAATCAAAAGGTCGAACTGAAAACATCGGGAACGGAAAAGAACCAACTCAAACTAAAATGCACGCTGCAAACTTAGAACTGTTACTGAGATACAGATAGATAGTAGATAGATAGATAGTTTTAGAGAGAGACAGAGAGAGAGATTCGGAGCGATCCGCTCACACAGATACCATACATTAGCGATTGGGTGTGTTTGTGTCTGTTTGTGTGTGTGGTGTTTGTTTGTCCTTAAATAAAGAGTCGGTTGAACTGGCCGGGCAGTTTTGAAGTTTGCTTTTGAAAATGAAGGATAAGAAACCATATTTTGTATTTGCAAACACTGAAGGCATTTTGAACACTTAGAACACTCAATTACACAAAGAATTTGCTTGAAACAACGACTAATTTTCACAGTGTAATGTTTGGTTTTTGTGTATGTGTGTGTCTTGTTTGGAAAATCATAAGCTAAGTTCACTGGCAGGCACATTTACACGTTGCAACACTTAGATCGGTGTAAACGTGCCGGATCTTCGATCAATATAACTGAAAACAACCAACGAAAGAAAGAGATTTACAACGACGACCAGAACTGAGTGAAAACAAATAACAAAGTGTTTACTTGTGGTGTATGTGAGAGTTGTGAGGTGTTTTTCCGGCCTACAGGAAACCCAACAGCGACCTTCTACCATTTTAAACATTTATTCTCAAATCACTGTTGAGCTCCGACTTGCAGGCCGAACAAATCTTATGTTGTTCATGGTGTACGATATTTTGTTTTTTTTTTTCGTTCAACGCTGCACGATTAACAAGTAGAATAGAGTAGGTAGTAGTAGATACGATATAGTATTTTAGGTTTTTTTTCTGGTACGAGTATTACGATATAGCTTATGGTTGGAAAATTGGAAAACTGCCAGCTGCGTGACTTACTCAGTGGCCTGAGCAAATGGTATTCCAATAAATGTGGGACTCAATGTTTCAGTGTACATTTCCATGCCAGTGCCGCGCAGGTAATCATTTGTCCAAGACTGCATGTCTGGCGACTATGGGTTAGAGACGTAATTTAGAGACATTTGGATTGATAAATACGGTAGGTATGGTGGGTACACCCCACATATCATATTGCTTGGCCCCCTGGGCGGATATTGCTTGTCTGCGGATCTGTAATCTGTAAATCTGGAAAATATCTAACTTCCGGCCTGCTTTCACTGGGCGCCAGTAGTGTGAGTGTGTCTGGTATTTCGTAGGTGAGTGGCCTGATCTCTGGGACTGGGACATCCCCACTTACCGTCTTGAACGATCTCATGGCGAACAGATTGGCCATCATGGTCGAGAACCCGGGCGCCAAGCAACTCTGGGCAATGAAGCCCAGCTTCAGTTCGGCCAGGCAAATGACATCGTCGCCCTGTTTCCAGTCCCACGATGGTATGTTCAACAAGTACGCCTGGGTATTGAATGGCTTTGGGTTTAAATAAAAAGGTTTCTAACAAAAATTTTAACTTATTATTAAGCTATGTTTAGCTTAAGATCCGAATATTCTTGGGTTTTTTCTTAGACGGAATTTTTAATATAATATTATAGAAATTAAAAAGATTATAAAATCATTTTAAGAGGTGTCTAAAAGTATGCACTTAAAATGGGAATAATAAATTCAACTCAGCGGACTTCAGTAATTTAAATATATTGTTGCATACTTTTGGACACCATCTGGTTGTTTTATTAAAATAATTCAATAAAAATAATATTAATCGAGGAAAATAGTTTTGTTTATCTACTTCAATTTTAAAATTGCATTCATAACTTATTGGTCCTTATAAGTTACTATACAGGCGATCGATCTACTCACCTTGTTGTGGTACTGCATCAGCTGGATGATGACTCGAATGTCGTCGCTGTAGTTTTTGATCGAGATGACTCTCATGATGTTGGCAGCATCTTCTGCGTCGGGATCTTGGCAATATTTGTTAGCTAGCACGAGGCAGGCGTCGGCTTCATGTACCTGTGGTTTTCCGGATTCAAAGGATACGGAAGATCGAGATTGAGAGTTTCCGATTAGCACTGGATTGTGATGGTTAGCCGGTTAGCTTGTTATGGTCAGACTATGTCTATGGGCATTTGATGTTTGTCTCATGTGAGTTAGTTTTGTTATGTTGAACTGTTCAAAGTAGTTTGTTATGGTTCAGTGATTGTTACTGTTATTGTGAATATATATTGCAGAGGTGTCACGTTTAGAGCATTGTCCACAATATAAACAATTAGTAAGCGGTTTGGTTTACACGCACATCGACTGGACAACTATGGTACGAGTATGAGTACTTAAAATGCCACAGGTGAGTGTTTGTTTTTCTTTTTTGTTTTTTTGTTTGGCTGGATCTGACTGCGATCGAAGCCATATATTTTAATATCTTGCATATACATTGCGTACGTAGTAGGGTTCTTTAAGGTACGAGTATTATTCATTAGCAGTGCCCACGAGGGGCTGTTGGGGAGATAGTAAGCGGTTGTACAGTGGCTGGGTGGGTGGGTTGCTGGACACAGTCTTTCGGTTTCAACTCCAAACTAAGGACACATCAAGAAATCATAAGGCGAACGCTCGGTGCATGGCGACGGGTGGGGTGGGGTGGGTTTGGATTTATTACAAAGAACAAGTACACAGGAAAATCGGGGTGATCGGTGTACGGGAACAACTTAATCAAATACCAAAGCCCCATACAACTTAAGAGCAACTCAAGTGGGCATTAGACAATAGATTAGCACTAGCTATGTACAAGCATCTGTATCCGATTAAAGACATGCAGTCTGCTCGCATGCAAAAGATAAGCTTAGTTGCGGTAGAAAAATAACAATCTATATATCGCAACATTGCACTTTACAAGGCCAAGCGAAGGCTGCTCAAGACGGTCCATTCACGAGATATCGATTAAGCTGATTTATATACAAATTATATAGGTCAAGGCATATTATACTATATTGTTAGGTCTACACATTCTGAATTGAATTTAGATTTCCCTACCAATTTAATTGCATTTCGGAGAGTCGCATAAATCTTTAGGAATTACCAATTTAGGGTTTTAACTTAGTATAAATTATTTTCTGGTTTCAATAGAGAGTAGAGAACTAGGTGACCCTTTCGATTTATTAAAAAAATTATTTGTTTATTTTAACTAGAAAAAAATCTGTATAAAAAACTTCTAAAAATAGAATCAAGCTTAGCTTCTAAATAAATAGTTTTTACCTATTTCATAAATCTTATCCTCAGTCAAGTATTTAAAATAAAATTGTAAGCCCCTCAATGCCAGTTAATAAAATGATAGCTTGTCCTCGATAAACTATACTATACAGTTAACAATTAACTTAACAGTTACAGTAACATACTTAGCACATACATAAATAAGAAATTACATATAGGTTAATCGTTGTTAGTAATGCAGCTTAAAATAAAGACAAATTAAAAATAAATTCGTTTTGGTTTTACACAACAATTTCAACATCAATTTACGGTGTTTCTGTGTACTGCGAGTGTTTGTTTCGTGGCTTGCGATTCACACTTTGTTCAGTTTAATTCATGTTCGAATGGTTAGTCGAGTGCTGGGATCCAAAGGATACATGTACCGATGAATGTGATGGCGTTGTGTACACTAAACTAAGTCCAGAAAATGCATTATGATTGCACATATCGCTTGTACATGTAGACAGACATTACACATACACACACACGTAAATACATACATACATTTGTATATTAATAGGCAGGTTGTAAATACATTTGAGCGTTCGTTACATAAATAAGTACGTAAAAAGTAGAAGTACGCTTATTCTGGGATTCGGTTAATACATAAGGAAACCAAAGCTCACATAGGTCGAGACGAAAATAGACACGGAAAGGAATAGGGTAAATGAACGGAACGAAAGCAAACGAACAAACAAACATATAGAACGGATAAAATGAAAATACATTTTTGTTTTACCTTAACCCTCTGCAGATCGATCGGATTCATAATGGTTCCTTGGAAGAACTCCACGGTGGTAAAATGACGTTTGAACAAACCCTCAAGTTCCAAATCGGGTGGTTTACTTTATAATTTTTTCGTTTGAAATTGTTTTGTTTTTTTCATTTTGATTTATCGTGGTGGTTGTGGGAAAATAATACAAAGTTTTTAGAGTTTTCAATGATTCCAATGTACACAGAGTTTACGTAGATTGGATTGTATTCAGAGAAACAGAAGAATATCGTTGCATGTGTGTGGGTTGGTGTTCGAAACACAACAAACAATATACAGATAAATATGGTTGTGGTGCGATTTTCGGAGTCCGCAAATATGCAAATGAAAAAGAAGAAAAAAGAAACGATGCAGACAATTGTTGAAAGAAAATCTCCAAGCCGAAGGTGCAACAAAAATCGTGATTCATTAAAACTAAACTGAACTAAAATCGAAACTTTGTATTCTCCTTACTTACAATTAGGTCTATGCTCTAGACAAAAACTCTTCTTAAATATCTAATTAACGTTACTTAACTAAGCTCTCAAGACTAAATAAGTTCTATGGGAGTATAGAAACTTTGAGGATATATTACAAGAGGGTTATTTGAATTACTACGATTTTGAAAATATAAAGTGTAATAAAAGGTGAATAAATTTGTAAGCTTCAGCTCGATTTTGGGTAAAAAGGAAATATGAAAAAATTCAGCTAAGAAAGTCATTCCATTAAGCGGGAAAAAATACTTTAAGCTGGGATTAACGAATAAACCAAGGACAATGTGAACGGGATTCTTAACTAAAATCTATCTAAAATTATTATTAACATCATTTATCACGAAGCTCGAGAGAAATTTCAAAGAAAATGCTTCTCTCGAAAGCCTCATCAGCAGCAACCGGAAACCATTAATAATAATGCCATAATAAAGCTATAAAATTGCAATAAAAATAAACATAATTGAATTGTTCAAGTTCAAAGTGAGAGCGAGCATAGATTTATGGCATATTTAAATAGAACGAGGGAGGGGACGTGTCTTGTTTTTGATTGCTGTGAAAGGTCATCAGCGAAAGTTACTTCGAATTTTCTTTCGAATCGGAGGGCGAACAGAGTGAAGTTGCATCCTAGCTGTTGAAGAACTAAGTTGTGGGCGTGTTTTTTGGCCACGGGCACAAAAACATTCACAGGGTTTGAGTATGAGTTGCATGTAAGATTCGCTGTTGTTTTTCATGTTCTCGAATTTTTGTAAACATTTTTTTTTTGACTGGGACACCTGACAATCGGGGCTCGAGTAAATCGTTTATTGTTATTTCTGCGTGTCTTCACTGGTTTCCATGTGTGTGTCTCTGTGTCTGTAGGTGTTCGTGTGTGTCTGTGTCTGTGGCTGTGGGTGTGGGTGTGGGCGTGGCGGTGTCTTGGTGTGTGTTTGTGTACCTTGACTCGCTCCAGGTCGACTGCGTTCATCATAGTGCCCTGAAAAAAGGCCACTGTGGTATAGTGACGCTTCAGCAGTCCCTCTAGCTCCAGGTCAGGCTCTTTGCTATTTGGTTTATATTACATTACATGATATGGCATATATATAGTTGAGTTTAGGCATTAATAGTTACAAAGTGAACGAAAGAGGTATTTCGAAATAAAAATATACAGAAATTCCACTGACTGTGTGTTTGCTAGTCGCTAGATTAATGCAAATACTTAAAGTAGTGCTTGAACTAACTTAACTGACTGGGAATGGGACTCCCAACTATCGAGTTAGCGGCCAGCAGCGGCACAGATTACTCTATTTAATAAATAATGGATTGATATAAGAAATGTTTAATTAATTTAATTCAGAGCAATATTCTTTTGCCTACTTTCCTGCGCCGCGGCTGACCTCTAAAGCCATTTTCTTGTTAACTGCTTAGGTACTGCGCTAATTATTTCTCTTGCTGTTGACTTTTCATTAGAAACTCAATGGAAAATACATTTATCAAATAATAAGTCAAATAAACAACGACACAACAAATTAGCAATACGGTTGTAAACAGGTTGTTCTTCTGCTTAGGCGCTAATCGGATTCTGGACGGACTTACCGATGGAGAAAGACCACTTCGACATCGACGTCCTCCCGATCTTCGTGGAGAAAGTCCTTCAGGAAATGCGACACGGACTCGTATGTTATATGACCGCATACCACAATATGTCTTGTGGGGGTTGAGGGGTTGGGGGTAGAAGAAAAATAGATTAGTTCCTCGAATTGGCATTGATTAAAACGATTAATGCAACAATTTGACTTAACTCTAGGTGTGGAATGCACTGAAGCTCTGTACATGTGTGACATATGTAAATGTATTAGATGGGGTGTGTGTGCGTGTGTTGCAGTGTTTCAGTATTAGTGTGCGATTAAAGCGGAAAAAAGAATATTGAATTTAGTTCAAGTCAAGTGATTAAATTAAATTCACTTCTTTAGCCGAATTATTGATCTCTGATTTAATCACATTCCTTTGATCTGCCATGAAGCCAAGTCTATAATATATAGTACATATGCTGTCAGTGTCTTCGTGTGTGAGTGTGAGTTTGAGTGCTTTGAATGTGTTCGAATGAGTGCATGTCGTTGGGTGAGGTTATAGATTCGAGTATATTTATTGTCTTGTATTTCTGTATATTTCTTTATATTGATTTATGCTTTGATCTGTTTGTATTATTTATCAACTGCTTGTCGTTGCCTTGTTATGGTTATCTTTATGGCTTGTCAGTATTATTTTGGTGGTAAAGTATATTACTTTGCATTTTTTCTTAGAAAACAAACGTTTATCAAAATTATACAAAATACACGAACTCATAATAGGAACTTAAAAATCAAATGATAAATGCAAAATGCATGAATTTAGTCTGCTACCCCAGGGGCTTGTACACAAATCAATCTCAAATCAATGGCAATAAATTAAAAGTCACAAAATGAGGATCTTGTCGCCGCATTTTCGGCCCTCTGCGACTGCAGTTCGCCAATCGAAATGATAAGTTTATATAAACGATTATCGGAAATCAATATTGTTCTAGGTAAAGGCTTAGCTACGCACACCATTTTGGTAGTAATCAACTTACATGCATCAAGTAAAGCATCAAAAGTAGTCAGCAACTGGCCAACGCATTTGTTTTCTATATACACATTGTATAATACACTACTCTCATTCCAAGTAATTACTTCTACAGGTGCTAGGTATACAATAGATTATTTTTTTGGGTATTTACTGTAGTCACAGTCATGCAATCAGGCAGTCAGGCAAACCGGGCAGGCATTCTTCCCATACCTAATAAAAAGTGAGTGTCAGTGCCACTACACATGCATACTTCTACGTTGTATTTTTTTCGAGTGTTGGATGTTTGTGAGGTTGTGAGATTGTGGGTGTGCGTTGAGGATCGTCGAACTATAACACATAGTCCGCGATTACTATACACCTAAGTGTCTAGCTACAAAGTCCAAAAGACAGTCAAAGTATAAAATCAATGAGCCAGAAGGACCAAAAGCCTTTCAGCGAAAAACTATGTTAAAATCAACAAAGTGGGTCCTTGTCCGTAGAAATATTTCACATAAAGTGGAGTATCCCAGAGTACAAAAAAAGATTTAAAAAACGTCTCGTCTTCTAGGAAAAAAGTAAAACAAATTACTGCTTCGTGGTCAACAACTTAATGTTCGATGTCATGATTGTGATCTGTTAAATGTTTCTTGTAGATCAAATCCGGATGCAAGGCTATACAAGTGGCAACTCGTTTTACCTCTACGGTGGCAATAAAAATTGTGCTCGACTAGGTCGCTAAAAAGAAAGAAGAACTTCAATTTGCATTTAACGAACAAACAAACGAAATTAATGCTCTACATTCGATTAGTTCTTGTGTTGCTGTTTTGTTTTTCTTTTCATTGCTGCAGCTAAAGAAACGAATGGTGACATTTGGTATTAAATTTATATTTTTTTGTTTTTTTTTCTTGAAATGATATAAATATAGAGTGAGAAGGTTTAACATTTGATGCCTGGCCACGCATTTTCATTGTTTTTCTTTTGGTTTTTCATATAGAATTGCTGCTCAAAATGAGAAAACATAAATCAGTTTCAATGCGCCAAATCTATCGCTGAGAAATGTGCAATGAATGTGAGTGGGTTTCGAGGAAATCAAAAACTGTGGATAGGAGAGATCTTGAAAGAGAGACAGAGTTACAGAGAGACAGGAGATGTGTGTATGCAGAGATTTGGAAGGGCTCGGATACGGATACGATGGTGGAATCGGGTTCAGTTACGGATGGTACACTCAGAACTCTTGGGCGAGCAATAATTACTGTCCTGATCGGAGGTCCCTTAGCTAGACAACAGGGTATCATAACAATTCATACAACGATGCAGGTCTCCTCAGCCTGGACCTCCTACCTGATCCTGACTTTGATCTTGATCGTAATCCCGATTTTTGATTTTAATCCTGATCCGAACAAGGTGGGCAAAGGAAATCAAATGAAATCGCCGAGCGCATCCATACACAACACTGAGTTTACGACAAGTGGGTGGAGTGGAGTTACAGTTTCATCCGATTAGATTCGATTCGAATTGTACACTCTATGGTTTGGTCTGTGTGTGTGCTGTAGGTTATGGTTAGTTATCTCTTTATTGGTTGATCATACCGGTTGTATTCGAATGGTCGTTGAAACAGAAGTTCGCAAAGAAGAGGAAAATATCGAAATCATAACGGGAAAGAGTAGATGTGTGTAAATGTTTATAGATGTTTCGAATATAGCATAGGGTATATAAAAGTTGTCCAAGAACTACAACGGATAACTGAGTGAAGATTTGAAGAGAGAAAGATATATATAGAGAGACAGAGATTAAGAGTTAAAATGTGGGAAAGATATATGGGTTTTATTGATTGATAGGTTAAATTTATTCGCTTTACACACACATATAGATGATTCCGTTTTTCAGATGACAGCTGCCTGTTGATTCTTGTCAAGATGTCAAAGCCAGTTCTGAAGCTGTGTGTTTTCTAATATTGTACATTTCTAGCCAAAAATATTGAGCAAATTGAAGTCTTCCGTGGAAATTGCTTGGTATTTACAAATTGCTGTCTGTACTTGGGGAGAAAAAGTCTATAGAGAGTTCGACTCTATGCATGTGTGTGTGTACATTTTGATTTATATGGATTCTAACATTTACGTATACAATCGAATCAATATTATTATTATTATTATTATTATTATTGTATTTAGTATGCATTATTATCGTTCAATGTTAAATCGTTTAAATGGATATACATATACGCATGTATATTTATTTATGTATATAGATATATATATACGAGTTTTACGACTTCGATAGCAAGGACTATATAGACAATTACGATAATGTAACACAATAATAAACACCAATCACTGATTCACTTCAAGGGCTAATACAAATGCAAAACGAGGCTAGGATGATGTGGCATACAGAAAAGAGACAAACTTAAGAGTATACGCATATTGAATTTCGAATAATGCCAATCATCAGCTGACTTCACACTCGCTTGGTCGACCTGCAAATTACACGTATGTATCCAATTCGTTTCTAGGTGAATGTGAACTAAAGAAAAGGAAAATATGATATACCCAAAAATGAAACACGTTTAAGCCGCGTTTTCCGAACTGAAGAAGAACGTGCAAATCAAACGAAAAGATAGGAGCTAAAGAATTTAGGTTCAAGATCAGGATGTACGAGTACGATATAGAGAGTAGAAAGTAGCAGAAGAGTAAGTTGATAATTTGGCGTTCAAATTCAGGATGTAGTATGGAAACTCACAACAAGATAGCATTTGGTAGTTAAGAGTACGCACATGATATAGTAGATACACTCAGAACAGTATTTTAAGTACGAAACAATTGATTGTATGTGGTACGATTCTCAAATACGATATCTGCAAAATGCCAATTCAAAGAACACAAAAATCAAAACTGGCAAATCAAAACGCAAATCGATGGGCGAAACGTAAGTGTTAACGTAATGAAACTATATAACACGTAACCCGGCACAGCGCCCCACTTCCAACGGGGGTGACGTCCTAAGTTACGTTTGTTGGTTTTCGGGTACATATTACGTACTGAACTACGTAGACACGTCTAGAGGTCGGAAACGAAAAGGAAATCAACTGAAATACAACCAACACAAAATGAGTTGTTCGAGAACTAAAACAAATACTTGTTGTTCTTTTTTCATATAAGCAATATGAGTAGTTTAGTTAAAATTTTCTTGTTGATTTTTGCTTTTTTCAATTGTTGTGTGGGTGGTGTACATATATTCCTGTGGCTGTTTGCTTCTTGTTCTCGTTCTTTTTGTTGTTGCTGTTGTGGCGGTGAGTGTTTGATCGATTAAATGTTTTGAATTTGGGCTGGGTGATTGATTGATTGGCTGATTTTGATTGATGTCCTGGATAGTTCGAATGTACAAATGTGCTGTGTTGTCACTGTTGTTCACGTGGCGTCCCGAGCCTGCCAAGCGTTCCCACCGGGCGTATGAGTAATATATTGTGTGTTCGCTTGGGTTGCTGATGATGATTATTGTGATTGGTGGGTTGGTGGGTTGGTTGGATCTGATTGGATTGGCCATGTTTGTGGTGGCTTTGGGTTTGGACTTGGCGTTTGTGTGGATGACTCGTGTTAGGCTGATGTGTATCTATTGGGATTTTGTTTTGTTTTTGTGTTTTGTAGAATCAAAATCAAATTTCAGCTACTTTTCCACACTCGCTAAACGTTTGGCATGAATGAAGCGCAAACTAAAAGTAAATTTTTTCAATTGATATCATTTCATTGTTTATTCGACTGCTTGTCGGCAGAAATTTCATTTTGATTTGGTGTTTACTTTTGGAAACATAAATACTCGTTGTTGGTTAGTTTTTAATTTGAGGGTGACTTTAAGTTGTTTGTTGGCTTAAATTTATGATTGGTATTTTATTTTTGTGGTAGTAGTCTTATTGTAGTTGTTGTTGTAGTAGTTTTTTTATATAATTTTTGGTTTAATCAGTTTGTTGATTAATTGTTTTTAATTGATTGTAAGAAAATTTGGTTTGTCTCACCTTCGCCCTTTTTCATTTTTTAATGTGCCCCCATATTTGGCTCTTGTTCCAATCAAGTCTATAATCTCAGGTATACAACTTGCAAAAATCGCCTGTTTACAGTATGAAAGATAATGATGACAGTGAAGTATTTTTGTTCTATTCGTTTTCGATTGTTGTTAAACTTAAATAAAAAGCATTACACAAATTTCGTTTGACACAAGGCAGAGACAGAGAAAGTGGCCTAAAGGATCGACAGAGAGGCACACAACAGATCAGATGGGTAGAGAAGTAGAGAGATTATGAGGGGGGTATGGGGACGACGGACTCGAAGAAGGACCCCTAGAAGAGTGAATGATATAACGGCAGCCAAGTGGATCTCGAATCTCGCAATCTGATTGCTGTATCGCCGCTCTCGGTGGTTCTTGTTGTTCTAGCTGTTGTTGTGGCATCGTTTTACCAGACCAGAAATTATTACGTAATACGTATATCTTTGACCGGAAACAAGGAAAATCAAAAGCAGAGTAACAGTAAATGAGATCAAATAAACAGAAGGTATGCAACAAATTGATCTTATTATCTTCATAAATCGATTGGCCGCTTCAACGGCTTGCAGCTAGTTTCTTATGGCTCTAATGGTTTCTTGGGGTTACGTGTTGTGTGGTTAGGTTACGGAATATACATATAATAAACGTATTCAAAGACTATGTGAAGAGATAACGCCTCTATATAACTCAGTGCCAAGTACACACGCACACACATCGACGGAAAATTGCTCTTAGCTGTCAGCTTCATCTTTGTGGTGGGTTTCGGTTTCGGTTCCTAAAATCTCAACTACGACTACTAAAATCGGGTGACTCTAGACTAAACAGACTAAACCGCACATATGTGTGTGAGTGTTTGGATATCGTATCGGGTGGGAATCGGTTCGGTACGGGAAAGAGTTACAGATAATGTGAAAACATGATGCTGATACTGAATACGATCAAAGGATACTGCAACTCTTTACTGTTTACAAGTACACAAATATCAATATTTTTTATCTAAATGATGATCATTGTAAAATCATATTTCAGCGCCCAAAAGGCGCCGGTTTCGTACTGGTTTCGTTTCGTTTTTTATTTTTAGTTTTATTTTTATGCGTGGCTGCGGCATACAAACTGGGTGCAAGCAAATTAACGACTTTGAAATATAGATGATTAGATTGATTGATTAGGTAAGGTGTGGAATTAGTTTCGTATTGGTATGGTAAATAAATTACAAGTAATCGATATAGTATGTTGGATAAGTTGAAATTGCAAAAATTGTAACTACTGCAACTTTATTTATGTATGTATCGCATATAGGAACAAGTGGAGAACTTATGGAAATCATATCGGAAAACCAAAACTCTATGCGGGAACCAAAGCGGCAACTGGGTGTAAGTGTATTTCAACCGAAAATGGAAATAGAATGAAACCAACGCACAAACGAACAATTCAACAAAAATGCATTTCGGTAACTCAGGGAGAAGCCAGTAAAAAGAATAGGTATCTTACATATACATATGTAATATTGATTCAGCGCTAGTTTTGGAGCTTTACAGTTCGAACTCAAAATCAATGACGCAGCTGAAGTTGCATAAAAACACGCAATAGTGGCTCTGGTCTATATGTACGGTAATAATCAAAATCCAAAGGCAAAACTAAACAGGAACCAAAGACGAACTCAAAAATTACACACTTCAAATACAGCGAGTCTAGCCCTTTCTGTCAACTTTCACTTTCGATGGCCTTTCGGCTGAACAAAGTCCAAATCGCCCTGGGGAACACTTTCAAATACTTCTGTAAATTGTTTTCTGCAAAATGTACTGTATGGTGATAATCGAATATTGAATGAATAGCTTGTTTTTGTTTGTTTGTTTATTTTGTTGACTACCAAAAGTTTGAAATGTGCATGCTTCAAATTGAACACAACAAATGCGGGAGCCCATCAAGATAGCTTTGGTTAATTAGCAAAAAAGTCTTTTTTTTTAAATTACAGTAAAGATTAGTGAGACAAAGTGGTGAAAAACGGCCCAGAGATTTCGAAATTTAGACGACAAAAAGTGTTGCATACCCACAGGCACCAAAAAGAAAACCATTTTCTCAAATCCCGATTCAGTGGCGTATTTCTTAGATGTTTTAAGCAATTTATGAACTTTAACAATTTATCTCTCTAGCTAACAATAAGCCTAATGAAACGCACGCAAAAATGAAGCCATAGTTTCAAACAATAAGTATAATGTGTGTAAACGACAACGAGAATTACAGAAGGATTTGACAAGTAAATTACAATACATAGGAATACCTTTATTCCCTTGCTTTTTGTGTAATTTTTGCCATTATTCTTCGAATGTGTTTTCTTTTTTTGTTTTGTTGGTTAACTAAATACAGACACATGCCGCCAAGAAACCAATGCCTTTCAATTCCTAATTGCTTTTTTATTTTAATTTGTTTTCCTTTGGTTTAGCTTTATGAAAATAACAGAACAAGATAAATAATTTTTTATTTTTCATCGCAAACCCTGGCAACAGTTTTTTTCTTTTTCATTCATCTGTTGCCCGTCAGAGTTTGGCATTTTTATGCAATTCCAGGTGACGTCGAAAAAATGCTCAAGAATAATGTGAATAGTAACGAAACAATAGAAAATAATACAAAAGCTGTTGGTTCATTGACTGAAGTTAGGTAAAGAAAATTTTGAAATACAAATAGAATTCGAGAATTCTTCGATTGCTGCGGTGTTTTTGGTATTTGTTTGCTTTTATAATCATTTCTTGGTTATCTTATTATTTTCGTGTTGTATAGTTTTGGTATTTTCTCATAGCGGTACAGCCAGCAACGTGTTCGTGTACCTTTTTCTAGGATCCTTGCTATATGTTCCACCATATTTGCTTCTTTGGGCAGCCAGTTCAGTGATTTCTGGTATCCAACTAGCGAAAACGGCCTAGATTCAACAACACACATACACATTTAGATTGATTGAGAGGTGCCAAAAGAGGATTCAGTTCAGTTTTTCAGTATTTGCTGTTTTTATTTTGATCGGTTTTATTTGATTGGTTGGTTGGTACTGTTCTGTTGGGCTAACAAATTTATCGTGTGTTAGTGTGGTTGTTAGTGTGGTTTCAAAAAAGAAATAGACAAAATTATTATGCGTACAATTGTTTGGAAACAAATCAACGACGACGTTGACGCTGACGACGAAGAACAGTGCAGAATGGGAACCGCTTGACCCGCAACTGACTCATACTCATTTCCATACCCATATGCTCATACTCACTCCAGGCACTCTCATCGCACTCACTCATGTATTTACACCGATTCACGCACTCGTCACTCACTCCATCAGAAACAGATACTTTAAGGCTAATTGTACATTACTTTACACGATTTCTCGCCACGATTTCTCGTTCGCTTGTTGTCAACGGCATCTATTTACTGTACTCTTACTTGGTTACATATCTAATAATTTACATTTGTAGTTTACAATACACGAGAGTGCTGGGGCCTAGACAGAGACAAATTGGGTACTCGAGATGTTCGTGGAGAGCAAGATCCCTCTGAACTCGTCATCTGGATATCTTATTGGTAGTGCGCTAGTTTTTACGCTATTGAAATACCGTACTTTGTACAATCCTAATTACGTTTTACTATGATTATTTTTGGGGGTAAGTACGCTTCCGACTCATCGGATTCAGTTAGTTAGTAGGGTGATGAGAAAGCAAAACTTCGGTCCACCGAATGGCCAAGGCTCTCCCATCCTCAGGATCGAAATTGGGAAGGGCCTTTTGGGTGAACTTTAGTAGATATTTATAAATGTACCAGCGAGACTGACAAATGAAGTTATATATATTTAATAGGAATAAATAGGAAATATGAATTGAAAAATACATATTGCAAAATATGTGGCTGGAGTTTGCTCTCTTCAAAAACATACGAATCGAATTACGTGTTATGACTTTGGATATATTTAATTACTTTTATCAATGCGTGACCGATGCTATTTTGGGGACATGTGTTGTAGATGTTTATAAGTGGGGGCTCTATAAATCTGTGTGGGATGTGGTACAACAATGCGCCTAAATAGTTTGCACAAATGCTTTAGGATATCGAAATAAATATATATGAACCTTGAACTATTGCAAATTGATAAACGCATATCTTGTATCATAACTCTGGTGTTAATACGGAACGTTTAAAGCATGGCAAAGTATAAGTGTCAAACGAAAATATCTTGAATAAAAATGTTTATTCTGGAGACAAAATTCAAAAGAAAAATGGGCCAAATCGAACTCACGCTTGCCTACAAAGTGATTCATATGATAGACATTGCCAAAGAGTTCAATAAAAACGTTTAACGAAAGGAAATAAACCAAGGAAAACACAAGTACCAAGGAAAATAAACAAATAAAACTGGAAAACGAAACCTATGTAAATGGAACATTAAAATGCTTAATGACTTGTACAAATAGATCAATGTGTGTTCGAATCTGCTGAATTGCCTCTGACTGCGAGTCAACAAAAATGGTTAAAAGTAGAACAAATAAACACATAAACCAAGTACAAAAGTAACGATTAAATTGTACTTTACTTTTATTACTTGTTTGATGATTTATCAAATGTCATATATATATATCTGTTTCGGGTATCGAAATACTTATTTATCAAGGAACAAAATAGTTTAAAACGGACGACTTAAGAGTCGGCTGAACTACTTTTTGATGCGGGTAAGTCAACTGTATATGCGATCATAGGGATACAATGAAATTAGGGAAACAAAGTGAAAGGGTAACAGACTAATTAATTTATCGACTTTAATCAATATCAAGAGTTACTGATTTATCTAATTGGAGTTTCGCTTAACCCTAGATGGGTTCAAAATACTAAATTGTGTGTTCTTTACAAAAGTTTTCTTTTGTACTTCAACGGAACCTTTCTCTTGGGATTTCAATTGACAAAACTGTTTTGAAAAGTCTTAGAGATAGTAGTCCTCAACAGATGGTAATTCCTCACTAAAGCATTTAGCTATGCTGCTTGGTTATGTACATTTTCATGTTATACTTTAAAGTTTATTGCGATTTATAATTTTTTGTGGATTATTTTTAGAATGTAGCTTTGTGTTTTTTTTCACATCGAATGCGATTATAATGTTTTTTTATTGGGCTTAATTATGGTTTTTATAGACTACCTCTTTCCGTGTTCTCTTTTCAGTTCACCGCCATACTTATTGCCACTACCGACGAGTTCAATTATCTCCGGTATACTGCTGGCAAACATTGCCTAAAATATTCCATCGTACACGAAATTAACAAAATTCAATTCAGCAAAAATATATGTACTGATTAGGAGATATATAGTGATTGTGTCTTAGGCTTAGTCTAGTTGTTATCATTATGGTTCGATTACTTGCACTTGGGCACAAATCAAATGAAAAAAAAGGAAACGCAGAAGGCTGTTTCGTTGGGTACGAAGTCAGGCCAGGACATTCACACCCAGAGGATATCTAAACCTAAAAGCGATTTGGGTTCGGACCAGATCCATTGGTTACACAAATATGCGGCAGCCAGCATTAAAGCATGCAAGAACATTAACTTTTGGATATAACATGGATGTATTCGTAAAGCTCCTGCCCTAACCGACAGATCCCTTGAGAAGTCCTGACTCTTGGCTGTGTGTGGTGGGTATTTCTGGTGTGTTTGGTGTCTACAAATCTTCCATTACAAAAACCAAAGCATATCGAAAGTTTCAACTCAAAAGTGATAAGGTAACTGCATGCATAAGTATCGATTATGGGAGAAAAGTATTGAATGGGGCTGCGTGAACGTATGATTCGAGTGCCCCCAGCTGTATATTCGATATCCAGATGGATTTCGGATGGATATATATAGAGTAGTTATATCCGGGCGTGTGTGGGCGTGTTTTTGTGTTAGAGGACGAAGAGGAGGCAAAGAAAACGCGTTAAGCTTGGGTGATGAGTTAAGCTAACGAAACTTTGGGAGGATAAACGCAAATACGAAACTCAGCCGCAAGGCCTCAAATAAAGTTCCATAATTCAAAACTTGTGCAGCGGTATTAAGTCGTTCTATGTATTTACATAACGTGGCATGTACATAGTAGAAATGCAATTAACAAATGTATTGAGTATTAAGTCTATGGTTACTTAAGAGAGAGGTCAAAGGCCAACGGGGTCAACGCATGGTTACTCTATGGTTACGGCTAAGAGAGTTCGAATTCAGTATCGATTATAGAGAGTACAGAGTATTGAGTATCGAGAGTGCTACACTCTGGCTAGTACTGATACTGATAACTGATACTGATACTGGTCTTGCTTTGGCTACTCAACTATGGTTTCTGAGCACAACTGTACTAATAAGTAGTAGATTAGGCGGCAACCAAAACTTAAATCATTCACACACTTCAGCACTTCCAACCCCGCCCTTGGCCGGGCCTAAACTCAATGGGCATCGAGGCGGACAGAGAGATAGGAGAGAGAAACATTGGCTACATCTCGATAATATAGGTATCGCATATACGTACTCGGTTAGAACTAAAAGAAGGCTTAGACTTATCGGTATGTCTGCTGTGTGTATTTTTTCTTTTTTTTTGTGTTTTTCTTTTTTCTTTTTAGTTTTCTTTTTTACATTTGCTTTGCGAACTTACCAAGCCGACGAGCAGAAAGAACACGAGAAATGTTCTTCCCAGGACAGTCTCACAGTACACGTCACCATATCCTACCGTTGACATGGTCACAATTAGGAAATAGACACAGGTCCAATACGATAAACGATGAGCATTATTAAAATCCAGCGGATCGCCAGAGTTCTCCAGCTAAATTTTAAGTAAATGCAAATGCAATTATCAGCCGCATCAGCGGATCAGGTCATCCAAGGTCCTTTTTCGGTTGGACACTCCATAAACACATCGATACAGATATAGTACATATATGTATAGTGGTGGGACAGCTCGGAAGTGCCCGCTTTTTGGGAATCTGTAGCAGGCTGCAACGCGGCGTATGCTTGATATTCGGACTGGCTCCTCGCACACACTGCAAGCCCGCCACAGCGTCACCCACACACAGGCACAACCGATCCCCGTGTGTATGCGTTTGTATGTGTGTCGAGTGTTTGTGTGAGTGTGCGCGTGTTTCTACATACCAGATGTATAATGCCCGCTGCTGTTAACCACACGGATATAAAAATTGATACTAGTTGAGCCAAGCGTATGGAGCTCGATGTTTTTAGTACGTTTAAATATTGTAAAATATCTGGAACAGTCATGAGACGTAGCGCTCGAAGAAATCGAAGACCTGTTCACGATAATACACAAGGTATATACACAAAATGCATACAGGCGGATGTTTCATGTAGAGTAAGGCACATTGCATGCATACAAATCGATCAGGACACTTTGTATGTGGGTCTTCGTGTGTGGCTGTTACTGTTGCTGTTACTGTATTTCATTGTGACTATGTGTGCGTGTGATATATTGGGGGATATATCAATCTTGATCAATACCGATTTGTATGCATATAACATTTTTGGAATTTCATTATGATAGGATAATTTAATAGGGTTTGTTTCGCTTACCGATCCATGTTCGATCTAAATATATTGATACGAAGGACGGGGGTATTGTAAAATAATCTACAAAACTGTACATTTCTAACATAAACCAAAGCTTATCGGACGCCGCTATGAACTGTAAGGAGATTGTCAGATTGAAAGAACAAAAGAACGAAAATGTTTAAGAATTTCTTCGCATAAACCAAAATGTAGAAAGAATATCAAATCATCATCGCTCCAACCAATTGATTCAAATAATTGTTAAATCAACTCAGTGTGTGCGCTGGTGTGGTTAGTATGTCAGTGTCAGTGTGTCTGTCTGTCTGTTTGGCCGTCGGCAACTTACTCGTATAAAAAAGTAAACCATAAAAAATATATTGAATGCGAGATCGATCTGTTGAGTAATGTTGTTACTCCACTTTTGGCATCTTTCGACTTCTTCGCTAGATGCATCAACAAAGTATATAATGAGGGATGCAATGCTGAGTATAAATACGAGTACGACCTGGAAAAGAAAGAGATATTTTATACATTAAATCACAATCCATAAACAGTAATAATTGCTTAATAAATATTCCCTTATTTGGACATTCATAAAATCACCTTTTAAAACAGTCTAAATTGTTTTTCTTTGAATAACGAACTCATTTGGTATCAGACTTGGCATAACTTGTTCTTCTTAAGAGGACATGAAGTTCATTTCAGAACTCATAAATTCATGGGCTGTTATAAAATAAACCCACACACAACAGCCTCCCGAATATGAACAGCTGCTACATTTCTGTTCCATAAATCACGGCCTTGTCAGATGACAACCACATTCGAACGCTCCATTGAACTTGCGAACCTCCGGCCCCACTCCCAAAATAAAGGGAAATTGGAAAAGCGAAAGGAAAATGAAAAGGCAAAAGCAGGCTGAAGGAAAGGGGATAATCGGAAATGGTCCTTTCTCAGGAGAAAACCGGAGGGGAGGGGAAACCGCAGTAATGTGCATTTTTAATTGCACACTTTGGCACAGGCCACGGACTCCGGTTCTCACGGATCATTTGATTCATGGCGAAAAGGAGGACGTCCGGCCTGAAAGTGCACGGCTGCTGGGGCAATTAGTCGGGGGCACCCCGTTGATAAATCTGCGGCAGTCATGAAAGTTTTACAAGGTAATTTCGGAGCAAGTGCATCCGTACGAGGAGGCAGTAGGGAGGAGGAGGAGCTGGTTAAATGTCAGGGCTGCTTGCCAACAACCAGTTTTTTTTTGGGGCCAATCGAGGTAGTTCAACTTCAGCCGGCTGCACTTTACGTACATATATTATATATGGTATGTCTGGTTCTCTGGTTCTGTTTCCGTACTTAATGCCAATGTAATTGTAATTGTTGGTACTATCGTTTCGTAATTACGTGGATAATCGAAAGCGAAGAGCCCCAGAAGAGGACGAGAAAAACTAAATTTGGCATGGGTTGGCACGCAAGCTATTTACTTAGGGCCATAAATTGAAATGTCTTGGCCCGGTCTGAATTACTCATTATTCTTGCTCTGCGGCTTTTTCTTGGCATGCAAATTACACACACACACACAGAAGCTAGCAAATAGTCTCCTTAGAAAGTTGTTAGTTGCGCAATAAAGTTTTTGGCAGCACAAAAACTTTGCTAATATCAGAAACCAGACAAGAATTTCCAAGTAAATTGCCAAGAGTTTCCTCCGACTGTGGGATTGCGTATACGTCATGTGGTGTCAGGCGACTGACATTTTCATTAGCCGCCCTGATCCCCAAGAAGCCGAAAACGGAAACCTAATGAAAGCCCAGAAAGCCCTTTCACCCTCGACATCTGACGTCACGGACAGGAGGTAATAAATGCAGGTTCCAATATGGTGACAACTTCTCCTCTAACGTCTTCACTTTCACACACAAAACCCACCCCCACCCCACCCACTTCGACCCGATGAACTTGTTATGCGTGAAAACTGGGTCAATCACTCCGGAGAAGCAGCAGCCGAGTTCCGAGTTCTCCTCGAACAAAAAACTGAAAGAGAAAAGCACTTAAGCCCTGCCCGCCATCAAATTGCATCAGCGCGAACTTGGAATCTGGGTCACGAAGCGGGAAAACACGTGTCTCACTCATAACATTTTCAATTCGATTTGCTCGTCCCCTCTGCTCCTCGAACAGCTCCAATGCGATTTGTTCTGGTCATAACGCTGCGAATACAGCAATCAATTTGAGAGCCAGTTTAATGGCCTCAACTGCACGGCGAAAAATAATCTCTACAGATGACAGATGGGCTATTAAGAGCGAAAACCATTTTTGTATTTATGTATATGTGTATTGCAACTTTATATAATAAATTCCCCAGTTAGTTGGTTTAAAAAACCTCTGGAAAAGACCTTTAGTGACATCGGATCCCTGGGTAACTTTCTACTTATAATTAGGTTATAAAAACTATTTTTGTTTGCGTGCAGCACTTTAAAATGTAATACTTTATCGTCTTGCGTTTTTTTTTAGCTTTTCCAGCACTCACATCTATGGCGTGACCAAGTGCAATCGGATGTGGGCGTTGGGGAGTAAAATGCTGGGATTTAAGCTCTTGCAGCCGACTTCCGCATTGAAGTCGCATTGAAGCCGTGGATGCCAAAGCCAATTAGCGCCTGCAGCAGGGCTTCAATCCGATTAGAGTTGAACGGAAAGTTCAATAAATAGTTGCGGAAAAAATCATATAATAAACCAGAACGTTTCGGAGAAAGTGGAGAAAAACAGGCGAACAAAAAGACAGGGAAAACAGCAGGCACGAATTGTGTAATATCCAAATGGCAAGCCATTCATTTTGCCAGCCACAATAACAACGCCCAACGACGAGGATAAACAACACACGAAAAAGGGCGCCACACGAATGGAGGAAAGGACTTTTCGGAAAACAGCTGCAGTCCAATACAAAGGGAAAGGAATGGAAAGGAAATTCGACGCTGTCTGCCAAACAGCGAAGCCAATTGGCTGCCAAAGCCTGGCACACAACTACAGATGTATGTGTATGGCCAATAGGCCGGGTAATAAACATTCACAATCTGCCACCCACTCCAGCCCACTCCCTCACTCCGATCCGGGTGAAAGTGGAAATGTGCGCGCTGTTTCATCGATTTTCCTACTGGTAGCATTTCCCTTTTAAGCGCCTCCTATCCTGGCATTTTCCATATTATTTACTGTTATTTGTTGTGGTTCCCTGCTCCACTGAATGCCACCCGAAAGCATATGCATACATACATCATTTCTTGGGGCCCGTTTCCCGTTATTAGCTGAAAGTCCCTCCGCCGCAGGAAGAGGGCGAAACTATCGATAAATGTGCCAGACACACAGGGAACAAACCACTCAGCGGGCGGTCGGAAAATGGGAAAATCCGAGAGGCTAAAGGGGGCGGTGGATTCTACATGGTAAATGGTACATGGCAATAGTCGTTCTCGACCGCTGTGCAATTGTGTGCCAGCTGACAAGGAGGCAGCAGCATTGAACTGCCATGGGAGGATAGTGGATGGAGGATGGTGGATAGTGGATAGTGCGTGGTCCAAGGATATGGCTGTTTTGACCCCTTGCAATCGGCCAGAGCTTGTCACTCTGCGGGACAGGCGGTGTCCTTGACTCCCAAAGATTACTATTCACCCAAAGGCTTACAAACAGGCAATCAAACTTTACTTGTTACCAAAATAATCGCACACAGGAATTGGTGTTTGAAGGAAATTATATAACAAGAGGTGCTGAAGAAGTGGGAAATTGTAAGAGATCTTAATAGGTTTTTGGCCCCGTATATTCTTTTTTATAAAAAATATCAGGATTCAATAATAATTTGTAAGTGCACGGAAAAAAAATTCGATATTGAAATCAATAAAAAGCCGATATGATTAATGTCAAATTTATGATTTAATCATATAAACTTGATAAACTTGTAAAATTTATAATATCAGTTAATTTATAAAGATTATAAAAATACTATTTAACAATTTTCAAATTTACTATTTTTTTTAACAAATAATGAAAAATTAGATAGGCAACATCTTTATTCATATCAAAATGATATTAATAACTTGGTCCTAAAAAATGTAAAATAAACTTTTTATATTAGTCTGATCTTTTGTCAACTTGTTTTCTGTGTAAGCAACTAAAAATACTTAGTTATTTGCCCTTTTTAAAAATATTTAATATTTTAATTTATTATATTTTAAGTCAGAACTCTAATCGATGTTCTCTATGTATTAAAGAAGGTTTTACTTTACCATGATATCGAAATATCCCCTAGCATTTCCAACAGACAAATGCAAATATTCAGCTGATAAGCCCGCACTCAAAGTGTCGGCAACTTCAAATCGAGAGCTATTTATCGCAGGCATTTACCGCAATGCCCAATAAGACCCACTAAATGGCCCCAGAGCCTGCTTGAGTAATTAACTAAGGCAAGTTAATGGATGGGCGGTACGCCATGACGTATGCGTAATATTTGGACAAACAACCGATTTCAATCGGTCGGTCGGCGAGAGAAGTGGGGAACCACGGAACCATTGAAGTTAATTCCTACGCAGCCGAAAAGTGTAATTGAAAAGACCCCCCAAAATCCCCGCAACCCCCAACCACCAGGTCAAATTGTGCTCATGTATTTATTGTACATGGAAATGGCACATTTACTTTGCTGCTTCCGCTGTTGACACGAAATGGTTCCCCCGAATTCAGCAATGGCAAACAAATTATACACGCAAGTGACAGCCAATGGGGGCGAATGTGGCTCGAAACTCTTCCAAATGCAAGGCGATGGCACTTTCGCCAGCTGCATGGATGTCCATGGACAAGGACACGTCAACGTTGTTTTTGCCATGGGAAACCATATATCCACTTGATCTCTGAATAATTCAGTGGGTTTGGCAGGCCAAGAGATGACACTCGAAGAAATTACTATTCAATTGAAAGAGAGATTGTCTTGTTTACTATATTCTTTCAAATTACAAAGAGCCTGTGAAAAAATTTAAAAATTAAACCTAATATTTTATAGCCACAAGACAATTAACTACTACCTACTATTATTACTCTACTTTCAGCATTGTGTACTATATATTTTAAAGAAATCGTTTGTAATAAAAACAAGAATGATTATAAAATTATCAAAATTATTATTCTTTCGAATAGGGATTTTTTAGATTTTTTATCTAACTTTGAAGACTACAACACTTTTATTCCCAGTGCAGCAATACGAGCATATGCCCGGCTAAAGAAACGGAATTTTCGACCCAAACAAAAGGAATTCATAAATGATAAATGGGCGCTGTCCGAGCTCGAGCTCTGAGCTCGAGCTCCGAGGTCCGAGGAGTACTCACCAAAATTCGACCAGTTGTTGTTTGACCCGAGATAAGCTCTCCAGCCCAGTCTTTTGCTTCTGTCATAAAGGTGCCCTCGAACTCCTGTTTGTTGCGGGAGGCCTTCTGCTCCTTCTGCTTGGGGTCGTTGGGCCCCAGGTCCGGCTCCTTGCGGCAGCAGACGAAGGCGAAGGCTCGCCATAGTAGCACCACGAGCAGGCCAGCAAGGAATGTAAAGATGCTGGACAGCAGAAAGCACCAGTACTTGCGCACCTTGAGACAATCATCGGCATCGAATGGTGAATCTGTTGGATCGTCGGCCAATGATTCGACAGTGCTTTGATCACACCCCGACATCCCCTGCAAAAGGCGGTAATAAAATGGGAAACAATTAGGCTCCGATGGCTGGCAATTAGCTAACTAAATTTAGCATAAATCAATACGATAACTGGCGGAAACATTGTTTACGTCATACACTTGACATTTAGAATCAACGAAATGCTTTCTATATGGCAGCACTCGGGCGCAATTCTATGGTACATATAGAATAAATATATATATCATTTCTCAACTTGGCGACGCTGGCAAATGTAAACAAAATGTGCCTGGCCAAGGGTGCGCGAAATGAAATGAGTTCATAAATAAATGTCTCTAGTTTGTTTAGCCGACAAAAGTTTATATTTGTATACACGAAAAAGAAAGCCGAAATGCTGACATTTTACATTATTGTGTAATTAAATATATGCAGTTCCTGGAAATATATTCTAAATTTTTAAAGTGTTTTTTTCTAATATTTTATTTTATCTGATCGAAGAAAAGTTTATTATTTAAAGATGTAAAGTAAAATAAATAAATTAATAATAATAATACATTTAAATAAATTGTAATAAATTATCAATTTGAATCATTTTTCTGCGTAATAAAAACTTTCTTCGAGAAGCTCTCGATTTTTACTTAAGGATCTAAAGTAACTGATCTTACATTTTTGTATTATTTTAGGTACTGCTAAAGTTGTTAATTTAATTTTAATAAATTTAATTTAATTTTCTTAGCATTGTAAATATTCTGTATTATTTTATATTTTATGTTAAGTGTTCTTCTCGCTTAGAAAACGCCAGAAACTATAGTTCTGTAATTTCCTTTACCAACGTTTTAAAGGTACATGGGTATATGCTGTATTCTATGTGCAATCCTCCTTACATTTGTCAATGTGGTGGTGAAATTGGTGCCGATCAAACCGCTTGCCATTTTGGCTGTTTACATTGCGGCAATGGCACACAAACGCTGTTGAATTAATATTGCCGCGCGATATTCAGATGGCGTTCAAGTGCAGGCGAGTACCAGAGGATAGAAGACTCTGGGAGAAAACCTGACAAACCGAGAACCGAAAGCTGAACGCCAAAAGCCTCACAATGCGAAACGGAACGAAAACTTGGCCCGCCTTTTATAAATAGCATCAAACAAATCTGTTATTTTTAAAGTGATCTCCTCCGACACACGCACAGCGACACGAGCGGCGACAAAAGTGCTCATAACACTGGGCAAAGGCCGTCCGTACTGCTCCTCTCAGATCCGTAGAACCGTAGATCCGTAGCACCGTATATCGTATATATGTATATCCACCCGATCTACCCACTTTTCGGGCTATTATGGCCCGCATTCACTTGGTGGGATTTATGGGACACAACTCTCAGCCAGAGGCCAACGCACTCACTCGGTGAATCACTGCACATACGCATGTGAATTTGCAATTTGTACGGATTTGGGGATGGTATGGGGGTACTGTTATATATATATATGTTTGGAAGGCGAATATATTACTATATATATGGCGGATGTCACACACGACGCGGCACGCACGCGAATAGAATCGAATAGAGTCGAGTCGAGCTGAATGAAAAGGAGGCAAGGCACCGAGCGAACCGCACAACTGGCGTCCACCAACTGAACGAGCCGTTTTCCAATTGCCCCGCCATCGGGACGGTTCCAACGATTACGAAGAGCCCGCTTCTATTCTATCTATGTATATCTCCTGGGGGCCTCGGCACTCTCTCTCCCTCTCTCTCTTCACAGCTCACCCACTCTCCGGCCATCTCACTCGCTCTCCGGCGGACTGCGGCTATACGGCTGACCGCGAAAAGTGTCAGGACAGGCGACAAACTTGAATTTAATTAAAAAGCAACCCGAAGACAAGGCGAATTCAATTGGGTATTGGAATAAAGAGGATATACCCTAACTATAGGGTGAGTATGAATGTTGAGTGTTTTAAGGACTTTAAGGACTGGGATTAGATAAGCAGTTAAGGCCCTTGGGTAGTCCTTAAAATATAAAACATTTATTGAGTTTAATTTTGCAAGAGTGTTTCCAGTTTTTCCTTCAAATCTGTACACTAGCAAATATTTTATAATAATATTATCCCCAACTTTACCATTTTATTTGTTAAATATGTAATATTTATATATTATGTCCATATAATAATATTACTTTTTATCTCAATTTTTTTTCCTTTTTAAAGAAAAGTAGAAGTTTAAAGGGAAGTTTTTTAATTTCCGCATACTCTAGAGAGAACTGGCCTATGCAAATTTTGGTAGAACCCTTGGCAAGGGCAGGCAGCATATTATAGAACGCTTTGCATGTGTGTGTTGCCCACAATGAATTATTGTTACAACAAGAAGAACAACGGCAGGCCGAATATAAATAAATAAATTATGAGTTCGCTTCTATTCGTTTTTGTTTTGTCTCTCGTTTTGTGTTCTGCGCCTATACACACACTTTTTGCATTCCTTTTTGTGACCCCACGATCCCCGGGCAACACTCGTCCCCAAAAGGTGGGTGTTGGGTGGTGGGTGGTGGGTCGAGTGGGTGGTTGAAGAGGGGGCCTCAGGTTAACGCCAACGTGGACGTTAACGTTACTGCTATTGCCATTGCTATTGCTTCAGTTAACTCGGACCAGTCACGCCATGCCGCCAGTTAGCTGTCGTTTCATAATTTACGCGCTTTGTTTGCTATTTCCTGCGGGGGCAGCCGTGGTAACAAGTTGGCCCAGTTTGTTTGCACATGCCACTATTTCCACTGGCCATAATTGCTCATCATCCCTTAGCCCTCGCATCCCTGCTTTCCCATTAGCATGCTCCCATCATCATCATCCTCATCATAAGCCAGCGGCGTGCATTTTATTTATAGTTTTTATTTCAGTATCTTTTTTTCTCTATTTTTTTGCGATGCTTGGGCGGTTAGGTTCTCCGCTTCATTGCATTTACGCAATTATAAATAGAGAAGAAGAGCAAAATTGTTATTCAATTAAATTTTTGATGACTATTTTTAAGCACCATTCACCTTGAATTCAAGCGCTGTCATTGCGTATACGTGATATTTGTTAATTGAATCCCTAAAGGATTTTTGGTTACTTTAAATTTTTCAATATTTGTTCAGTTTAAAGGGTTTGAGGTCTGAATAAATATTAATGTTTTTAACCTAATTAAGTTTACACAACTGGGGCGTTAATTTGGGAAAGTAAATACTCTTAACGAAATTGGATTGAATTTTGAAGGGCTATCAAGTTTCGTTTGAGTAAACACTAGCTAACGTTTTCTAAAATGCTTGCCTTTTTGTGTGTTCTGATTAAATTCCGAGCGGTTCCATCGATTCAGGCGAAAATGCAGTAGTCGGCGATGAATAATTTATTTATAACATGGAACTGGCTTGGGACTATAGCCACTGGTATTTTATTTTTTTGGCCCAAATGGAGAATTTTTTCTGCGGTCGAATCGCCTTAACTGGCCCAAAGCAACTGGGCCAAGAGTCAGCTGCGACTTATGAATGCGGGTGGAAAAGATAGCGAACGATATAAATTATGCCGCCAGTCCGATTTCGCTGTCATTCCTCGGCCAGAAGGCAATCGAACGGATGAAGTCACACGGCAGCCGTCTGATAATAATTTACATTGCGAACTATCGATTTTCGGGGGGCGTGGGCCAGCCCCTGACCAGCTCTATATCTTGACGCATGTCCGTCAAAGCGAAACGCTCGAAAGGCGGGCCGCGAAGACGGAGACAACTGACGAAGCTGACAAATACCCTTCGACTTTCTGAGCAATTTATGGCCAGCACTTGGCCCGCTGATTGGGTCCGTTGATTGCCGGCCACTGGCCGCTTTTCCCCCATTTTCCCCATTGGACATTGGCCAAGGCCAAAGGGCTTAGGCTGCACTTGGTCGGTCGGTCGGTGGGTCGGTGAGTGTTGTTTTGTGCTGTGTTTTTTGTTGCCCAGTGTTCTCCAGTGTGCCACATTCTTAAAGGTCACGCAAGCCATTGCGAATGGGTGGCCAAAGTGATGGAAATCCCATTTATTAAATGAAGCGAAACGAATTCGAAATGAAGAGCGTGGCGGGGCTTGAAGAAATCCAGGATCATGTAATTAAGATTAGAATACACTCGCACAAAAATCTACTTTATATGCTGGAATTATGTTTGACTACGAAATTTTATTGGAAAAGCGTTTGAACAAAATGTACAGCAAGTAGAACGTTATGTATACTATACAAGATATAAAATTATTTACATTAATTTACATGAAAATATATTTTTTTGACTTAAGAAAAAAAGCTTGATCAGCATTTTTATTATCTACATTGATAACTTGTTCTGTCAAGATAAACAATTCCTTAGGAAACCCTCAAATGTTTCTAAAAGCAAAGTTATTTGCTTATTTATTGAAATTAGGTCATTGAAAATATGTTTTTTAATGCAAATGCAAGATTGATAAGGACAAGATTAAGAGACAAAGATCATTGCTAAATGTGTTCCGAAAGCAGCACAAGTTGATAAGAATCGTACTGGTACTATGAAAACTATCAATGGAAATATTAGATGATTGATTGATTGACGGGCTGCAGATAAGGTAACCCCAGTGCTCTATAAAGCTCTATAGCTCTTCGTGGAACCGCTAACGTGACTGATTTCTACGATCTGATGGTCTTTCACAAGCGTTGCGTATTTATTTGTGGATTCACGTACGACATCAAGGGCTTTACCTTTGGCGTGATGGGCGGATAGAACGGTGGCAGTTCGTGGCAATTTGGGCACCATGGGCTGGCCATCTTTGATGGATCGTTCCGGGCGGACCCCTCGCTGATGTGGTGGCTGTGGTCGTTGTGGATTTCGATGTGGTTCTAGTGGCGGTTGTGATTGCTTTCCCCTCGCTATCCGTTTTCATATTCGCTTTCTTTTTGGAAAGGTGTTCGGTTGTTGGTGTGTAGTTTAGGTGGTGGTGTAATCGAATGGGGAATCGTGTTGGGTGGGTGGGTTCATTGAGCAAAGGAGGACCTTGAGTACTCACCTAGTACTGGCTAAACCACCGAGGCAGGGCTCCAGGGCTGCCAACATTCACACGCTCAAATCGCACATCAATGTGTAGACGATTTGTGGTTGCTGCAGCTCGCCAATGTTGCACGTGGAAATTGTCTGGCTTGCTGATTTTCCTCACTTGCTGATGTGATGGGTTTCTCTGGTTATTTCATAACTGCATTTCGGATCCGTAGCTGAGTTTCATTGTGTTTGGTTTGGTTTAATTTGGTTTAGAACGACTGCGTTATCGGCTTCACTTAACTTATCAGTTTCATTGTGCGTTTGTTTGCTTGCTTATTTGTTTCTTTGCAATTTTGATCGATAGTTCGCTTTGAATTTGAATTGGAATTTGGTTAAATTAGAAACTGCGCTTAGTCACACTGCTCATGTTTCCTTCACGAATTTTATTTCTTTTTGTTTGCCTACGAAATTTTTCCTTGTGTTTTAAGCTGCAAGAGATTTATGGAGTTGAGCGATATATTAATTATTATTTAAATTGGCAACAACACAGCGACGAACGCGGTAATTAATTATATTTTTTACTAAAGCTGTCGGCTTTATTTGGCTTTTAATTTTTTTACGACCGCCGACATTTGTCAAAGTTATTAGGTACTTATATTTATGTATTTTGCACAAGTCCCTGCCTTAGTTTTTATTTTTTTGCTGCTGCTGTTGGTTTCCACATAAAATTGTAGAGGAACTTTTATAAAATTTATGTTATTTTAGACTTTGTTCAACCTTTTCGCCACTTGCCGGAAAAACAAGACTGTCAAGTAAATAAATAAATAAAGATGCGAAGCAAACTTCAAAGCAAAATCAGCAGCTCTCGGTGTTTTTAGATTCTCAGTTCTCTGGGAATTCTCAGAGAATCTCCGTTCATTTTCTCACTTGGCTGATGGCGGATTGGCGACTGCGCGGTGAAGCGAATCCGAAAATTGTCGAGGAGAAAGCTTTTTCTTTGTCTGCGAACGTCGCACATTTTGGTTAAGCATACGCAATGTGGTACCAAAAACGAAGTAGTTTTAAAATATTTCAAATGCCTTTTTTGTATTATCCTTTTCCCTTGAATTTAATAAAATTTACAGATTTTTATCTCTTTATTTTAACTAATTTGTTTAGTATAGGCATTCTAGCCAGATTAGCGAGGCTTTGCTGTCCAGTCGCTTCGTCCTTTTGCCTGCGGCATGTCGTTGAAACGGAAACACACTGCCCTAGTTTTTAGTTATCCTTCGTGTGGCACACACACACACTCGCACCTCGCAGGACACACACTTTCGTGCGCTTAACAAGCTGCCTAATGCGCCTGCAAACAATGGAAACGGGACAAATGCCGAGTCAAATGAAAGTTGCATTTTCATAATAAATAAGCAGGCGACACAATTTCCCACGGCACGCCAACGAGCGGAAAATGTGGGTGGGAGTGGGTGTGTGGAATGGGTTTTGATGGGGTTGGGGAGGGGTTTTCCCCCTTCACCGAAGGGGCAATGTAAACAGAGCTTAGTCCTTCGTCCTGGCCGCGCATTGAACTCGCCTGGATTTGGTGGCTTCATTTGTAGGTATCTGGGTATCTGCGTATCCTGGCGCACGCACACACACACCACACCCGCTCGGCCACCGACTGACTGACACACATATACCAAGGCATCCTGCGATACACGAAGGACACGACGACGAGTAGGAAGCAACAAAAATAACATTGACGATGACAGCAACGGCAACGGCAAAAGCAAAAGCAAAGGCTGGCGAACGATACAAGTGTATCTCCGGCCTGGAACATCGACTTTATCATCGGCTCGGGTCCTTTCGTCCTTTCGTTTTTGGGGAACTTGTGGTGTGCTCGTTTTGTGCGAAGGAAAAACTGTGCCGTATGCGCATGTGTGTGTGTTAGTGTCCGTGTGTCCGTGTGTGTTGACTTCAACGAATGTATCTTTTAAATGGAAACCTGCAGCAGCACCAAAAAAAGTATGAAAATCGGAAAATATCTAGAGTTTCCCATCCACTTTTCAATAGGCCACTTTCGGGCTCCCTAATGTATGCACCACTTTTTGCAATCACAATTTCCATTTTGGGGCACACACACACACTCGGTCACTAATTAATTGAATTTCCTGTTTGTGTGTGTGTCGCACATTTTCACGTTCACTGAGCCCGTTTTCAACGGATACCGAATTTTGCACAATTGCCGTTCCGCAAATGGCCACGTTAATTGCCTGGATTTCAGACGTTTTTGCTCAATTTTCCCCGTAATTGGCTAACGCTGTTTGAAAATTTTTCACTTTTCCGACTGCTCAATGGGTGTGTGTATGGGTTTCCCGTGTATCCATATATACACATATATGCGAAAGGCACTTTTCCACACAGTCCACTCACTCACACACCCAGAAAACCAGACGCGACGCGCTCCGGCCAGAAAACCAACCTTTCTCGTCAGCAGCGTATACAATTCTGCGCGATGTGAACTCCGACGACTCGCAACTGGGTGGCCCAAAGTGGTTCCGCACGGCCCAAGCTCCCGAGTCCTCGCGAGCTTTTCGGAGTGCTGCGGTTGGTGCGGGCTGGACCCTCCGTTCGATTCATCAAAACTGGCGCCAAAACCCATTCACTATGAATGACCCAGTGCGGCGGGGATGATGATGATGTTGGTGATGGCGAATGCAAGTAAATTTCCAGCGATGCACACGAGGCGTATGTGGAATATCCGAAGTGATGGGATCCGTTGCATACTTTCGGCATAAGAGTATAATAAATTAATAAATGAAAAAATAAAGAATAATGAGTTAAGTTTACTAATAAAATTTCAGAAAAAATAGCTGGTTTTATTTTTGAATTTTAAAGGTGTCTTTCTTTTGTATTAGGTAAACTGTAAATATAGTAGACAAAAATATAGACTATGGTTTTGATTTTTAATTCTTCTTTAGGTTTCTACTGTAGTAGCCGCGTAATTATTTATTAAGAATCAAGTTAATACAAAAATCTTATTAAGTTCTTGTAAAATCCCTTATAAAATCCCATTAAATTAACATATTTTCCGCTTACCTCACATATCCCTGTTTTCTGCACCATCATCATGAAATTCAAATCATTCAGCGCCAATAACATCGATTGAAAGCTTCCAACGATTTTGGAACGGAACGTATCGATAGCGTTATCTGGACCCGATAGTTATGTCACCTGGGTTTATTTTGGTCTGAACGATCCGAACCGGCTACGATTTTTCCGTCTCCAAACCAAAAGTAGAGTGAATCCTCTCCAGGATTCCGGAGACACCTGAAGCACAATGACGACGGCAGTGCTGGGCGGCGGTCTGAGCGGCCTGTCCGCCGGTTACTACCTGTTGCGGCGGTTCGGGAAGCCGCTGACCATCTACGAGGCCTCGCCGAGAGTGGGAGGATGGGTGCGGACGGAGAACCGCAAGGACAGGAACTTCATCTTCGAGAGCGGGCCACGCACCATCCGCCCTATTGGCCAGCAAGGGGCCAATACCCTGGAGCTGGTGGAGGAACTGCAACTGGAGGTGACGCCCATTCGACGTAGTCATGTTGCTGCCCGTAACCGGATGCTCTATGCCAAGGGACAGCTCTGCATGCTGCCCAACAGTCCCAAGGGACTCTTCGGCGTGATGCCTCCCTTCACCAAGCCGCTGTACAAGGCGATATTCCGGGATCTGGTCACCGCGAGCAAGAAGGCCAAGTTGGAGGACGAGAGCATCTACAGCTTCGCAGAGCGGCGATTCGGCAAGGAGATAGCCGACTATGCCATCAGTCCCATGATTTGCGGTATTTGCGCCGGCAATGCCCACGAAATAAGCGTTCGCTTTCTGATGGAGGGAATCTTCGAAAAGGAGCAGAAGTACGGAGGCGTACTCAAGGGCGCACTCTTAGCCCGCTTTAGAGACAAGTCAAAGGACTCTAAAGAGGACGGCCTCTTCGCCCAGGGACAGCCGAAGCTGTATGCCCAGGCGCAGGCGGAGAAGTGGGCCATGTACGGGCTGCAAGGCGGACTGGAGAACCTGCCCAAAGCCATGCGAAAGTACCTGGGCGAGCGGGATGTGAACGTGCAGCTGAGCAACGAGTGTCGCAATCTAACATTCACCGACTCCGGTGTCCGGATGACCATCAAGGATGCCGATGTGCCGGTGGAGCATGTGGTCAGCTCACTGCCCGCTCATAAACTGGCGCCACTGGTGAAGCAGCAGCATCCCTCGCTGAGCGCCCAGCTACTGGACATTCCGTACGTGGATGTGTTGGTGGTGAACATGCAGTTCCAGGGTAAGCTGCTCAAGCAAGACGGTTTCGGACTGCTAGTGCCGCCGGTGGAGAAGCTGCCCATACTGGGTGTGATCTTCGACAGCTGCTGCTTTGAAATGGGCGATAACACCGTGCTCACCGTGATGATGGGCGGACATTGGTTTAACCAGTGGTTCGGTGATCGCCCCAGTCCCAAGCAGATCCTTGACTTGGCTACCAGCCACGTGCAGAAGATCCTGCAGATCCGCGAGGAGCCCAAGTTCAGTCGCGTGCACACCCTGCACAAGTGCATCCCGCAGTACACGGTGGGCCATAAGCGGCGCGTCGAAGGCATCCGGAACTACATCAAGACTTACAAGCTGCCACTGTCGCTCTGCGGAGCTGCCTACGATGGAGTGGGCATCAACGACGTTATCCTGTCCGCCCGGCGACAGGTGGAGGCCATGCCGCTGTCCTAATTCAACCATTCCCCTCAAGCACACCCTCTTTCCATTGGTGATTCGTTTGTATTTGCTTAAGCTGGTTTTGCGAGTAGTAAAGTAGGTCCTTTGTACATAGAACTGGGTTCTGATTCATCTGGGTGTTTACTTGCCGTGGCCTCCCAGACACGGCGGACTCTTCTCCGGCTCCTGTTCGGGTTCCCACTGCTTGGGCGTCTTGGCCTCGATGGACAGGGCATGCATGAACTCGAATCCTGCTGCCTTCAGGGCGTTCTTCACCGTATCATTGACCAGTCGATGGCGCTGTTGGGCGAATAAATCGGTTAATAACCCGGAAATCTGAGGATCCTCAAGCCCACCTTGATGAGGGTCAGATCGTTGAACTTTTCCGAGACGACGAACACCCGGAAGTGGGACTCCGACCGCTTGGGCACATTGTGTTGCGGCGATTCGTTGATGACCTCCAGGAACACCGGCTTCAGCTCCGTGGTCAATGCCTTGCGCATGGCGAACTCGATGGGCGGAAACTGGCCCGCCTCCTGTGACATGGTGGCTCTGGATAGGATCTGTCCCAGGCGGCTGGTCGTGGGCGTCAGTTGATTCAGTGTTCGGGAGGAAACTCCGGCGAATCGGCGGAGAGTTTGACTTAACATGGTTCCAGTATGCTTCTCGCACAGCTGTTCACAATTACATAAACAACTGGCAGCCAGGGTTGTCGAGTGTGCGAAATCGACTTATCGATAGCGATTGAAACTTTTGAAAAATGATTTTAACGGTAATCGTTTTTTAAGTTTGGAATACTTTTAAAAAAGCGTTTTTAAATAGCTCATAAAATAAAAAACAATAATGCCTTATATAGATTTATGGAGAAAAGAAAAATATATATTTTTAAAAGCTAATTAAGTACGGTAATAAAAATGCAATCGCCTAATAAAAAAGTTAAATTTAAATATACAAAAAAGCTATGACCCTAAAAAAGTGTTGGCTGTTATGGGCTAAAATTATTTTATTGGGGCCAGAATCAACAGTTAACGCAAAACACGCTCCTACGTCTATAAACAATCGAGCGAATATCAAGTGTATAAAGTGAATAGAAAAGAAGAGTCTCCTTCACAGCGTTTTCGGGTTCAATAGTCAACCAGTTTCTTGAGCTTTGGCGGGGCGGAGATGACGACGCGACCTCGATTCGAAGATCCACTGCCGCCGTGACCGTAATCCGCATCCCGATCTCTGTCACGTCCCCGCATCCTATCGTGCTGATGCTGCTGCTGTTGTTGCTGCTGCTGCTGATGCTGTTGCCTGTACCGCTCCCGCTCGCGGTTCCGCTCCATGCTGCGGTCCCGCTGCCTCCGCCGCCTGGATTGACTTCGCCGGCTGCGAGACCGACGGCGATCCCGACTGCCACTTCGACGTCGACTGTGGGAACGTCGCTTGCGATCCACGCGACTGCCGCTCCGGGAGCGCGAACGCTGCCTCCGGTTGTACTTGGGGCTGGGAGTCCTCGTGCGTCGCCTCCTTTCCGTTCGACTGCTGCTCCGCCTGCTGTGCTGTGTGTCCGGCGGAGGAGTCCGCCTGCGACTGTGCGACCTGCTGCGACTGCGACGCGACGAGCTCTTCGCCAGCTGGCTCTCCGAGGCCACCGATTCCGCCTCGCTTCCGGAGAGCTTGCCGCTCGAGGGCGTTCCATATTTGTGTCGCAGCTCACGGCGCCTGTGAATATGTAGATGTGAGAGGACCGCCAGAGCCAACCACATCCAGATACCCACCTCCTGCGCAGCTTCAGCGCCAGCTCACGCATCTCGTCCTCGCGCTCCTGCTGCTGCAGTCGTTCCCGCTCGGTCTTTTCGATCTCCGCACGCTTATCGGCTTTATCTGCAATATTTCGGTTTTAGTTCTTTCAACTCCATGTGGTTTTAGAAGGCTCTTGGTGAACATCACACTACACTCCGTTTGGCTTACATTGCCTGTTCAATAGGTTCTGCATCTTTCGCTTAAGCCGCTCGCGCAGATTGGGTCGTCCGCCACCAGAACTCGGATGTCCAGAGCCCTGTAAAAGCATACATTTATTTAGAAATTGTCGGGATGAGATTGAGGTTTTAAGGGAGCAGGGGCGGGCAGTCGAAAGTGTGGTGGGCAGTGGGAATTCGTCAGTGTGTCCATGTTCTGCTGTCGGCTAAGGACTTCTGCTCACTAACAATGGGGAAAAGCTAGCTTCGAGAACCGAAGCTTTGAATACCCTTGCAGGCTAATCATTTTAAGGATGCTCTGAGGTTATTAAATAAATGGAAACTCTTGAAACTTTTAGAAAACTATTAGAGGATATATATACAGTTGTGTGAGAACCACTTGGCTATAAAGTATTTTCCAGATAAGATGGTACGACCCATTTTGATTACAATTGTTGAGGAGTTCAGGTTCCATGGGAACTTCTTCGCATAGCAACAGATTTATGAAAAAGCTGACAAACAGGACAATAATCGCTTCGTTTCCATAGGCATACTGGGGTGGTAAATGCATCCTTGATTGCATCAACATTGCTATCAACATTGCAGTGCAACGATTGCTGCATCGGCATTACGAGGGGGACACAAAACAATGCATCAACAGCAAGGGGACAAGACATGCAGGGATGGTCACTAGTCGGGGTTGGAACGAGAACACGGTGCTGCCTGCTTGGGTCCGAATGTTGCTCATTGGTTTGGATGGCGGATTGCGGGAGGCTGAGACGTGAATTTTGTGGTGTACTCCAGTTGGGTGGGGCATGAGACATTTGGCTTTGCTTACTGACTTTGGTTTCGGTAGCAGAACTATATTTGCCTGTTTGATTACCCGTGCTGCTCGATGACGACATGGTCGGCTGGAGGGCATGGGAACGCTCGGACCTGCAAGAGAGATTCCAGAATAAGTTAATCAGTTACAAGTAAAAGCACTTGGGCCCTAGTCTTTGGCTGTTCTACTTTACCACTCTCTGCAGCACACAAACTTACGCAGTCTCCACTTCCATATCATCGGAATCGTCTGCTCGCTTTCCCAACGGTGGCTGTTGCTGCTCCTCGTTGTCGCTGGCCTCGCTGTTCTCCGCTCCCGACGAGGATGAGGACGAGGTGTCATTGGCTCTCTTCCGGCCATAGTAGCGTTTCAGTGGCGGTGGTGGCGGCTCCACCACTTGCGGTTGCACAGCAGCGGGAGCGGCAGCGGTCCCGGCTTGGTTTGCATTGAGCACTCGCGCCGGCAGGGGATAGCTGATCATGGGTGGCGTGGCTTTGGCAGGCGGCTGCTGCTGCTGGAGCAGCTTCACCGCCGTCAGAGTGGATGTGGTTGTAGTGGTAGTGGTGCTCAGACAATAACCACCCACTGTGGCCACTGGCGGAGGTGTCGTCTTCTTCTTGACGCGACTTTTTCGACTGGAGTGAGAACGCGAGCGGCTTCTTCGCCTGTACGAGCTGCCGCTGGAACTGCGGGAGGAATAGGAGTAGCGCTTCCTTGACCGCTTGTAGCTGGGACTGCGCGTCTTGTATCGCTTCCACGAGCCAGAGCGCGAGCGTGTGCGAGACCTAGATCTCGATCTGGACCGCGATCTGGATCTCGACCTGGATCTAGATCTGGAGTAGTACCTACGCCGTCGGCGAGAGCGCGTCCTGCTCCTTCTGTGATAGCTACGACTGCGGCGACTTCTCCGGCGACTGCCACTGCGACTTCTCGAGGCGGAGGCGCTCCTTGAACGCGAGCGGGAGTGCGAACGGGAACGGCGTCTACTGCGCTTGGCCGACTCATTCATCACCTTCAACTTGTCCAGATTGTCCTTCACCTTTTGGGCATAGGAAACCGAGGAGGCTGCAGCGGCGGCCGCAATAGCTGCTCCGCTACTGGCATTGATGCAGGACTCACCCAGAGTCAGGCCCGGCTTGGTCAGGCTGATGGTGATCTTGGAGTGCGGCTGCATCTCGTCCTCGCCGCCGAATGAGGTAATGTACGTGATCTTCTCGGGCCCCGCCTCGGCGGGCGAGGGGGAACGCGAGTCGCTGTCCTCCTCCTTTTCCTTGTCGCCGCCCTTGCCGCCACCCTTCTTGTCCTTGTCCTCCTTGGCAGCATAGCTGGGCGGACTGAAGGGTCTGTTGGCTATCCTTCGCTCCTTCTGTGCGCGTCGCTCGCGTCTCGACTTGCGCCCGCTCAGCAGCATCTTCTCCTGCTCCTCCTCGCGAGCAATGCGCAAAGCATCCGCCTCGTCCGCATCCTTGGTTAGATGTGAGAAGAAGTCGTTGCTCTTCATGCCGTAGTTTCGCCCGCAGGCGTTAAGCTCGTGGGCCTGCGAGTTGTCCAGCTTGCCGATGTCTATGGACACGTCCATGTCGATGTCTGAATCGGATTCGTCACTGCCCTCCGCCTTGTCGCCCTTGGTGGCGGCAGCCACTGCCGCTCCTCCGCTGGCCGTCGAACTGGCGGCTCCAAAGGGCTGCGGCCCAATGGTCGTGGCTGCATCGCCAGCATCGTCGTAGGAGTAGCCAATGGTGGCGCCACCCGTCTTCTGCTTCTTCTTAGCCAGATTCCGCTCCGCCTCCAGCTGGGCATTGGCCCCGAACTGCTCCTCCAGGTAGAGCTGGTGCAGGAACTTGTCTTCACTGACGTTGAGAAAGTCGTTCTGCGCCAGGATGCGATAGCGCTCGTAGTTCAGCTGGCGCTCCTCGGTGGTCAGATCGGAGTCCAACTCAGCCCCTTCGGCGGTGGCCTTGGTCACGGAGGGAATGTGATCCAGATGGGCACGCACATCGAAGCGGTCGATAAGGTTGTCCTGTTGACCCTGCCAAGGCACACTGCAAACAAAAAGGGAAGGAAGCACTTAGTAAAGGAGCGCTCACCACGTACACACACAAAACAAAGTAGAGGGTTTTAGCCTCGGACTGAATATCACTTGCATGATTGCCGCTCCATCGCCGGCGGCGGCCACCGCGGGATCCAAATAGATCTTGCTCCGCCGGCCGTGCAGCTGCAGGAACTGGGTGGGATCCGCCTGTATCTTGTCGTAGAAGTACTGCCGCCGCTCCGCCCGCTTGCGGTAGTCGACGATCAGGCCGCGGATCTTGCGCTCCTGCTTCCTCGCCTCGTGCCACATCCTGACTGGTGATTCCTGCGGTCGCCGGCTGGCAAATGAGTTGGCTTCACCCGAAAAAGGACATCAGCACGCCCGGCAAAAATTTCCTTCGTGTTCAGTGTGACCGCAGAGTTGTCTGTACTTTTTATACCATTTTGGTTGCTTCAAAAATACCAAAAATAAAATATGGCTTGCCAGCCCTAGAAATACCAAAAACAATACCAACAAAAAAATCTATTTTACGGGAACCCCCTATTTATTTTCTGTTCCGTTATTTTTAATTATTAAAATAGTGCCGTATTATAGCCATCAAAAAAGAGTAATGTTTTAAGCCATTACTCAATTTAAAGGCTTTAAGAAAATGGCCAAAAAGAGCTGATAAAATGTATTCCTTACTGTCCTTTAAAGCTCAACAAGAATACCCCTCATGCGCCATTTTGTGAACCATTTTCGAACCAGCGAACGTTATTTCTGGTCGATGCTGGCAACGCCGTGGAGCCTGCGCCCTTTTGTCGGTGGTGGAAACAACAAAAGGACAATAAATAACAAGCCAAACTGGAATGGGCCACAACACAACAATTGTCGCTCGCCGCCTTTAGCGGCATCGATTTTGAAGGTGAACACATCCACAGCGACAGCCACAGCTAAATCGGAAGGACACCCACGGGGATTTGCGAGTGCAGGGAGCAAGGAGCAGGGGAAGGGAAAGCGAAGGCAGAACGAGTCCAGCTCGTTTTCCGGATCCAGTTTTCATGTCCTCAGACAGACGCTACTACTTCGGAGCGGATCTGGAGGACAATGAGGGTGCCATCTGCCAGGACAACGGCAACAACAACGAACCGGAAGTGGACAAGGACGACCACGATCCGGACGACTCGGAGTTCCTGCAGGATGTGCCCTACTCCTCGAGCAGCATCGACCGCAGCTCGGTGGGCTCCATTCCGTGGGCGGACGACGCCATCAAGAAGAACCTGCTGGACTGGGAGCGGGTGGAGCGGCTGATGAGCGGGGAGGATCCCTTGGCGGAGCTGCCGGAGCCGGAGTTGCGCAACGAGATCGCCGACTGGCACCGCAAGTTCCCCAGTCTGCTGGGCCGAAGGACTCGTCCGCTGCGACACCACAGCTTCGATAGCCAGACGCGGGAGGACATCGACTCGATTTCAAATCTCAGCCTGAACTCCCTGGACGACGACGAGGATGACGAGGAGGCGGAGGATGGCTTTCTCACACCCAAAGCGGAAGAACCGCCGCAGCAGTCTCATCATCGCCCCTACTTGCGTCCCAGCCAAACGAAGCTGGTGGATCTACTGGACAGGGACCTGCGGGTCACCTCCGTCTCGGTGAAGCTGCTCAAGCGCCAGCGCAGCCAGCAGTATCATCAGCCGCAGCTGCCCATCTCGGCCAACACCCAATCCTCGGCCCGGCTGCGCATGCCGCCCATCCTGAACGTGCTGGACACCAACCGGCGCTTCCGGGGACTGCTCAACAACAGAAGCTTCGTCCAGCTCACCCAGGTGCAGCAGAAGGAGCAGCTGCAGCATCAGAACCAGGCCAAGTCCGCTGTTTTGCCACACCAAAGCCATCGATCGTCCGCCTGGCACATGCCCATGGCCGCCAATCGCTTCTTCAACAACAAGAACGCCGTGGTACTGCCCTCGCTGAACCTGGGCAGGCACAGCAGGGATTTGCTGGCCACCACCACGGCCACTTCGAGCCAGAGCAACTCGAGCGGCGGCGGCGGGCACAACAGTCACGGCCACAGCAACAGTTCCTCCAACCGTTCCACGCTGCATCCGTTTGGAGCGACGAGCGTTTCCAGCAACACACCATCCACGGGGCGGTCCATCTCGGCGGCAGTGCATCATCCGCGATCCGAATTCGCTCCCAGTAGCGCCTTCTACATACCCTACAGTGCCTCGAAATTCAAAGCCTTCAAGTAACCTCAAACAATAAAACTGAACTCAAAGGAGCATTATCTTGAAATTCTTTTGGGAGGTTATATATGTATATTATATATAAGTTATTTTATCCTTTCTTTAATTTTCCTGTTTAAATTGGATTCCTCTATTGAAACATATTAGGTTTGATTTAAAATGTTGTATATATACTCTCCTGAAAATCTAAAACTGCATAGAAAAATAACATATTTTATCTTTTTTTTTTACGAATTTCAATTCAAACAAGATCCATGTGCTCTTAATTATTCATATTGTTCTACGGCCCCATTAAAGGCCCATGTTATCCAGGCGCAGGCGCCCATCGTGTTCCGTGAGGTAGAGGGTGTCGGCTAAACACTGCTCTGTGATCAGCTCCTCCACGCGATCGTGCATCTGGAAGGGATTGTTTAGTAAATGCTAAGCTTCCTGGGAACTCGAAACAGTGATAAGCTTACCCCCTTGGCTTTGTGTTCGCCGAGCACCTCGGGATACTTGAAGGCGGGTCCAAAGTTCACGCTCACCGTGGCACTCTTGTGAATCGAAATGGCCGGAAAGTAACTTCCGGCATAGATATCCTCGAAGGCCACGCCCTGCGACTGACCGTTCTTGAAGAACTCAATGCGACTGCCCTGCAGTATGTGCAAATTCTTCAGCGTCTCTGTGATCTTGTCCTTGTCCTCGTAGTACAGATGCGACTTGAACTTGACCAGGGGCTGTTGGATATTGAATAGATAACAACAGGATTGCTAATTAGGGAGGGTCGATTTGTAAAGATGCAGTAATATGCAAGATATGCAAGGGTAAAATATAATATGAGCTAATTACTACTATGTAGGACTGGTTTGAAAAAATGAAAGCAAAAAAGAACACCCTTGTAAATTGAATATGCAAAAATTAATTTGCAATCAACAATTTATGCAAATGTTAAATAAATATCATCATATCCTAACCCGATCCTTAAAGGTGTTGGGCAGATAGTCGAGTGTCGTCTCCTCCGGCAGTTCTATAAGAAATCCCAAGGTGTCGCCCTCCACGTAGGCATCACTGTAGTGCTTGCCATGGCTCTCGGTGAACCTTGTGCCCTTGCGAGATCTCCAGGAGTAGCCGAATTTGTCGTAACCCAGCGGAGCCTGCAGGTTGCCGTACTCTCTGCCCCAACCCAGACGCGTGGCAGCTCCCTCGGGCATCTCCTCAATGGTGATCTCGTAGTACCAGCAGCCCCGGTTCACGGCTGCATAAGAAGATCTTATTAACAGGGATTTCTTCACCATATATGAATAGGTTCCTTACAGTGTGTGGCCCGGACCATGCAGTATCCCCTTTCTCCCGTCACAGCCAGCCGATCCTCGCTAATCTTGAGCTGCGGAGCCCGATCGTGCAGCGCCAGTAAAACAGAATGGGGGACCAGAGTGCGGTACAGCCATCCGGGAATGGGCTTCCCAGCCCAGTCTGAGCTCTCGTCGAACTCCTGACGAAATGGAGCATGTGGATCCGGTTCGGCGAGTATATAACGATAGCCGTCTTTGTTGAAGGGGTGCTCCAGGGGATAGCCATGTGGTGGCAGCTTCACATTGGCCGTGATATCGGAACTGGGACGACCCTTCTTGCCCGTGGGTCCTGAATCCGTGCCGGGGAACTTTCTTTTCTGTCGATTATTTTTGGACAGGGCAGCTAGAAGAAAGGACGAAACATTTGTTACTATCTATTATCATAAAGGAACTTTCAATCTATGTATATCGAATAATCTTGGACAATATGTTTAAAGGTCTCTTTAAGGGCGTATCTAGAATACTTGTAGAGAAGGAAAGATATTATCATCTATGGAACTCTCTGAAGGTCACTTTTGGTTCTTCCGAATAGGAGTTACTTCCATGATATAGAAGTGAGTTTAGTCAAGCACAAATCTACATATAATTTACATATATCCAGGGAATAGTTCCACAATGGAAAAATGTTTGCTGGTATTAACTAGGTGACTGGGCAAAGTTCGAGGTGGTGATGGTGGTGGTGTTCCCGGGCTTACACTCCTCGTCCGGAAAAGATGACGCCATGGCAGGAAGGAGCAGGAGAGTAGGTCACAGTGGAACCGGAGGAGCAGGGACTTCCAATTGCGTAGTGCTCAAAATCAAACCAAAATCAATTCCCCTGAAAGAGCACCACTCACAAACATACGCACACACACTAGCTAATGTGCTCCAAGCGTAACTATTTGTTTGTAATGAATGAGCCAAGTTGAGCGCTTCTGCCAGCCCCACCCCACTCCGCCCCGCCCACAATGTGGCTACGTGGGCTGCCAGCTGCGCTCTCCCGCTCTCTCCCCACGCTCTTTCTCTGGCTCTGCATGTGTGTGCGTGTGCAAATCACAAACTACGATCCAATCCACATCCACTTTGCAATTTCCTCTTCTTTTGTTGTTGTAGATTTTGCCAAACACTGGCGAACGAGCGTGCGAAAGGGAGCGGCGGAGTGTGCTTGTTTTGTTTGCGGAGAGTGTGCGAAGCGGACGGGGCGATAAATAGGGGAGCGCAAAGGGCGACACGCGAACCACTGTGCCAAAATCAGCTGGACTGCCAGTGTTGCCAATTTGGCCGCCAAAAGCTAATTCCTTTGGATTTGCAGATTCGATAGCTACACTTAATGACACTTGCGGTCGCGATAATAGCGACCACAATATTTGAAATTCGTAAAACTTTCAAATCAAACTTAAGTTCTTACCTTGAGTATATCCATCGTCGGTGAGTCGCAGCGCGCCGCTCTTGCTCATGCTCTCGTAGTTGGGCTTAATGATGCGCAGATCCTGGTGGAAGAGTCCGTACATGGAGCCGTGCTCCGTGTGCTCCTCGTAGGTGAACAGGGTGTGCACATCCTTGACCAGGGATCGCTGGACGGTGCTGTACCAGGACTGGGTGAGCCGGCGCGGCATGGTGGTCATGGCCTCCCAGTACTGTTCGATGTAGGGGATGATCTCCTTGTCCTTGCTGAACTGCGTCTGGCGACGTCCATCCCTGGAAGCCGCCTGCTGCATGTTGGCAATAGCGCAGTGGCACATCTGGGATATGGCTAGAGATATGCAATTTTATTACCAGGGATTTCGATTACCAGACTCGTCCACTTACTAGCCTGACTCTTGCGGAAGCTCTCCAGGCCGCTGGCGGAGCAGTTCTTGCAGACGAACACATAGTTGGTGATGAATGGCAGTAGTTTGCCCTTGCCCAGTTGGTAGGAAACGCAGGACTCGTGCACCCAGCGGGCGCAGGTGGCACAGAGCAGCTCCACAATGTTCAGGTTGCGCTCTTTGCCGCTGAAAACAATCTTATCAATGGGGGGCTGAGCAAACAAAGGCCGTACAATCCACTTACCAGTAACAAACGCCGGCGCCGGCACGCGTTTCCTGCGACTTCTCCTCCTCCGCATTGAAGTTCACCTCGGAGCTGGACTCCGTGGGCGAGCTGGTGTCCATTTGGATGTCCTCCATGGCAGTGCAATCACTTTTTCAGTCAGTAAACGGCATGTAAACAACAATTGCGGCTCTTTTTTTTGTGGGCTGGGCAGTGTGACCGTTGGCGGCAACACATGGACGCGGGGAAACACCAGCTAACGCCACCGATAGCAGCGATAGGCGATAGCCGACAACATTTCGGACACACACAGCCTGGCAACCCTGCCCCTGCCTCTTCGCTCCAACTCTGGCTCTTGCTTCGATTGTAATTGTATATATATATACATATATATCCCTACCATATATATATGTCCGAGTGTAGAATTATCACTTTTTTGTTGCCGAAAAACAGTGTTCCGTGTTGAGAGGCGAGGGCGCCATCCTAAATGGCATTGCACGACCGCCGGGAGCGAGCCGAGCGACCAACGAAAAGCGAGAAGAGCAAGTGCCCGCAACCGCGACCGAGCCTCCGCCAGCGACAGCGAGTCCCAGACTGCGACTCCGCTCCCTAGACGGCCAGGAGTCGTCGCCGCTGGAAAGGCGGCCCTAACTGCCTGGAAGCCCCCCAGAATTGGTCCGCAGGCACCATGAGCGCCATGTGCGAGGTGTGCGCCGACTTCCACAATCTCCTGGAGCTGTGTAAGTGAAAAGTGCCCGTGCCCCGCGCCCCGCCCCCGCTCACCCAAGCTATCCCGATTTCCTTCTCTTCCAGACGAGGTGCGCGTGGCCAGCTCGGATCTCAAGTTCCAGCTGCTGCTGAAGAGCGAGATCGAGACCACCTTCAACTACATCCAGTCCTGGCCGCAGCGCCAGTGCATGTGCCTGTACCGGGACACCAAGAACTACGACCGCTTCAACCTGGTGGTGCAGTCGCTCATCTGCCTGACCGTGCAGCACCTGAAGCACATCGACCACCTGATCGACAACTACAAGCGGCTCACGGCCAGCGCCGCCCAGGTGGTGGCCCAGGCCCAGCAGCAGCGGGAGCAGCAGCGAGACGAGGCGGTAGCCCAGGCGGAGGGCAAGGATTCGTCCACTCCGCCGGAGGAAGCGAAAAAGGAGGAGCCGACCGGCAGCGCCAATGAGGAGGCCCAGGGCTCAGGCGATGGGCCACCCAAGAAGCCGCCAGTTGGCCCCTGCACTCCCCCACCTCCGCCGGCACCCCCCTCGCAGCACAAAGCCAACCTGCAGTACACCGAGGAGCCCTGGATCCTGCCCGAGGTGGAGAAGCTCCTCGTGCTCGTCTCCAAGGTGTTCCTGCTCAACTTCCCGCTGTACATCGCCCACAAGCATGGCATGCACTCGCGACTGGACGACCTGCAGGCGGAGGAGGCCCATCATCTGGCTCTTATCTGCGATCTGCACGACAACGACCTGCCCATCTTTCTGCTGCGGAATGTGAGCCTCTTCTGCAACTCGGGCGGCTTTGGCGCCATGTCGTTGTGCTTCGAGCATCCCGATCTGCCGGTGTCCACCGCCCACTCGATGACCGCCGCCGTCTCGAATGTGAAACTGTGGCTGAACTACCACTGCAACACGCAGCTCTTCGTGCCGCTGCGCAGCCGCATCCTGCAGTACATGTGCAAGCTGTCGGACCAGAGCCTGCGATCCGCCGCCACCCGCGCCATGGCCGACTTTGTGTGGTCCTCCATGCGGGACCCTCTGGACGTGGCCGTCAATTTCGACACCGAAGGACTGGCGCTGGCCTTTAAGTACTTTACATCGACCACGCTGACCATGCGGCTGGCAGGTAGGTCTTCAATAAACATAATTTAGACTGTAGAATCTAGAGTAACAGGGTTTTTAACACAACGAATCAATCATATTTCATTCAGAGATTATTTACAATCGACTAATAACCAATATGAGTTGAAACTAATAATTCTTGGTTGCAACATACATATATCAAAGATTTGTGATATCAACATTCTTTATAATCCGTCAATAAAACATTATAAATTAATATTTGTAATAGACAGAAATTGAAAATTGTAAAGAACTCGGAACCCACTAAATCATATCGATTATCTTCCAGGCATGGCCCAGATCAACGCACACATCAACCTTTTCAATGAGATCTGCACCACCGAGACCGTCAACGAAGTGGAGCTGTTTGGGCAGCGCATCGCAAACTGGTTGACTGAGAATCATATTGTGCAGCACCTGTTTGGACCCAATCTGCACGTAGAGATCGTAAAGCAGGCGCACGTGCTGCTCAACTTTTTGGCGGTGGAGAACCAGATCTCCGAAGAGGACATCAAGCTAATCTGGCAAGCCACCCAGCTGAAGCACTGCTCCAAGACGATCTTCGACATTCTGCCGTCGCTGGTGAAGAACCTGTCCTCGCGTCCGGCCATGCACCTTTACTCACTGCTCTGCCGCATGGATCCCAAGGAGCACACAGAACAGAGCATTTACATCGCCTCCGCGCTCACCAAGCAGCTGTGGACGCGCGATTGCTCGCGCAGCCAGATGAACCTGATGCAGGATCACCTACTGGGATCCAATGTCACAGCTTCCAGCTCCGACAGCGGCAGCATTGAGGGCAGCAACACGGAGGACGACCACGTGGGCGCCGACGACAGCAGCATTGCCAGCGGTGGAGGCGGCGGCGGTGCCGGCAACAAGAGCCCCATCGATGGAGTTACTCCTTGCAAGCAGGCCCGGCATAGGCGGCACATCTGCGACCCCACCACCGAAAAGGGCAAGCAAATAAGCCCCGAGGATATGGCCAAAGTGGACATGGTGTAAGTATAATTGAGTGACTTTATGTTGCAAGTTCCACAATATTCATGAATCTTAATCACCCAGGAACAATCGCATTGTGAACATTATCGACAACACTAGCAGCGAGGAGGAGCTGCAATCGCGGGCCGCCCTGGAGCTGCAACTGCACCGCAGTCGCAAGAAGACAAGCAACAAACGACGCCGCCAAAAGGCCAACAAGCAGATCATTCTGCCCCACGAACTGGTCGAGATCTGGGACGGAGCCGAGGACGTGCCCAGCAGTGACGAGGCAGATGCCGATGGCGACGGTGACGGCGAGGGCGAACTTCTGGCCGATAGCGACGAGTGCAGCGATGGAGCGACAAGTACGTTGGTGCCCGCCGCCGTGCTGAAGCATCTGCAGGGCGAGGGACCCTATATCCGGGCCATTGAGACCAACATCAGCGAGCTACTGAGCGGCGCCGAGAACGACGGCAGCTACTCCTCCCCCATGAGCAACAAATCGGAAAAGAACTTGGCCGACTTCGATGACGAGGACGTGTCGCCTTGTGAAGAAGAGCTGGCGCAGTTGGTCAGCTCCCGTGCCAATTGTCGGGACGTTCCACCGGCATTCGCCGCTGCTGCCGCCGCAATGATGGTGGCCCAATCGGCTATGGCTCTTCAGAAATCCGGGGAGTCGAACGTGGCGGCTGCTGCAGCTGCCGTAGCCGCTGCTGCGGCGGCCACCGGAACTGCCCAGCAAACGTTGGTGGCGATGAATCGGCAGGCCAGCGTCGCCGCAGCCGCCGCCGTGGTTGCAGCGGCCAAGGCAAAGTCGGATTCAGATGTGGATCTGATGGAGGTGGCCTCCGCCGGAAAGCAGCACCATTCACCCAAGGCGAGCCAGGGCAGCTCCACGTCCGGTGGAACTCCGGTGCAGCCCTCCTTTAAGCTAAACGATGTCTGCCAGCCGGGAAACACACTGCTCTGGGATCTGCTCCAAGATGACAAAATTGTAAGTTACTTAAATGATAATTTATACCAATCTCTCTTAATCATCTTAACTTCCAGGGCCAACTGGGAGAATCTCTGGCTCTCGAGGCGGAAAAGGCGCTGGCTACACTCCTGTGCTTCAGCATGGACCGGCAACTGCGGACCAAGTTCATCGAGGGTTGCCTGTACAACGTGGCCAGCAACCGGAGCGTTATTGTCAGTCTGCGACTGCTGCCCAAGCTGTTCGCCTCGTTCCAACAGTTCCGACCCTCGGACACGCATTCGATGACGCTGTGGGCAGAGCGAAATCACCGGATGATGCAGTGCTTCTTCAACAATATACGCCACTATGCGCGTCGCCATGCCGAGATACTGATCACCCAGAACGGTGAGCAGCAGCAGCAGCAGCTTGGTGGGCAGCTCTACTCGCACAAGACACAGGTCTCTGTGCGACTGCAGTTCCTATCCTCGATTTTCTCGACGGTGGGATCGCCAAAGAGCTTCCGCCTGACGCTGGAGCAACTGGACGCGCTATGGGAGTGGCTGGCCCACGATCCGGAGTGTGCCGACTGCTACTTTTCGTGGCTGCAGGCCCAGGCCAAGGGCGGCGATCAGCATGCACTGGGCATTGAAGCTCTGCAACATTTATATCTGAAGAAACTCCCCGAGCTGCGACCTGAGGAGTTCTCCATGGTGGCGTTGGGACTGTTCCAACAGCTCTGCAGCTTCGCGCGCATCGCCATGGCCGAGTACGACAAGCACAGCGAGCAGATCACGGCCAGCGCCAGCGCCGTGGGCATGTACCACCTCTGGAAGATCGCACTGCGCGCCCAGAGCAACGATGTCTCCTTGGCGGCCATACAATACATCAACATGTACTATATGGGCCAACAGTTGCGGCTCGAGAAGGAGTTCGTTTCCCAGTGCATGGAAAACCTAGTTCAAGCGGCCACGGCCCTGGAAAGGTGAGTCTCTAATCCATCCTCCCTCACAATCTTATTAATGGTGGTGGCTTCTTCTGCCCTTTAGCATCGATGACGAGACTGCTTTAATGCGAGTACAGCGCGGTCTGCTTTTGCTGAACACCCACCTGGATACTTTCCGGCGTCGATATGCGTTTCACCTGCGCCGCTGGGCCATCGAAGGCAAAGGCATTGGATCGCATAGCAACTTGAAGAACGAGGGAGCAGGTCCGCCCCTGCGGATCGTGCTACAGCAGGCGGGACTCTCGGAGAAGAGCCTGCTACAGATGCACGCCTGTGATCTAATTGCTGACCTCAAGGCGGAGGTGTCCAAGTGGTGGGAGAGCCTGCAAACTGGACTGGCTGCTCCTGTGCTCGGTCTGCTTCTCAGCGATGGGCCGCTTCGCATAATCACCCAGGGGCAGGAATTAACCTCGGATTACGATGAACGAAGCCTCGGAGATGCTGGCTTTAAGGACAACCAGATCGTATACGTATCTTTGGGAGGACGCGGAGCCAGGCGAAAGGAATCGAATTTAGAGCACCCGTCAATGCTGCCGCCGCCACCCAAGGAGTGTTTGCCCACGGTGCTCCTCCTGCAGCCCAAGTACTTCGAGAAGCTATTCTGCCTCATGCAGACACTGGGCGACATGCAGCCGCAAGCGTCGTCTGTTAATCCCCAGCACCACACCAAGGCACAGTTGCTCTCGCGACGCGTGTGGGACATCCTTGCCATGTTGCCTACCAATCCGCACATCCTAGACGCCTTCAAGGGTCTGGTCACGGACCTTAGCGAACTGGAGCAGCTGGATGCTGGCGCAGAGGAGGAGCAGCTGGCCACAAAGCGCAAGCAGATCAAGCAGAAGTTCAGAGATCTTCTCGATCCGAACAACCTGCAAAAGTTCATGTACTCGCTGCACATTGTGGAGAGCCTGGCCCTAACCAGTTCCAGACGAGGCGAATCCAACGGAAGCCTGGCCATGGGTCATCCACCGGAACAGGTGCGAGTGAAGAAGTCCTCGATGGGAAGGCGGCGCAATAGCAACGAGCAGCCGCCACCACCGCCGCCAGAGGCCAAGCAAGGCAAGGAGCAACTGTGTGAGCTAGAGGCTCCATTGACGCCCACTCCCACTGCCGGCCTGCAGGATGTGGAGACGGAGGCTAGCAGTAGCAGCGGCGGTGACAAAGAAAACCAGCCGAAGCAGCACAGCAAGCGGCAAAAGAAGAGTGATGCCTTTGAGCAGGAAAAGGAGCGTCCAGTGGGTTGCTCCACCCCGCCGTCCCCAGCTCCACCTCCACCGCCACTGTCCGTGATGGAAAGAGGCGACAACAAGTGGAGTGAGGCGTTTGTCAAGTGCGGTGGCCTTCGGCATCTCTACGAGATTTTCAGCGGAGGCCAACTGCAACAGAGCGCACATCCCAAGGAGCTGGCTTTGAATGAGTGGCGCCACGATTGCTTGGCCAGTCTGTTGCGCATACTCTGGCTTCTGGGATTCGAGGAGCTTCAGTCGGCGGATGCCCATGTTCTCATGTCTCGTCCACATCCGTTTATGCTACAGTTGATGGAGGTGCCCGAATGCCTGACTCGTCTCTCATCGATCCTCAACGACGAAGTCCACCAGCAGCATCAGGCGACTTCGGCCAACCCAATGGTGTTCCCCTATCAGTTCCAGCACTTGCGCACCGGTTTTTGGGGCAGAGCACAGCTCATCCAGTTCGCCATGAACATCCTGGTGAGCTTTGTGCACGCCTCGGCGGAAGCCAGAAGGCTTCTTTGGGCCCAGTCGGATACCGATCACTGCCGCTGGCTGCAGAAGTTCATCCTGGAGGACCCGGAGCCTGCTGTGCGCCGTGAGATTTGCGCTGGCCTTTACCGAATTTGCCTGGGAAACGCGCACAGCTATCGCCTCTTGTTGGCTCCACTGCTGCACAAGTTGATCGCCCTGCTGCCATTGGCCGAACAGATGAGCTCGGGCACCCAGCCCACGCAGTTTCTGCTCTCCGAGGAGGGCAAAGATCCGTACGGACCCGCCTGCCGCGATTACTTCTGGTTGCTGGCCAGGTTGGTGGACACCCTCTCCCCGGAAATGGTGGCCGAGGAGCACATCGACATTGAGATGCTGTGCGAAAGCATATCGCAAAGCATTCTCACCCGGGAATACTTCGAGCTGCGACATGGCTACCAGGACGATGGATTGGTGGGACTTCTGAACCTCATGTCCAATTTAATCAAGTACGACACCACCTTTAAGTACACCGCCAAGGCCTTGTCCTTTATTGAGCAGCTGATTGGCTTCCTATTCGACATGCCCTCGCCGGCTGATCGCCAGAAGCCCAAGTGCAAGTCGGCATCCTCTCGGGCCTCCGCCTACGATCTGCTGGTGGAACTGTGTCGCGGATGCGCCACCAACTACGGGTATTTGCATGGGCGTCTTCTGGCTCAGCACAAATCCGGACCAAAGCAGCCGTATCCCTGGGATTATTGGCCGCGCGATGAGGGCAGATCCGAGTGCGGCTACGTGGGACTGACTAATTTGGGAGCCACTTGCTACATGGCTTCTTGCGTCCAGCACTTGTACATGATGCCACAAGCTCGGGCCGCCGTGTTGCGAGTTCCACCAACTGCCGCACGAAAGCACGGACCCACTCTACTGGAGTTACAACGAATGTTTGCCTATCTACTGGAATCGGAACGCAAGTCTTATAACCCGCGAAGCTTCTGCCGGGTATACCAAATGGATCACCAGCCGTTGAACACGGGCGAGCAAAAGGATATGGCTGAGTTCTTCATCGATCTGGTGTCCAAACTGGAGGATATGACGCCCGACTTGAAGCACCTGGTCAAGAGGCTCTTCTGTGGATCGTTAAGCAACAATGTCGTCTCCCTGGACTGCGGTCATGTCTCTCGAACGGCCGAGGACTTCTATACGGTGCGATGCCAGGTCGCAGACATGCGAAATCTTCAGGAATCTCTGGACGAGGTCACCGTAAAGGACACGCTGGAGGGCGATAACATGTACACCTGCTCGCAGTGCGGCAAAAAAGTTCGCGCCGAAAAGCGGGCCTGCTTTAAGAAGCTGCCACAGATCTTGTGTTTCAACACCATGCGCTACACGTTTAATATGGTCACCATGCTCAAGGAGAAGGTCAACACGCACTTCTCCTTCCCGTTGCGACTGAACATGTGCCACTATGTGGAGAAGACCCTGATGCCGCAGCAGTACAAGGAGGAGCGAGAGAGGCGCCAGCGGGAGAACGAAGGAGCAGATGCTGGAGGCGGGGAGAACGATAACGAAAAGGCGGAGGCCACTCTAGATGCCGATATTGAGGAATGCTACGAGTGAGTACATCTCCTTTATTTATAAAATGATTTTTCGGACACTTTTTTAATCGCCAATTATTGCCTTTTTCTGCCAGGTACGAGCTGGTGGGTGTCACTGTTCACACGGGCACTGCGGATGGCGGTCACTACTACAGTTTTATCAAGGAGCGCACGAAGACCAGTTACCATCCCCATGAGCGCTGGTTCCTTTTCAACGATGCCGAAGTCAAGCCCTTTGATCCATCACAGATTGCAGCCGAGTGCTTTGGCGGCGAGATGACGGTGAGTAGAAAGGATTTTCTGTATAATTTCACCTACTTACTGGTTTCAATCGGTAGAGCAAAACCTACGATTCAGTGACGGAGAAATATCTGGACTTTAGCTTCGAGAAAACCAACTCCGCCTATATGCTGTTTTACGAGCGCCGATTGCCAGAGCATCTGCAGCGCCGGCATTCCGAGCTGCTAGTTACACCGACGCCCAGCCCCACTGTGGAGGAGAAATCCGAGGTGGAGGAGCCCACTAAAATGGAGACCAGCGCCAGCGAGATCAAAGCAGAAGTAGATGTGGATGGTGATGGTGATGAGGTGAAGGACAAGGAACAGCCTGCCAAGGAGGAGAGAGAATCCCAGGAGACCGCTGTAAAGGAGGAGATAGCCGAGGCCAAAGCAAAAGAGGATGAGCCTGAGAAAAAGGAAAATGATTCGCCATCAATAGAGAGCGAGAAATTAGAGACGGATGAAAAGGCAGCGGAGAAGACGACCGAGAGCAGTGAGGAGGAGAAGCAGCAGCCAACAGCCAATTGTGATAATCATAAGCCAAGCAACAATAGCCACAACAAAGCCAGCAACGATCAGCAGCCTTCCACGTCGAAGGCTGCCCAGAAGCTACAACTATTTCGTCCATTGTTGAACAAGGAGCTGGAGGATTGGATCTGGCAGGACAACCGACAGTTCCTGCAGGATCGCAACATCTTCGAGCACACTTACTTCAAGTGAGTTTTACTGTACTTTCAATTTCATTTCACTACTAGTTATTTACTTTTGTGACAGCTTTATGTGGCAAATATGTGGGCACATACCCCAATCGTTAATATCGGAAACGGACGTCACCTGCATGGCAGCCAAGTTGTCGGTGTCCTTTTTCATTGAGACTTTTATTCATGCCAAGGAAAAGGTGGGTTAACCTAAGTAAAGCTGGAAGAGTGGGTCTGAATCTTACCTTATTTATGTAGCCCACCATGGTGCCCTGGGTGGAGCTGCTGACCAAGCAGTTCAATGCCAGCCAGGAGGCCTGCGAGTGGTTCCTGTCGCACATGTCGCTGGAGCCCTACTGGCCGGTGCAGGTGCTAATCCAGTGCCCCAACCAAATGGTGCGTCAAATGTTCCAGCGTTTGGTTATCCATGTCATCCAGCAGTTGCGGTAAGTAAAATACTTCTGAAAATGTACTTACCACTCATAAACTCATTATAATGACAGCGCTTCACACGCCGATCTGTATTTGGATGTGGAAACGGATGAGGACGACAAGGAGCTGATTGGTCAGGCCTCTTGTGTCACCCGATTCATCGGTTCGCTTATCTCGCTATTGGAACACGGGGCCCGAGCGAACCTGCGCCACCTGTCCGAGTACTTTGGTCTGTTGTGCGAGTTCTCGCGAATGGGAGACGAGGAGGCCATGTACTTGCTGCGCATCGGGATACTAAAGAGTCTGGTGGACTTCTATCTGGGACACAAGCAAACGGACAGCGTTAGTTGATCAAGGTGATTCTCAGTAAGAGTGATATATTTATGGTTCTTTCTCTTCCAAGCAGATAGACATAAGCTCCGACAACGAAGACAACTCTTCGGACGAGGCACTCTCCGTTGAGAAGATGCGTCCGGCCTCCCTGGACAAAATGATTGCTCTGTGCGCCAGCCTAGTGGAGAGATCGCGAGGACCCGACTTCCGGCTGCGACTCTCGCCCAAGGACTTTACTGCCATCGCCGGCGGCAAGGTTATACTCAAAAAGCTGGAAAACATTGTTTTTCCGTTTAATCAATCCACCAATCAACCATTCAAGCATGCCATTTCCAAAACCAAAACAAAACCACCTCACCAACCAATCCACCAGCACTTTTCCTAAACCGAAATCCCATAGTCACGATAAAAAATGCCAAACAAATTCCACACCCACTTGTGTTTCCTATGTTCTAAGTTCCCAGCTTTCGTTTGTTAAATGTTTCGCTTATATTTCGTAGGGGTTTCCATTTTTGTACCAACAAATAAAGGACGGCATTAATCCGCACCAGACCAAGCATTTAATCCACGCGCTCTGCCGCTGGGATGAGCGCCTGGCCACCCAAATCATCGGCATGCTCTTCGCCTCGGTGACCAAGCACACGGAGCTGTGTGCGCCCTTCTTCAAGCTGCTAACCCTGCTCACCGAGACGCAGGGCGGTCCCGTGGGCCTGCCCTGCTTCACCCAGCTAATCCTGCCGCGCATGTGGGACGCGGCCGAGTACTGTCCACAGTCCGTGCTCGACTGGCTCTCGCTGCAGGCCACCAAGAACAAGATCGCCCACGCCTGGATCCTTCAATCAGCCGAACAGTGGCTCGAGCAATTCCTGCTAGCCCATGATAATACGCGTGTGCGGAACGGTAAGATGTGGCCTCCTTCTGATTGAGAGATTGCCCTACCCATGTTCCCATTTTATTGCAGCTGCCGCCTTCCTGCTGGTGGCACTGGTGCCCTCGCAACCTTTCCGAGCCAATTTCCGGGCCCACTCACAACACAAGCTGCTGGCACTCAATCCGCACAGCTATCGGTAAGGGTTTTCAAAGGGAAAACCTTATAGGACCATTAATTCTCTAACTTATCTTCCCGCAGCGATATCAACAGCGATGCCCAGACGGTGCTGCACCAGGTGATTACGCTACTCCTGCGCCTGTTGCGTCCTGCACGGGTCTATGCGGATATCGGAGCCCATGGCACCACCAAGCTGACCGCCTACTTCAACCTGCTCAGCTATTGTATGGTTTCAAAGACTGAAAAACTAATGGCAAGTTTGGCAGCGGCAACTTCTCTCTATAACCCCGATATGTTCCGTACTAAATGGGGTTTTTTTTCGTTTCCCGCTTGCAGATAGGTTCGTTTATGCGCTCCCTGTGGGAGCTGTTTCATCCACGCCTCTCGGAGCCCAGTGTTCCGGCCCATCACAACAAGCACGCGCTCCTAACCTTCTGGCACCACTCGCTGGTGGACTGTCCGGAGAACGCTGCCCAGGTGGCCAACTGCCCGGAGATCACGCGCAATATTGCATTTAATTATATACTGTAAGGATTAATATCACTTCTCTCCTGGCAAAAACTTTATTAACCCGAATGATTGCCACTTAGGGCCGACCATGACGACGCGGAGATAGTCACCTACAACCGTTCCATGCTGCCCGCCTACTACGGACTGCTCCGACTGTGCTGCGAGCAGAGCCGGGCCCTCACCCGCCAGCTGTCCCAGCACCAGAACCTCCAATGGGCCTTCAAGAACATCACGCCGCATCCCACGCAGTACGCGGCCGCCGTCGATGAGCTCTTCAAGCTGATGGCGCTGTTCGCCACCCGTCACCCGGATGCTAGTGAGCAGGAGAAGCTCGATGTGACCCAGTTCAGGAGGGCGGTGATCGTGTCCTACACCAGCAGCCTGGATGCACGAGTCTCTTGGTCCACGCTGATCAGCGCCCTTAAGATACTCGGTGAGTAATCCAGTGGTTCCTAACCTAATGCACTCAACACTATATTTAATTGGATACTTTTATCTACAGTTGACAATGAGGAGGACCGCACCATGGTGATCTTCAATGGCGGCATTGAGATGTGCTTTGAGGCGCTGCACACGCTACATTCCATGCATCACGAGGCCACCGCCTGCCACGTGGCTGGCGACCTGTTCGACCTCCTGGGCGAGATGCTGCTCCTTCTGGCTACGCTGCGAACCCGTACCGACAGTCCGGCCCAGAAGAAGCAGCAGCAGCAACAACAGCAGCTGGAGCAGCAGTTGCAGTTGCAACAGCAACAGATGTTGCAGAAGCAGCAGCAGCAGTCGCAAAGCCAAACGCAAGCACCGCAGACGCCGCAGCAGAAGGAGAAGCAGCTGCAACAGCAGATGCAGCAGCACCTGCAACTGCAGCAGCTGCAACAGATGCAGTTCCAGCAACAGCATTTCCTGCGCCAGCAGCACCAGCACTCGGCACTGGCCAAGGCTCTGCCGGATGCAGTCAAGCGGCTGGCCACGCTACTCAACACCTTTAACTCGCCGGAAATCAGTCGCATGGCGTTGGAGGTGCTCAAGGAGCTGGTGCGCAACACCAGCCTGGAAACGATCAGCATTCTAGCGCCCATCCTGATCAATTGTCACCTGTCGGTGGCGAATGCCCCCAATGCTATTGGTCCTCTGGGGCCGTACTTCCCGCGACGCGGTGCCAAGCACACGCCCTGGCCTCTGGGAGCCAAGAACTCACCCCGTCCACCACGTCCCATGGTGCAGATGTGCATTGCTTTGGCAGAGCTGACGCCACGCGGCCTGGATGCGGACTACGACGTCCAGGTGGAGTCCTTCTACAGACCCTACCATGACTTTGTCGATGTCATGATGCGCATGTGTGTTAACACGGGTACTCTGAACGACACGCTGGTCAAGCTTCAATGCCTGGTGGCCATTGAGTCCACGCCTCTGCACTTCAACTATTTCCCGAAATTCTGGGTGGGCATACACAACAATGCACTGACGCACAAGTAAGTTAATGCTCTATAAAAGGTTTCTTTATTTTTTTAACGTCCTTTATTCTCCTTCCCCCTCGTAGATATGTGGAGCTGCTGGTGAAGAATCAACTGCTCGTGGAGTACCTTCACAATGTCCTGAGAGACGAGCGCAGCATGCTAAAGGATACCTGTGTGCGCGAATTTCTGGAACTCTACTACCACAAGGTGGCCGCCCAGTTGCCGGTGGCTCGCATGATCTACACGATCAACTATGGGATGCACTCCAAGGACGACATCGACGAGCTGTGCGGCGATCTGTTTGCCATCCGTATCATTGCGCAGGCCACCGGAGTGCCAGCCTCAGTGCGCAAGGAGCTGCGAGGATCTCTAAGAGCGCTGCAGAACAAGAGCGAGAGGTTTAGGAAGGAGTCGGAGCGGGGTAAGTTGTGGCCTAACTTCCAAAACTTTTTGGAGTACTCATCATCGTCTCCATTATCCGCAGATCCATTTCCGAACAAGAAGCTAAAACGTGATGCCCAGAAGGATAAGGAAAAGGATCAGGCGCAATCCGAGGGTGAAAATGCCAACTCAACGGACACCGACAAGCCAGCAGATGCCTCAATGGAGTCCAGCGGCAACTCGGAGACAGCACCGGACAGCACTAAACCACCCACTCCGGCGGGCAGCGACGATGAGCAGATGGAGAAGACGTCAATTCCCTCGTCCGACGACGAGACCGAGCTGGAGGATGAGCTGCAGCCAACGCCCAAGCGCAACAAGAAAGCGTCGAACAAGAAGACCGCTCAGGATCGCCTCAACGAGGAACGCGAGAAGCGTTTAATCACGCTGATCACCATGGAATCGTACATTCAGAGCATTTTCGCCATCCTCAAACGGGACACAAATGCGCCCAATGCGGGGGCGTCTAAGGAACCAAGCGAAGAACCAGTGCGGCGAGGCTTCCACATCGGCGGCGGCCGCGGTGAAGTTGTCCCGCCCCAAGGGAGCTTGTACTCCGCCCGAGCCGATGCCCGAGGCAGGCGATACGCGGTGCAACATGGAGATGGAGACAGAGGCGGAGGAGCATTCGACGAAGGCGGGTCAGACCAATGGCAGCCAACCGACTGAATCTCCGCCAGCGGCCAGTAGTGGAGACACAGCCCCCGCCAACCCGTCACCCGCTCCATCGGCAGCCGTTGCGTCCACGTCCCAGGCAGCGAGTCCTACACAGATTTAGTTGTCATTCAACGATTTGCTCAGCATTTTGTTTTTCGGCAAGCCACTGGACTGATAATGGGCGCCGGGGGCTGACTGCGGCCGAGCTCCTCCTAAACTGTAAGAATTTTGTGGCCAAAGGTCAATGTTAGGTACACGTAAGCAACCCAAGGTTGGTGCTAATGGTTGGCTTGGGGGCGAACCCAACCAAACACACACAAATCAGACAGACTAATGGCAATTCAGAGCGACACAAGCTATTAGCTCCCATGCCAATATCCCTTTTTCAGGGAAATGGAAAGTGCTACGAATTCTGTTTTCCGAGAATAGCAAAAGCGGAAAGTGGAAACTGGTTTGGGGCTAATAGATACTTAGTTAAGCTTAACAACAAATAGCAATGTAACACACACATTCAAGCCCCACACGCAAACACCCCCATAAACATACCCGACCGGCCCACAATTATATTCAATATATAGATATAAATGTAACTAATTTAAGACTACCAAGCACGCAACGTCCCCCGCAGAAGAGAACCCGTAAAAGATCCCCTTTCAAATGGATAGTTAAGAAAAAAGTTTAAACAATCCAATGGAGAAATTTGTTATGCCAAAAAAATCAAGGAAAGCGGTAAAGCAGTTGAATCAGAGGCAGCATTAGAACTACAAATTAAAAGTTTGAACGAGAGCAGTTGAAGAAGATCAATGAAACGGCTTACGAGACGCTAATATCTATATATGTTGTATTAGATCCATTAAGTATCATTTGTAAAACGATGCTAAGAACATTTGCTTACCCTCTTTTCTCGCCTTTTCCTACCCCCAAATGCACCATAAGCGATACGTTAGAAATGAACAGATATTATTATAATAGAACTTAACGAAACATTTTAAATATTGGATGTGTTAAAATATGTCATAATCATTTTCAATGTAAATCGCATAACACAAACCAATCGAACAGTGTTTAGTTCACATCCGATAAGGATAAAATGTAATGTTTAGCACGTAAGGAGTGTAGAGAGTTGTTGTCCCAGGTGAAACACAACAGGACAAAAATGATAACTTTAAATAAAGTAACTGGCCAGCCCCAGAAAGGGTCGCGTATATTGATAGTTTTAAGCCCACACACAAAAACATAAGCGATCGAAATCCACACAATGTAATGTTGAAAAACAAAAAAATCCAAAACTAAATCACACCCAAAACAAATCATGAGAATAATAAGTTTAAATGATATGTAATTGAAACAACTGGAATGGTATTCATTGGGCGGTTATTCGGTTTCTGCCAACCTGTTGCTCTTAAAGTCGAGTGTTCTATTCCGGAAAATTGTGTTACACGCATGCGCTGCCCTAAATGCCAAATTCCGGACGTTTGCCACCCTAAATATCAGTCTGTAAAAATTCAGTGTACCATTTGGATTTAAATTAGGAGAAAGAACGTTTGCAAAAGAAAATTTACACTAAAATGCCTTGTGTTGGTTGTGGAAAAGGTGAGTTGGACATGGATAAAACAAGAACTTTTAATATTTCATAATGAGTACTACGATTTATGTTTTTGGTAAAAATTGTGTCAAATCAAAAGTACGCAGTGTTTTGTACTGCTAGTAATGTAATATATTGATCCCCATTAACTTGCGGAATATTTAGAAAATAATTTTTAGTTGTACATTTTTAAAATTTTTATAAGGGGTAACATCACAATTTTTTCCAAAAAATAGTCAAAAATTAAAGTGTTCATATTTAAAGTCCAATCTATTGGGAATTCGATTACGAGTTCAAAGAGGTATTACACGCCAAATTTGGACTATTATTTCGTTTGTATCGACTGAAATACTGATTTTTGGGTGTAAATTCCTTTTCTTCTCCAGAATGCAAATGCACCCCAGAAAAGTGCGGGGAGAACTGCAAGTGCCAAAGCCCTGGACAATGTGGATGCAATCCCTCAAATGCCTCCTCCTCGGGCGGATGTTGCAAGAAGACCGGCGACACCGCGGGTGGCGACTCCAAGGGGAAATGCTGTGGCGACAAGAAGTAGAAGACAATACCCATTGATGCCAGAGAAAAAATACATTTTCGTTCCTTTTATTTCTCGATGGCCATAACTGCTAGTGAGCTGTTATCATTAAATACATTTATTGTTTAATCGAAACAAAACCAAGACTTCTATACTTTTACTGCACAAGATAAACTAATGACCTATACCAGCATTGCGACTATGTGTTCAACTTTAATGGGTGGCAATGACTTGTTTTTTTGTTTGTTTTTCTTTATTTTTTTTTAGTAAATTAATTTTAAATAACAAAAGGTGGCAAAATGAGGCGCTTAGCAAAACCAGCCAACAACAATGTGCACTCTGTTTATACATAGATTGCTTATGGAATTCTATACCAAAGATGAGATAATATGGAACAGGCAAGGTGTGAAGGGGAGTACGCCTTAGATGGAAAATTAAACAAATTAAATTCGTTAGCGATTTCTTTATATTACAGCTTTAAATTTCATATATCCGTTTCAGACGCATATCGTATGTAAAAAAACAATTTAAAATTTCACTTTTCAACAGACACGAGCCACTTACTAATGATGCACTTACTCTTAAATATACGTAATATAGACCATCTACACTTCAATTAATGCAATATAAAAACAACTTCCTTTAAGGGCAATTAATAGCTAGACGTTTGTGTTTCTGGTTCTCTCACACTATAGAAAGTTTAAGATTTATACAAATTAGAGGGGGTCATCCTTTCAAAAATGGATCCTGGGGAGAGGCTCTAACCATTCTATTGGTCCACGTCCGTGGATCACTTAATTACGCTTCGTTTTGCGCTTTTTGCGACTATTCGGAGCCTGGGAAGAGGATGGGGCCGTTGGACTAACGATGGTGGCTTTGGCCTTTTCTTCGTTGCTGCCGCCGAATTTGCGCCAGATGTTATGGATGAAACCGTCGGCCTCGTTTATGTTGTTGCTCTTGTTTGATTTGTATGCCACATTGTTGTTGTTGTTGTTGTTATTATTGTTGTTGGTTGTTGTTGCCGGCGGCGGCGGCTGCGACGGCACCTGCTGCTGCTGCGTCTTGTGCTGCGCTCCTTGGGCGTATTCTCATGATCGCTTCACCTTGCCATTGGACGCATTAACCGAGTTTTGGGAGCGGTAGGCGGCCGCACCGCCTCCACCAACAGCCATTTCGGTCGCATGGGTGGCCACATGCTGGATGCCCTTCTCCATGCAGCCGTGATAGATGGGTCGCATGAACTGCAAGCGAAAGGTGGATGAGTATCTATGAATCTATGAGTTGAATTTCTAGCCACTTACCTTCTCCCACATGAGCGTAGCAAAGTCATCCAACTTGCCGCCAAAGTCACTGAGCTCGCCGCTATATCTAAAATGAAAGGGTAGAGTATTTGTGATTTAGTTTTAATTACCACTTTTTATGAGGTAAAATATCATAGATTTGAAGCGATTGAAGTACAACCCGTCACGCCATGTGATCACTTATAATCCATATATGAACCTACCTGATGTAGGCCCACAGAGCCAGCGTTAGCAGCGCCACACCCATGACCAGGTTGCAGAAGTTGGCGAACGTGTAAAGGCCCACCAGTCCGAAGATGCCGCTGAGGATGTACATAATGACGGCGCAGGCGAAGAACACAGCCGGCGTGCGAGCCGCCTTAAAGATGTTCTTGCTCTCGTTGTGCGCCCGATAGTTGCCAAAGACTTCCTCGAGATCTTCTTCCAGTTTCACGCGGAACTTCTCGGTGAACTCCTCGCCGCCCATCTTGCGCTTTGTGGCGAACTGGAACAGGGCCTTGTCCTTGACCCGCAGGTGCTCCGTCTCCAGGTGGGCGGTGCTTAAGTACGGCCGCGTTCCGCCGCACACCTCCTCCATGAGCTGATTGTACAGCTCCTTGGCGGCGGCCACGGCAGTCAAGTGATTGGCCTCGGCAGTGGCCACTAGCATGCTCTTCGGCTCGGGCAGCTCGTTGCCCTTGTAGATGTTCATGTACGACTGGAAGTACTGGATGAGATCGCGAGCGCGCACCTTTTGTCCGCTGATCTCCTTGTAGACCAGATTGTCCGGCGCCAGCAGCATGGGCACCAGGGAGCGCAGGCTGTTCTTGAACTCGGGCGTGATGTCCTTCAGCCGACCGTCAAACTTTGGGTTGGTGGCCACGTTGAGGCCCGGATGCGGCATCAGGAAGCAGGCCACCTCCGTGAAGCAGGACGAGATGTGGCGGCGCAGTGACTGCAGCTCGGGGTGCTGTTTGTCGGACACTTCCAGGCGTCGCTTCAGAATCTTGTCGCCACCCAGTGCTCCGTACTCCGCCTCGTAGGGAAAGCTCCAGTCGCGGACGAGGAACTGCAGGCGCTGGAACGGCTTCTTGCCGGTGTCGGCCAGCGCCAGGCGGCCATACTCGGTGAAGAGCTGCAGGTGCTGCAGATCGTCCTCCTGGATGTTCTGTGACAGGTTGTAGATCTGCACCGAGGACAGCATCGTGCTCAGCGCAAACACGGTGGCGCAATCGCGCACCGTGCTCTGGCTGTCGAAGGCGCCCTGTGTGTCCAGCAGAATGATGGCTATCTTGTCGCCGTTGGGATAGTCGTGCAGGAATATGTCGGACCACATGAGGATGCCGGTGGTGTCGCGCTCGGAGCCGCCGCGCCAGGAGAAACCCTCCAGTGGATCTGATTCGTCTCCCAGCCAATCTGTCGCATCATGGTGCACGTACTGGGGTCGCAAAAATAGATTAATTATGAGTACGTTTTGCTTAAAGTGCCATCTCAAGACCCACCTTTGAGTACATGTAGCGCAGAAAGAAGTCCAGCAGGAAACTCTTGCCCTTCCGGAAGGCTCCTGCCACGGAGACGACGCAGACGAACCGGTCCTTGACCTCATCCCGCATAAGAACCTCGCTCAGCGCATCCTCGTTGAGCTCGAAGATGTGCTCCTCGGAGGCGTTGATCACCTGCACTGCCGAGCCGCCCATTCTGGTAACTGGAATCCTTGCCTGCTATCCCGCTGTCCTCGTGTCTCTGTGTTTCCGGCGGTGTCTGGGTGTTTGCCTCCTTTTGGGGGAATTCTTTCCGATTTGTTAATCTGTGGGATTTCGGCTTGTCAACTGAAACGAAAAACAGACAGCCAAAGTAAATAATGTGAAAATGTTTGCAATGCTTTTCAGCGATTTTTCCATTTCCGGGCGGCGGAAAAACGCGAGTCTGGGCTAACGGTTAATTGCGCAAGCCTCTGAGAGTTCATTTAATTTTGGCACAGCCACGAGACGCGACACGAGCGACGGACAGAAAGGCCTGCAATTATGAGAGGTGGCCAAAAATAAACCCAAACATGCGCTGCTCCGCGATTTCAGAAGATTTCTGAAGATGTCAGCGGCAGCCGAAAGGCAGCATGTAAGCGGATTGTTCAGGTGCGTGGGATATATTTATCTATGTGTGTATCTTTAAGAAGGTACTTGGTACGTGGGCAGAAAATAATGTTATTAGTGATCAATATCTGAGGGAAGGTATGAAGAGAGAAAGGTAAAATTGGTAAAGCCCCTGATCGAGAGACCTCCAATTAGACATTTGGTCCGTTAAGCATAAAAATAATATAATCATAATTCTTATTATTAGTTTAAGACAATGAATATAAATGTGAGTTTTTAATTTAATATCATTTAAATTTAACATAATTATTCATAAAATGAACTACATTTTATTAACATTTATAGAACGATATTTCACTAAAGGTAATACCAAAATATATGCATAACAAATTCAACTGCCTAAGCACCCTTATTTATAATTTATTAAAATTGGAAAGTTTATCACGTATGGAAACAACTGTTTAAGGAATGGCAATCAAGCAAAACAGATACGACTGAAAATACACATTTTTAATTCTGACAGATTAAAACCACTTTGTAATTAAATATTGATTAAAAACCGGTCTCTTAGACTGATGACTAAAATGATCTTCACTTTCTTAGTTTGTTTTTTCAAAGTAATGATGTTTTACAAACTCTCAGAAATGGAAAATTATATTTGTTCTGTATTTTCAGGAACAAAAAATAAAGTTGTTTAGAAATTTAGTAAAGAACCGGTCTTTTAGCTGATAATATTGACCTTATTAACTTTCTTGCTTCTTTGTGTTCTAACCGAAACACTATTTTCCTAGGCGATTTTAACAGCTAAAAATGTATATGTTTTTAAAGGGTTCCCAAAACGGGTTAAACGTATTCAGCACAATTGAATGTTTGAATGTAAAACGTTCGGAGCACATTAAAATTAATTTTATTTGCAGCACCGTGATGACGTCGACAACTTTTGTCGCGCTACGCAGTTGACCACTTGAATTCTAATTGGAAGCGCAGCCAAAACAAAGAGAGCATACCACAACAACAAGGTGATCGTAATGGGAATTATGCCAGTCGAGACACGCGATTATATTGCCGAAATAAAAGTTATGCTGGGTCCTAATTGAACCTGATTCGGATGCGGAATGGGAATATGAATATAAATACACGACCAGCGCGACTGTCAACCGAACCAAACTGCAGCAACAACACGCAAGTCCCCAATGGATTGGCCTGCTCAATGGAAAGAGAGCCCCACTTGGCTCCCACTCTCTTTCCCGATCGCCTCTCCTCTCTTTTTGGGTTGGCCACATGGCAAAATGTGGGAAAGGGGGTAAAGTGCCGAGGGGTATTGCAATTGAATTGGTGCCGCAGCAGCTGCAACGTTAGCAAAATCGCGTCTGACCAATTAACACATTGCCACTTAATTAAGTGCAAGATTTGCCTCTTTGGCGCGCTGATTCAGACATTTCAAATTTGAAAACCGAAATTGCACCTGGCAATGACGTCCCGAGCTGGGCTTGTCCAGCAGGTGTGTGAGCAGTACAGCTAGACAGCCCAATGATCGCGAGAGATAACAGCTGTCCCGCTCGCTCTTGCGCCACCATCCACTAACAGGCGATGTAAACAAAGGTGTTGGAAGGTAACAGCAACAGTTGTGCGGGCTGCGTCGACGTCGGCAGAGCGATTAGTCAACTGGAAACGCGGTTGCCGAGAGCAACAACAACTGGCTGGCACTCAATAACAGAACAGCACGGGAAGAAGAAGAAGCAGAAGCGCTTGGAAAATGTTGAGCGGGGAAAAAGAATAAAAGTTTTCAATTTGCACAAATTGGCTGCCCGTGAAAAAGTGTTTAATTGGTCGCCCCCACCAAAAAGAAAACCAAAGAACCAGGCGGATACCAGCCATCCGGCGTGCAGGAGCGGCTCATTCGAGATTTGCAAGCCATGGCAGTTGGTTCACGAAGCGGACACCGCCCCATTCCGACTTGGCTCTCCAGCTGCCTCGTGGCCATGTGTTTGGGGCGCCTTCCAGCAGGAGGAGGAGCAGCCCCTGCCCCCCAGGAGACGCCGGCCTACTACTACGTGGGTTGCTATACGGCGCGAACGGATCTGCTCCACGAATCGGTGTACGCCAAGACCCCGCAGACCTGCATCGAGATCTGCGAGCACCAGGGCCACCACTATGCTGTCCTGGCCTCCGAGAAGTGCTTCTGCGCCAATGTCCTCGAGCCGCAGGAGCTGCAGGACGAGCAGTTGTGCAACACCCGCTGCCTGGCCAACAAAGCTCAGTACTGCGGCGGCGTCGGTGTACACTCGTACTACTCCACCACGCTGACCAAGCAGCCGGCTCCGCATCACCTGAGGATATCCAACAGAACGGAGAACAGTCTGACCCTCAACTGGGATGCCTACGAGGCGAGGAAACTGCTCCTGGCCGGCGGCGCGGAGGCAGTTCTGCCCAATCAACTGCTGGACAATTTCCTGATTCGAGCTGAGGTCCTGAAGACTTACTCCTCGCTGCCCGCCTTTCCGCAGCCCGAGTTTATGGTGCAGAGCACGGAGACGCAGTTCGAGCTCACGGATTTGCATCCCGCCAGTCTGTACAACATCTCGGTTAGAGCCATTTGCCGGGATCCGCAGGCAGGGAAGTCGGAATGCGGTCAGGCTTCCATAGAGGCCAACACAGAGGTGGTTTTTGCTCAAACAGCCTACAGACAATCCTAACTAATCCCCTAATACTCCACATTTCAGGTGGGTCAACCCAGTCCCACTCCTGCACAGCCCAAAATCCTCAGTCGCACTGATCGCACCGTCACCATAGAACTATCGCCCATCCGGAATGACAACGGACCACTGACCAAACTCCTCATAATCGTAGAGTATGTGGACAACGCGCTGAGCCAGCCATTCGATTCGCAGCTCCTGGGCAGCTGGCAGCAGGCTCAGCAGGATGGGGTGCCCTACTACATAGCCGCCGAGCTGGATTACGACCGACCAGAGGACAACCGCACCCGGCACTTTGTGGTGGGCGATGGCAAGCGATACGGGCGATACAGCAATAAGCCCTTGGATCAGCCAAACGCACATGTCCACATCAGTCTGGGACTGGTGAGTAATGCATTGGATTCTACTACTGTAGATCTTGAAACTGCGAGCTATAAAACTTCAATTCAAATCCCATGACTAAATAATCCCTACTTTCTTTGCGTTTGCAACGGAATGACATAAACAAAAGCAATGACTGTTTAGGATAATTCAGTAAAACATTTACATCTTTGTAGATTCATTTCGAACATCACTATTGAATAATGAATTGTAGTTAGTATCCATTAATGTATAACTTCTCATGTTTCGGTTTCTAATTTTTAGGTAAGCACGCTTGAAGGTGTGACGAAAACGCTTTATAGTCGTGGAACCCACGATCAGCATGTGACTTCACTGGACGACTTTAGCTACGCCACCTTCGACAAGGGCCAATCCTCGGTGGTGGCCCTGGCCGTCACTTGTGTGATCTTCGGCACCTGCCTCTTGCTCAGTCTGATCGCCTACTTCTACCTGCGTTACAAGACCTGCCGAGTACGTCGACTAACTGGAGGAAATGCACACGAGATGACGCTGCAAACGCCAATAATCGAGCGGGAGAACAATGGATATCTAGTGGAGGACGATCCTCTGCCTCACTCGCCGGAGAACTTCAAGCAGCAGTTGCAGCAATTGGTAGAGGGATTCGAGCGGATACCGAGGAACGCCCTGCGGCTGAATGTGAACGATGTGATCGGAGACGGACGCTTTGGCGAGATTATAACAGGGAAGGTTTCGGCAAACGATTTTGCGAGGGATTGCACCTTGCACGTTCTCTGCCTGGATGATCTGAACGGGACAACGCAGGCACAGTTGCTGCGGGAGCTGCGTCAGTTGTCCCACCTAAAGCGCCAAGAGCATTTACTGGATTTCTATGGAGTGTCTGCCAGTCCAGATTGGTTTTACCTAATCTTCGAGCAGCAGCGCGTCAGCCTTAAGCGGCGATTGGTGGAGAGTCGCCTGATGGCTCCTTCACAACGCCTCACTTCCCTCTCCGAGCAACTGGTGCTGCAGTGGATCTACGAGCTGGCCAGTGCCATGACCTATCTCTCCAGCTGCCAAGTGGTGCATCGTCAGCTCTGCTCTCACAGTGTCTACGTGACCGGCGAGTCCAAGCTGAAGCTGAGCGTCTTTGGACCGCTGCAGTACATGAACACCAGTCGCCAGCAGGCGGACCACAGCAAGATGGCTGGCTCCAGAGGTCCTGCGTCACCAGCATCACCACTCCACCCGCTCCGATGTGTGGTCACTGGCCTGCGTGGCGTGGGAATGCTGCGCTCTGGGCGGCACTCCCTATGCCAATGCAGTGGGCAGCAACCAACAGCTCCTCGAGGCCATTCGGGCGGCAGTGCGTCCCGCACAACCGGCCTACGTCTTCGGGGATCTCTACCAGCTGCTGCTCAACTGCTGGCAACTGGAGCCGAGCGAGCGGAGCAGCTGCGAGGACGTGGCCTTCGGAGTGCGTCAGCTGATGACCTCACCGCGGCATGCCCTCAGTTTCGATCGAGTGGTGGGCGGTCTGGACACCCTGCCCCCGTACCTGCCGCAGCTGGAAACGATTGCGCTGATGGGCTGAGGTGCAGGCGGATAGAGTAATTAGCTTTAGTCAGTGAGAGCCAATATTCGCATACAGTAGATTTCGGTTATGAGTCACTCCTGCTAAGAGAAAACATCTCTATATCTTGATTTTAGATGTGTTCACTTGCAATTGATTAGTAAATGAATTTTCGGCTCAGAGACGATCATTTGTTTTAGCATTTACTGACCATATTAATTTAATAAAATCGTTTATTTTTCTTTGTGACCCAAAGACTTTTGTTTTAATGAAATTAAATTTTTAAGATATATGTTAAGTTTAGGGAATCTCATTTTAAAGTTTAGTATTAATTCAAATAGAATTTATCATATTTAAAATGAAGTTAGTTTGAAGCCTCTAGAAGTATAGATCCTTTAAGAGACCTTATAAAATAGAAGTACACGTTTAATCAATTATTTTACTACAAGTGCTTTGTTAATTGCATTTTCTTTGTGCTGATAATTTTGTAGATTAAAAATATGCATGTATAAAACACCATTACTTTTTTTGTTCTGTCATTCCTAACCGACATCTACTGCTTATGTATTGCTCCTTAAAACCTTAACCTAACTATATATTATATGTAAATATTTACATACTGCAGCCAAATAAAACCGCGTTCTGTGTCACAGCTGATCGTATCTATAGGGTAGCTAATGGCTAATCTACAACCCAAAACAACTGAAACGACTTTCCCCACGCGAAACAAAGTTCAATCGAACGTGCTCGATAAAGAGCGAAAGATAAAGAGACTGACAGGCCCGGCGTCAAAATTGTGTAATAAATTGGGATCCATGGCGAATGGATCTCCCCTACCTCCTACCAGGCAATGTGATTCCCCCGCTGATGTTGCACAAAACAGACGAAAGCCACAACTAAAAGCAAAAATCAAAAGCCAAGAGAGCGAGTGCGAAACTTTGATCGCTGGCGAGCAACAATTAATAATAGAAATAAACGGCGGTGTTGCACAAGTGTGAGTGGATCAAAATTGACGATTAATCAGTTTAAAGGTCTTGCACTGCATCTATTGTTCGCTATGTTGTTTAAGAATTAATTAGAGAAATTTTTGGCAGCAGGCGAGATGCTGTTAGACGCTATTAGTCATGGGAAAGAGTAGGGCACAATGAGATACAAATATTCCAATTGTTTGGGCCGTAATATCATAGTGGAAGTGCAAAATAAAATAAAAGGTCAATATTAGATCGGAAAAAAGCATGGAAATATTTTAAATTGTTTTGGAATGTGATTACTGTTAAATGTATAGGAGTTTTGCATATAATTAAATATACTTTTAAGATGTCTTGTAAACGTTTTAAATCTAAATTCTGTTACCCAGTACAAAATATTTTGTTAAATCATCATTAAATTTCTGTGCAGCTAGCTTATCTCTGGATCCTTCCTATAAGAAGATAAGCCATCGTTTGTCTTGTCGACGTGTAACTATTGGACTACTGGAACTAGAGCACATGGCTTATACCGATAGTAAGGAGACTTTCCCATAGAGTATATTGGGTAAATCAAGCGCAACGATATCAACACAGCGACTTTTGGACGCTTACCTTGCCCAGAACAGAAGAGAATTCAAGGTGAATGACGACGAACAATTGAAGTCACCTAAATGTGTATACATTCCCCGCAAATGGGCAATAATTATTAATAAATCAAGCTAGCGGTGGCCAACGTAATCGGAACTCGAGGCCCTCCGCTGATGATCATCCGGAATGGGAATTGGCCAACTTTTCGAGTGTTTTGCATTCTCGCCTGGGCAATTATTGTTATTGTTTTTGTTGCATACACACATGGAGATTCCTCATAATCGGGAATCGGAATCCAAGGAAACTGGTTGCTCACACACGCACACCAACGCACACTTCGCCAGAGGCGCACACGCACACTACGAAACAGCAGCTAACTGCGCAAATAATGCGAATAATCGGTCGGCCATTGTTACTCACTTTATTTAACCATTTACATCGGACAGTGGCTCCTCTGCGCTCGATTTTTGGACACTTTGGTAGCAGAAAAGTACGTATTTTGTTTGTGCTCTGCCAATGGTGTGGCCTTTCGCGGTTGGGCGGGAAATCTCCTAGGTGACTCTTGTTCAGCCCTGGACATGTTATCGATAACATTTCGATAGAAAAAGCTAGTTTTACTAGCTAGATGGTATATTTGAAAACTCACCCCGCGGCCACCCTAAACAAACGGTCACTCTGCGCTGAACCGATGATGTGGATTTAAAAGTTAAATAGTTTAAAATTAGGAATAACAAACAACCATGGACATCACCCAGAGCTTCAAGGCCAGTGTGATGACGGTGCGCCTCCAGCGGAAGGCGGAGCTGGCCGGCAAGGCGAAACCGGTGGCGGCCACCCCAAAAACCGGACCAACTGGCCCGAAGGATGACTTCGCCAGGGAGGCCAAGGAGGTGTGCAACAAGATCACCGCCCTGCGCAATGTGCTGATCGAGAACCGGACCGCCTACATGCGCATTGGCCAGCACCTGAAGTCCGCCGCCCACATGACCGACGCCCAGCGGGATCTGATCGATCGCGAGTCGGAGAAGTTCGTCACCTTCTACACGACGCACCTGGCCAAGATGCGCAGCGACTGGAAGGGGGCCAAGCGGAAGCCCCAGGAGCGCCAGCACATCGACGCCGTGCTGGACCTGCTGGTCAGCTATCTGCACGGCGTGGAGCAGATCTATCTCGATCAGAAGAAGTACCGGGTGCAGCACGAGTTGGAGACCTACAGACTGCTCAAGCTGGCGGCGGACAAGAAGAAGATACCAGTGCGTCCGGCGGGCAGCAACAGTGGCAAGCTGGGCAGGCGCCAGATCAGCAATGATGATACCGAAGACGCGGAGGCTTCTCCTTCGGCCAATGGTCACAAGGATGAATCCGCGGGCAACGACTGGAGCAACGATGGTTGGGGCGAGTGGGATGAGGACGAAGAAGAGGTCGAGGTGGACGACCACGACGGGCAGGAGGAGAAAGATACCGCCCAGGTCAGCCAACACAAGCCGCGTACGCGCAAGCGGAGCAAACCCAACAGATCGGCTCTTAGCGACTCGTCCGCCAAGGTGGCTCTGGATGAGGAGCTGCAGAAGCAGCAGGAGGCCGACGATGACGATCCCCTCAGTGCCGAGGACGTGCAGCTCTTCGAGGCGGAGAACGTGCACATCTACAACTTCCTGCAGGGCGTCTCCGAGGAGGTGGAGCAGATTGAGAAGAACGTTGTGGACATTGCCCAGCTGCAGGATATTTTCACCGAGAAGGTGAGATAGTAACTAAACTAATTCCCCTGATTTAGCGACGTTTTCTTGTCCGCCTGTTAAATTTAAAGTAGCGGTAAAACTCAGATTTGCCATACGATTTTAAGGTTTTAACCCTACTTTAAATTTAACAAACGGACGAGAAAACGGCCCTTAGTTCATTAAGATCCACTTTCTCAATAGCCATTTAACTCAAACACTCATCAATATTAAATATATAAATATCGTATTTATTAGTTTATGTCAACCCAATATGTATATCATTTGTACATTATGTTCTTTTCTTAGGAATTATTAAGACATAAGAAATTGCGCATATAGTCGTGTTATTATTATGTTGTTTGATTAGGCTTAGTAAAGAGACTTGATTATGTTTGTAATGAGAGCTTAGTGTTGTTTATTGTCAAGATGATTTTTCATTTAAGTGGGCTGTCCATGTCGTGAAATTAATCCTTCAATCAAAAATATTAATTGGGCCACGGTGGTAATCCCTTTGCTGACTCCTACACCCACCTTGATTGCGTAATATAAGTCGGCCCCTGATTAGCATGCAATTAATTAGCAACTAGTGCCACCTGGAACCTCGTTTTAATCACCATTAATCCTCTTAAAATCCCCTTTTTTAGGTCGCCATGCAACAGCACAATATCGACAGGATTGTCAGTGCCGTCGTGGGCACCACGGAAAATGTCAAGGATGCCAACGAGCAAATCCGCCAGGCCACTCAAAGGAATGCTGGTCTGCGGGCGTGGTCGCTGTTCTTCCTGCTGGTCATGTCGTTCTCCCTGCTCTTTTTGGACTGGTACTACGACTAACTGCAACTTCGAAATTCATGTATAACACACATAAAGAAATCAAAAGCAAACATGTTTGTTATCGTTGGATCGCACTAAGAGCATAATTTGTTTATTACATAATTTATAAATAAAAGGAAAATATTTGTATAGGCTATTCAACTGCCTTGTTTCGTTCCAATGGAAAAACGTACAACAAAATGGAACTAAAATCGATTTGAGCTGGCTTCCACGTCTCAACTGCTTGTTTAAATTGTATACCGAAATGTTTAATCCTAATTGTTTTAGTGCTGCTTGGTACATTATTTAGATCTAGGTCCTTAGTCGCAATATTTTCATTAATCGCTCTTCGAAAAATATATGTCTAACTGGGAACGGAAATCAGCAATATATATATATTTTATATGTCTATGGCCTAAAGCTAACCTTTGCGTAATTGTTTCAGTTGGTTTCATTGCATGAATATCTAGAGTCTAACTAGCTTACGGTCTAATCATTTTTTAGCCTTAAGATTTGTGTCTGAGGGAGTGTATCCTTGTGGCTTAGTCGCTAGATATTGTAATTTTAAGTGCAATATTGGATTGCATTCAATGCAGTCTGCTGGTTCTTGTCAATTAAGAGTTAAGAGTTATTTATTGTTTGGCTCTCCAATGGGAAGAATGGAAGCTATTTGCCACAGAACGTGGCAAAAGTGTAGGAAGGCGCCGTTATTATTTGGCTAGGTTGCTTGTGAGTACTTATAACGAAAGCGTTGTAAACTAAAATATAATCCGGCCCCCTGGGTTATGGCGTCGTGGCAATCGTTTCCTGACCCAGGCTGTTGCCAGCACAGCTCTCCACCGAATTGGGGTATTCATCCGGGCTGTTGTACACGTGACCACCGCTGCTCATCGGCGTCAAGGGCGTCTCTTCGATGGGCGTGGGCGGATTCTCCAGCTTATCACTGCTCGAGTTGCTATTATTGTTGCTGGGTGACTTGGATGCGGCTTCCTCGTTGCGAAAAACCGTAAGTGGCATATGGGTCTTCATATGGGCTGGGGAAAATTTAGAAATAAATTAGTTACTGTATAGCTCTATTGAAAGGCTTAATTTCTAAGGCAAAGTGCATCTTATCGTAGACCATGCAAAAAAAATGCCAGCACCGGACAATTTACAATCTGTTCTCTAGTTTATTTCGATAAACCAGAGGCCACCCATAACATTAATCAGTTATGGATAGTGCTGCCAACATTGTAGATAATTAGTAGATAATATTAGTACGTTAGAACAGTAGACATTACAACACTAAAGACAGCTATGATATTATTATTAATTAATTGGGGATTGAAATATTACTGATGGTTTAAATTAATGGGGCTTGTTAGGTATTGTTCGAAACACGGGTGCCAATAATTCATAGCTTGAGCTCCATTGACACTTTTGAATTCACGTTGACCTCATTTCATTAGCTCTTTAGCAATGCAGTTATTTTGTTTAACCCGAATTAACAAGGTTGGCAACACCATTTATGGACCAGAGACTTTACCCCGACAACTCGTGAAACGCTTAAAGGAGCTTGGGCAGAACTTGCATTTGTGAAACATCTCGCTGTGGGTGCGTCGATGCTTGCGCAATTCTTTCAGATACTCGAATGTCCGATCGCAACCGTCGCACTGGTAACCGAGCTCTGGAAAAGACAATTTCGTTGGCCTTTGTATCGTATCTGCATATTCAAATCGGATGTGTTTCAGCGATCTTGAGCTAACAACAGACAGATAGCGAAAATACAACACTCATCGCAGGCGAATATGGTAAACTAAAGATTTCACTGTGGCGCCGAATGAAACAACCAACATGGAACATTGATTGAGAAATTGTTTGGGGTTGAAAGTGCGTTGCGAAACTGAAGGAAGGGATATATTGCGAATTCAGCAATAGGAATTCCATTGAAATGAACGAAAGGCAAAGCAGAAGTAAAGCAATTAATATACAGCTCACAAATGTTTATTCAATGGAATAATAATCACCAACCTTTTCCCTAGAAATTCCCACGTGTTACGAAACGCACTTCTATTTCTACAGATAAGTGTTCGGGTCATCGGATTAATAACAAAGGGCAGCTAATTGTCAATGATTAGGAAAGCTCGGCTAGAGCGGCAAATATCAATGTGCAATTATCAGAGTTCACCATATCATCGGGTAATTAGCTTTTATACAAGTCGTTTGACCGGGTACACAACTACCAAGCGTTTTGGGGACTTGTTTTTTCTTTCTTCGGTTTTTATTTTTATCCACTCCCACGAGCTGCATGCGCAAGTTTATAAACAATTTATTTTAACTTATGGCTAAAAGCATAGTACTCAAGCTGTGTTATTTCATGCCAAGCATTAGGAATACCCATACCATAAATCGATATTGGTATTCTCGAGACGAAAGCGTATCGTTCATGGTTGTCATACCTTTGGAACACATAACCACGGTTGAATAAACTGTGTACACAATACAACAAAATATGTAACGATAACAATTGATGGAGGATTAGTAAGAGGCTTATAACTCGAGCTACGACGACAGAACAACACTAAGACTAAATGAATGGGGATTAGTGGGCACGGTAGGTTAAACGCTAGGCAACAGAAGAACCCTTTGGAGGCGCTGCCTCGGATTCGCCGCCGAAACTTACCACCATGGAACTTGATGTGCGTCTTGAGGGCACTCTCCGTGCCGAACTGCTTGCCGCACTCGTCGCAGGTGTGCGGCTTCGAGAGCAGGTGCACCGTGATCTTGTGCAGCGTGAGCTGCGATGGTCGCGGGAATCGCACGCGACATATGTTGCACTCGTACGGTCGTCCCTCCACATCGTGCGACTCCATGTGTCGGTGCAGAGCCGTTCGCATGCGATAGCCGCGCTTGCAGATTGTGCACACGAACGGCATCGTCGTCTGCGCTCCGTGGGCCAGCTGATGGTGCTTCTTCAGGGCGATCTCATTGGTGAATCGCTCCTCGCAGTACAGACACTGGTGGCAGGTCCGCAGCTCGCTCAGCTGCACCGTGGGCGGAGCTGGCGAGGGAGGCGGAGCTGGCGAGGCGGGCGGAGCCGGTGAGGCTGGCGGCGCATGGTCCACCGTCGACGAGGAGGGCGACGACGACGGCGATGGCGAGGCCACCGGTGTGGCCAAATGCAGCGGACCCTGCGGCCCAACGATCACGCCACGTTTGCGGTACTGTCGCAACGTCGTCGTGGAATCTGGCTCGGATTGTTCCGGCGAGGGCATTGTTATGTGCTGCGAGTACATCATGGGCTGCGGCGAGGGAGCCGAGACGATGGTCGAGGGCGGAGTGAGCACCGTTGGCGGAGCCTGCAGTGTCTGCTGCTGCTGCTGCTGCTCCTCCTCCTCCTCACACTGCTCGCTGCCATGGCTGTGGCCGGAAGTGCCTGCAACGGGGAAGAAGTAAAAGTTTCAGATCGGAACCAATTTAGACCGTATAAAACGCTTGGCTGCCTGTTGTTTAGTCATGGCTATGCGGCTGCCAAGTCCATTTAACTTACAGTCTTCGCAATCGGGACAGCAGAGAATCTTTCGTGGCGTCGTTGGGCTGGCTTGGATTTCCATTGCTGTGGATAAGATTATGGCTTTAATAAGAGATTGTTTCGGTGAAAGTATAGGGAAAAGAAAACGCACTTGATGGATGGGGCGACTGCGGCTGCATTAACGGTTGTTGCTGTGGTTGCTGCACTTGCAACACATGTTGCTGCTGTTGCTGTTGCTGTAGCTGCTGCTGTTGCACTTGTTGCTGCTGCTGCTGCGGTTGTAACTGCTGCAGTTGCTGCACTTGTTGTTGCTGCTGTTGCACTTGCTGCTGTTGTACTTGTTGCTGTTGCTGTTGTTGCAATTGCTGCTGCTGTTGCACTTGTTGCTGGTGCTGTGGTTGTAGCTGGTGCTGCTGTTGCTGCAAGCGCGGTTTATACGGCCTACCCCGCCTCCGTTCGGTGGTGATCTGCAGCTGGACATCCTCCACTTTCACAGCCTCCGGCGGTTCTGTCTTCAACTGCATGTGCAATCGCTGGATGTGAATGTCCAAAGCCTTCTGGGCGGGGAACACCTGGGAGCACTGGCCGCATTGGTACTGCTGCACCACGTGGTGGTTAAGGATGTGCTGCGATCGCTTGGTCCTGCCGGCAAAGGCCAGCGGACAGTGCGGACAGTTGAATGGCGCCACCGCCGGGTGCAGATCGATGATGTGCCGGCTGTACTCCAGGCTGCTCGAGAACCGCGGTCCGTTCTGGCAGAAGCGGCACTTGAGCGTCAGCGCCCGACCCCTGGGCGTGGTGGCGGGAATGGGGGTCACTTTGGTTGATATCGAAGTGGCTCCCGGCATTCCCAATACTGGATGGCTTTGTACGAGGCGATTTTGTTGCGGTTGCTGCTGCAGCTGCAGCTGCTGCTGTTGCTGCTGTTGCTGCTGCTGCTGCTGTTGCTGTTGCTGCTGCTGATACTGGTGCCGTTGAATCTGCTGTCGGATATGCTGACGTTGCGCGTTCTGGATGTCTGTTCTGTAGACGTGCATCGGGGCCTGCTGCGGATTGCTGGCCGAGGCCACCGGCTGCTGCTGAATGCCCGGCTTCTGGATCAGTATCATAATCGGTTGTTGCTGCGCCTGCTGATGTTGCTGCTGGGCCAGTAGGATTTGCTGCTGACGACGTTGCTGCTGCTGTTGTTGCTGCTGCTGATGTTGCTGGTGGCTTACATGCTCTATCATGTAGCTGTCATTGGGGGCCGGCCGTAGCATGGTGTAGGTTTCACCATGCTTCGGATACAGATCGCTGGATCTGATGTAGTAAGTTGTGGTCGTGGGTGCACCACTCTCGACCGGGGCACTCTTAATGGCCTCCAGTCCGCCCACCGATGACCACTGGAGCTGCTGCTGCTGCTGGGACGACTGCTGCGTCTGCCACTGCCTGGTTTCGGATCCACCCGAGGGCAGCGAGATGACCTGCATCTTGTTGGAGGACTGCTGCACCGTCTGCTGCACAATGTGCTGCTGGTAGATCTGTTCGTAGGTCACCGTCGTCGTCGTGCCCTGCGTCTGGACATGCGGCGCCCTGGCAGCCTGGGACTGCAGCTGCAGTTGCTGGGGATGCACTTGGGGAACCACTTGACGCTGAACTTGCGGCACAATCTGCAAGGCTTGGGGTTCATGCTGTTGGACTTGGATCTGAGGCTCGATTTGCGGTGGGATTTGATGTTGCATCTGAGATTGGTCATGAGATTGTACTTCAGGCTGATTATGTGGTGTCTGCACTCTTAGGATTTCGTGCTGTTGCATTTGATTCTCGATCTCAGGTTCCAATTGGAATTCACTTGGCGACTGAACTTGAGGTGATGATATGGGAGATTCGTGTGGGGAATGTTCTACAGGCTCATTTTGAGCCTGAATTTCACCTTGTACTGGTAGGCTGGCTTGGACATCCATCTGGACAGGCGGCTTCTCGCCCTGCTCCTCGGACGGCTGTGCCGTTTGTGTCGGCTGAAGATCCCTTAGAAACTGCGTTAGCTCTAAATGCAGGTTCTGGCCCTGTTCTGGGTTGGCTTCGATGTTCTCAAAGCAGGGAATATCGTTCTGGAAGCCAATCAGTTCGCTGCTAAAGTTGCTGTTGTCGAAGGGATCATCGGAGGCACTGGGTTTCGGCTCCGGTTCGGCGGCAACTGGACTCTGCTCGAAGGGATTGGGCGGCGACTGGACGGGCGACTCCTGTTCGGTCATTGGAGCATAGTCGGCGGGAGTGAGAAACTCATCGATGTGCGAACAGGTCGGGGTGTACATGTGCTGGTCCTGCATCTCGTTGAGGATGCCGTTCAGAGTGGTCTCCACGTCGTTCATCTCCACCTCGAGCTTCTGCTTGGCATCCAGATCGTTGAGGGGCAGCAGTTCCGAGGGCGTTGGCGACACCGCCGGCGTGGTGGCCTTCAGCTGCTCAATGCCGTTCGCACAGTGCTTGGCGAACTCGGCCATAAAGTCCATGGGCGTGGGTCCAGATCGCACCACAGGCACCACCTCGTCCGTGTCCGTTTCATCCGATTCCGTTCCCCCCGGTGGTGTGGCTTCAATTTTATTATTTCGGAGTGCCACAGCAGAATTGAAGCTACCTGCTGTAGCACTCTGGCAAAAATTTTCATCGTTCTCATTGTTATTCACTTCCTCGGGATGCAGCAGCTGCCCATCCTTGGGCGTGGCGGACTCCTCGGATTCCCCATCCAAGCAGAGGCGACGCTGCAGGTTCTCGTCAAGAGCCTCCAGCGGTATGCTCACTATGATCTCCGGCTGCTCAGCGGATTGCTGTTCCTCTTGTTGCAATCCAGTTTCCAGCAGCTGCTCAACAATTTCCGCTGGCAACTCACTGGGCTCTGTGGACGAGGTCAGCTCCTTGGACTGCACTAGATCAGCTTCGGCTTCAATGACATTTAAAATGGACTCGATATCCTGTTTAATGTGCGGATCATCCGAAGGAAACGTTGATTTGATTACGCTGGTGGCTTCAAACTGTTCCAGCAACTCATTGGCCAGTATTTCCGCATCATTGTTGATCAGTACACTGAATGCTGATGCCGTTGCCTTCAGTTATGGGTAGTTCTGGCTCAACGCTAAAGGATTCGGGTATCTGTTCATTCACAGACTCCCTAATTATAGGACTTTGCTGGTTGGAACTCTCTATCAAACCATTCGATGTGATTTCCTTTTCCTTCTCCTTCTCACCCGGGTTCATATCATCACAAACCATATTTAAATTCATAGGATTACATTCTTCTGGGACACATTCCTTTGGCGCATCGGAAGTGCTGTCGATGGCCTCATCGCAGGACGAGGCACAGTTCTCCAGCCTGGGTTCCTTCGGGAAAATATCCTTTTGATCAGACTTTCTATTCTCTTCAGTGACGGGTTCGACTACAACCTTTCGCTTCGCCGGCTCTCTTCTGACCAGCGATCGCCTCTGTCTCTTGGGCGCATGGTAGATCGGCGCATTCCTCGGCCGGCGACCCCTGCGCGGCAATAAATCACTGGCTGGCGATGAAGGCGTTGCCTTCGGGGACTTCACCTGGCTAATGGCCAGCGCTTTCGGTGCGGAGTTGGAGGTGGAGGAGGGATGGCTGTCGCTCTCGAAGCCACAACACGGACCGACGGACAGGTCGCTGGTATGTTCACTGCTGCTCGTGCTGCTGCGTTGGCGACTGGGCGATGAGAGGTCCGGGGAGGCAACTCGAGGACCAGGTCTCCGAGAGCTGCTTTCGGGCCGCCTTCGTCTTCCAGGGCATGCTGCTGGCGTCGATGGATGGACGCTCCATTTCACAGCCGATGGAGTAGGTGCGATACTTGCGCAGACGGAGTGGAACAGGACTCGGTTTGGGTGGCGGCAGATCCTCCGATTCCGTTCGCACCTGTTTCGCTGCCGCTGCTTGTGCTGCCGATTCTCCGGAATCCGATTCCGATACCATACGGCGCTTTCGCACGGACGTCCTGCTGGATGCGAGTGTGCTGGATGTCGAGGACTCACTATCCTGACTCTTCTTTTCGACTTTTTGCTGACGCTTCGCTTGTCTGGCCGTCTGGCGGTCGGATATCTCCTGGGCAAAGTCCTGCAGGCGCTGCTGCATCCGTACACATTTCCGCCGGAACTTGGCCACCATCAAAAACTGGGCCATGCACTGCCGGCAGATTTCTTGCGGCAGTCCATCGTCGCGATTTATCTGGAAGTGAAAGAGGGGAAAAAATAAATATTCGATTCGATGGAATAAATCATTGTTGGCATTTAAATTGTCATTTTGGGTGCTGAATGATTTGCAGCCTTTGGCTTTCTCCACTCTAGCACGAATAAAAAAACGCTGGGCTTACATATGGAGCGGTGAATTTATCGCATTTAGTAAATCAATGAAAGCCTAGTCAATCCAGAGTATTATTCAAATTGATGCTTTAGTTGGTTATTCAAGCACCATAAATGAAATAGTACAAAAAACCTTTCAGCAATGAAATCGAAACCATGCTTCCGTTCAAACAACGATTTCAAAATAGCAAACTCTATCTATAGAATCATTATCCACCCTTTTTATTAGACCCGTGCGACATTAATTTTGCCATACCTGTGCCAGCATATTATCATATAGATTTTTAGGCGAGTGCTGAATATAAAGTTGCTACTTAACAATTGCCTCAACATAAACTAGATAATAAAATTGTTAGTCCAACCGATTTCCTGCCCAAAACACGCCCTTCTTTCACTTTGTCGTTTGCGAATGCTGACCAAATTATGAATTAATTAACTGACATTGAACGTTGAAAAGGCAAAGTCGAAAATCTTTCGCTTCGAACGGCCAGCCAGCCAAAGCCAGCCAAGTTTATTAATGATTTATGGGCAGCTGGTCGGTCGTTAGTTCGAAATCCCCCAATCTGCACAGGTGGCGAGAAGGCGGATCGGTTCGAAACGGATTGGATCGGAACGGAACGGGGCATTCGAGTGGCAAAATTCCACCACCACCACCATCGCCACCAAACAGGCACCTTCGTTTTCGTTTCTGCTGCGATTTGGAGCAAATAATTTGCTTTTGTTTTCCAATTGAGTGATTTCATTAAAGACGCAGGCAGGCATTCAACAAATCATAATGCCAACAAGGCACACAGCAAGTATATCTTGGCCAGAAGAGAGCGCATTAATTAAGATTTCCTAATCCCAGTGGATCTTGGCTTTTTTTGAGTTTCAATACGGCCTTCCCAAAATGATGAAATGGCTTAGCCACACGCGACTGCGGTAATTTAAATACAATTGCTTAAGTACGAAATAAATTAAAGTGCAGGAGTGGCAGAAATCAATTAACAAGTTCAAGATCTTATGCAGAAAAAAATCCAGTTACTTAAGGCGAAAGGAAGGGGAAACGACGAAAGAGCGAAGAATGCTGATACAATTCCGAACATACGTTACCCAGGAGCGACAAAGAGCTGGCTGGGTAATGAAAAAAAAGCAACTGACAACGTGATTTGTTTCGAGATATGTGCTTAGGTTATGGTAATGGCAATACAGTTCCCAAAATGACATAAAACCGTACAAGAGACCGCTCACAATTTATGCAGAGCTCGGCGAAAAAGAGTCCAGAGAGCGGGGTCGGTTCGGTTTGGTTCGGAAATTTGAACGATTTCGAATGCAGATGCCGCCAACAATGCATAACCGATGTGCCGAGTGGCAAAGTGTGGGTGGGGGTCGAGTGGTATAACTGGCCGAAAACCCAGAAAACCCAGAAAAAAACTGAAAAAATAAAAGAAAACCAAAAAACCGAAACCTCGAATAAAAAACGAAAAATACGAAAAAGCAGGCAGCAGTCGTCTGGCTATCTGGGCGCAAAAAGAAGAACCGACGACAGACGGAACGCAACGCAACGGACCGCCGTCAAGTGTAAATGACAATCCAAGTAAATGCCGTCCGGCTGGATCGGGCGGATATATAGATAAATGTGCATGTGTGACCGAGTGGACCGGCGCATAAAATCGACGCAAATGCGTTGGGTACACTGAAATAAATACATATATGTAAATTGCCTCTGCTTTGTACATAAGTAATAAAAATGAACGGTGGAGCGGAAAGCGGAAAGCTTCTCCACGAGTTCCACAAAACCAATAAATAAATAAACAAACGCACCTGAATTTTAACCAAAAAATCCCGATCCCATTTCCTAACGATGTGGCAATAAGATTTGTACACACAAGCATTACAATAAACTTTATTATCGCCCATCAGGCAGTCAGATAAAACTGATATTTATCGCACCACAAAGAGTTCAATAAAAATCCAAAATGGTTGACAAAAATAAACAATAACCGAGAGATATAATATGCATGTCATCGAACTACATCTCAGATTCCAAAGAATTTTAATAGTATCTCCGTGAAGTTGATGGTTATCCGTAAAACATTTTAATTTGCGGTATATCACACAGATGGTTCTCCGTAAAAAAAGTACACAAAAAAGGCTGACAAATATTGTTCGAAGCTTAAGAAAAAAATGTACAATCTGCCGTCGGCAGTTTTTTTTTCGCAGTTGACTGTTTATACGCTAGACCGGGCATGACACAAATAATAAAAATATAATATGGTTATTTAAATGTTCGTACATCTCTTAGATCGAATAAAAAGCGGGAGGATGAGAAAGCAACACGCTGATGTGCGACTATCGCAAGTATGAATTGTAAATTCCATGGGTGGAGCTCAATAAATAACAATCAAAGGTGGTATGGAAATGAAGGCTTAAAAATGTTTTCAGTGATTCATAATGGCGCTCGCTGGGTGAAACGCAAATAGCGGTAAAATGCACACGGCAAAATATGTCGAAATTTGTCGAAATAAAGAGATTTCAAGACACATGTTCATATTTAAGGCCTGAGCCTGAAAGCCCTCTTTATATGCATTGTCAGCCTTGATTGACAGTTAATTATTGTCTACCATAATCGTTTTCTAAAGGCGACACAAATTGTTTTCTTTAGTCAAACAAAAATTTAAGTGCTTTTGTGCGAAACTATGTAGCTCTGTAATTTATTAGTTTCGAATAAGTATCAAAGGGTGACATAAATGCAAACACACTCCACCACTCCAATCCGTTTGGTTATACTCGCAAAGTTCTTTCCAGCGACTAAGACTGTTCTTATTTGTCTTGCGAAACTGCAGTAATCCAAAGTGGACAAATAACCCAGAAAAGCCACACAATTGAAAGATTAGTTCAAGATAAACGTCGTTCCAGCTGGAGAGCAATAATGATTCCGATTCCGATTCCGAGCCATGGCAATCCGGTGGCCCCGAGGTTCGATTTGTCTTGGCCTCTGACGTTGCACAGTTCGTTTTGTTTCACTCGAGTTCGCTTCCCTCTCACTCGCTTTGGCACAGACAATTGTGTTGGAATTGTTTGTTGCCCTTTCTCTTCCTAGTTTCTCCAGGCCCGGAGAAAGGGCGCTGGATCGGGGGATTAGACAAAAGAAACCGTCAAACACGCCATGGAAATTGAGTTAATTTGCACTCAATGTGCAGGCGAATTACTGGTAAGAAAACCAAAAAGAAATGCCAAAAGAAATACCTAGAAATTAAAACAACAGGCGGGAAAACAAGATAGAAAATAGCCACTTAACAATTTTCACCGATAGTTTTTCATTTATAATTGACAGAAACACATAATTTGGGAGACGTGACACTAATCTCACTTGAAAAACACATTTTTAGAAAGGAGTTCAAGGAAGCTATCTCAAAATCTAGGTAATAACAAGGGAAATCCATTTATTTTACCATCAACCTTTCAACATTTATTATCCCAATACGAAAGGAATTTAATGGTTGTTTTTTTCAATTTTAACTTAAACGAAAAATGCAATTGAAAATCATTTTGTAATATTATTCAATATTTGCAACAGGTTTGACGTTTACGGAAAGAACCTTTAAAAATGCAAAGTGAATTTTAATTGTTTTGCCTTTGGGTGTAGCTCTGTACAGAACGAATATTGATATTTTCAGAGTCATTAAAACTTGTTTGTATGCAGATAAAATATCATTGTTATGATTTTTTCATAAACAACCGACAATGAGATTCTCTGAGTCATTAAAACTGTTTCTTTTATAGATACTCGTATTAAATATCATCAGATAGTGTAACAAAATCGCAATAATCGAAACGGCAATTTAGCGGCAACCCAATATGGTTGCAACAGCGGGATTGCTGCACTGAATTGATGACGCCGCCGGATGGACGATGGCCGGTGGCCAGTGGACTCTGGGTGGAGTGGGGAAAAAAACGAGAAATTTAATAACCGTAAACTGTTGCAAGAAAGTCGGAGTCATAAATATAGTCGAAACGGCCGGCTGAGGGGAAAATTGAGTGAGAGAGATAATAAATCGCTGCGATGCAAACATAAATTTACATTTTTGATGATGATAATTCTTGCTGCCGGTTCGGGATGGGACGGGATGGGAATGAAGTAGAAGGAACACCCTCGCAAAAAGTGCTGCAAATTAAAATCCAAATCCAAAAGTCAACAGGGCGAGTTTCCACCCAAGAAGCCAGCCACTCAATGTTTAACTAATTAAGAGATGAGCCCCGGTTTGGGGTGTGATGTAAATCCTGTTCTACAAGGCGTAAGGAAGTGGGGTGATTCTGGTGCTGGGGGGGATGGTGATGGTGGCACTCTTAATCCCGAACAGCTTCCGACTCTAATGTAGCCATAAAAAGCCACAGCAGCTGACATCAGACAACCAGCGATTGTAATCAAAGCCTGCACTCGGAATAATAATTTTCTAAACTTTTAGAAAATTTATATAGGTTTTCTAAATTTTAAGGAAATTTATATAGATTTTCTAAACTATCAAAATTGCGATGAATTTTCTAAATTTTAAGAAAATTGCCATGTAGTTATTCTGCACCACCTCAAAATCAAATAAAGGAAATGACCCATAATAACAAGAGGGAAAATGCATTAAAAACCAGGAAGTTGATTGTCAATCGAAGACCAATCATTTTGTAAATTGATAGCCTGCGGATAAATGGCCTGTAATAATCAAACATTGGGATGGCTAACGAGTTTCGGGTTCCATTTATTTTCTTGGCTAAGCCCAATTTCGCAACATTTAGTTAGGGATATCGTTAACATTAAAAGAAAGAACAGAAACAGAATCTACCACGGCACATGGCAGTTAAACGACACGACAAATTGAGAAACCAACCCCCAGTAATTTTGTTTTCTTTTCAATTATATGGTGTTTGCTTTAAGACAGAAACTACCCGTAAGAGCTTGGCGTATGTGAGCTTAGCATTGAGCAATTTAAAAGTCCTCGCTGGATTTGGAAGGTACATATAATAAAATGTACAGTTCTTAATGCAAATCGGAATTTTAATGTGTTTTCAAGAGCCCAAAGTGAATTTTTTTCCGCGTGTGAAAGGAGCGAAAGAGACCACAAGTCAGCCAGGACGGATACTTAATAAATCATACGCCCCATGGCGGCGGAAACAACAGAATTAGACAGCCCCCAACAACCAAGGGCGAGGGGGGTGAGAGAAAAACCAGGGGGCGTTTTGGGCGGTAAATGGTTAGCCTTTTTTGCGCCAGCCAACCCGGACCGGGGATTCCCCCGGATGCTGCGGGAGATGGGGGATGATGAGCAGTGGGGAAGTGCTGCTGCCGCCACTTCGCACTTAAATCAACCCACTTGTAGAACTCTACCACTCGAGTTGGCATTTCACCATTTGGCTTAATTGCAGCGGACACAATGTACAGAAAAATTAAACAGCATAACAAGCCGCAACAGAAACAAAAAAACAACAGAAAAAAGGATGCCTAGTGCGAAAACCTCTCTTTTACACACACTCTGTATAAATCAGCCAGTCCGTATATATACAATGGTGCACATGTGCTAATAGGCGGAGCAACAAAAGCCACAAAAGTGGGCAGGGGGCGGTTAGGAAACCCGATACAAACCAGGCCACCAACGGGATTCCGACATGGGCGCCGGCCAAGGGGGGCACACACTGCAAACAGACGAGGCTAAAGAATGACCGGCATATCGATTAAGTGAGGCCCCGAAAAACAGAAACAGAAACCGAGACAGAAAATCGAAACAATGGACACCCAAGTGATCTATTTTAAAAGTGGAAATCGAACTTGCCAGGGGCAAAATATTCCGACTGCTTCTGTTTGTATTTCCATTTAATTCAATCATGCTATATACGTGTTATCGTCGACCCTGAACTAAATCTCAACAGATTAATGGCTGAAATTCGTTTAGCACACAAAACAAAATAATACCGCACATCTTAATTACCCACACTGAACTAGATCTAGAAAACTCGGAAAAAAAGACACGCAGTCTTTCTGAAGACGTAAACAAGCTGCATTCTGGGAAAAGATTCTCGCAAAACAGCAAACAATGAATAAAGTTCCTTTGTATATACAAAAGATAGCAGTGAAGAAGTATCCATTATGCGGGTAAATTCTCTACTTGGCAATTTTCATTCTAAATTGTTTAGGGGCCCAAAAACATTTCGAATTTCAGAGAGAAGAAAAGCAAACGATTTGTTTTGGAAACTTTCAGATGGTTATCAGCGGGTTCCTTGGATATTCCGCCGCTATGTTTCACCATTCCCTCTATAAGACAGTGGAAGTGAGGGAGGTTTTGGGCTTATCTTATTTCGCACAGCCGGAGGCTCCGTTGTCTCAGTTGCGACACTTCCCCAGCGGAGATCAGCAATTCATATGAGCCAGCCTCTGATTTCTTTGCTTTGTCTCCCAGCCCAAAGGTCAGGCTCTATTCAATTTCATTTTCATTTTCCCCCAGATACTCGGCGCCTATCGCCTATCAAAACTGGATGTGTGAAAAGAAAATCCAACGGAAACTGCGATCCGTTCCATACAATACTCACTCTTCTTTTTAATCACAGCGTTTGGGAGATATACTTTCTTTTCAAAATGTCGTTGTTATTTCAGGCTTGAGTTTTCATATCTTTATTTGTTTTCACATTACTTGTTGATTTTACGCTTCTTCAACTTTGTGGCAAGAGTTGAATACGATGTCTTTGATTGTTTACTTGTTTGCAATTTTTTCCCTGCCTGTCGCTCACTTGCCAACTGTTTTTTTTAGCTAGCGCTTGTTTTGCATATTTTATAGGTTTGCTTGAACTTTGTTGCTGGATCTCCGGTGCAGACTTGAATTTTAAAGGATTTATAACAAAACAAATTTCTGTTCAGTTATCACCATTTTTCATTGCTGCGTGCACATTTGAAATAAGTCGCAATAAGCGTTGTATTTATTCTATATATTTTTTCTTTTTAAAATAAAATGTCTGCGGTTTAATCAAAGGCTAGCAGTTCTCATTGATGTTTTCACTTTTTTTCAATAATTAATCACACAGATAAATTTAGGTTTTAATGTATATTTTCTCAATTTCATTGGTCTTGGGAGGAAATATCTTTTCTTTCTTCCTTATAGAAGGGCATTCTTTTCTTCACTCTGCCTAGATTTGTAGAATTCTTCGCCTTTGAATTGCAAAATATATTTCACTTTTTTCCGTTTGGCGACGCATTCTAATTACAAAGACCCAGACAAACAGATCTCCCCGGTGTTTTATTTATAACTTTCGGCCGTCTATCCTTCCTTCTTCTCGTTTTGATTCTTCGGCCCTGTAGAATCAAACGATTTTTGGGTCGAGTATTTTTCTAGTTCTTAAGTTTTTTTTCCCGTTTTTCAGTTTTCAAAATCGCGTCCGTGCGTGCGGATTCGTTTTGACCTGACCGGAACGTAGACAGATACTGAATGAAGGAGGAAGCTCCTGTTTTTGGCCGGGCAGGCAAACCAAACCTTTCTAACTAATTTGATTGGAATATGCGCACAGGAGGGCGGTCGACGGCATCTGGTGGTGAATCTAGCGAATCTGCTCCTGCCGCTGGTCCGTTGGTCCGCCGTATCCGGTGGTATGTCAGTGGGGGATTAGCATCCCCGCAGATCCCCTGTAGCCCCTGAATCCCCTCCATTGCCACTGGGACGTCGGTTTGAGTTGCTGCTCTTCGGTTGGCTGATTGTTTCTGGCTGCCCGTCGACGTACTTGTTGTTTCGGTGGCTGCAAAATGTCAAAAGCTGTGAAAAATGAAGCCCTCCGCTTTTGATGTTCCCCTCCTGGCCTCCTGGCCTCCTGTCCTCCTGGCCGCCGGTGCAGCGTGCCACAAGTCGAGTCCTCTCGGCCACCCTTGGCATTAATTTTTCATTGGCGTGTGTCCGGGGCAGACGGCCTGGGCCATCGGATCTGGATCGACCAGCGGGGGGGGGGGAGAGATAAATCCATAAAACAATTTGAGAAATTAAACAATCAAAAGGCGTTAAGTGTTGCTGACTTTTGCTCGAGGGTTGATTACTCCCCCGTGTTCATCGTGTTCGCTTTTGTTTTTGTTTTTATTTTCGTGTTGTGTTGCCTTTGGCTGATGATGATGATTACCGAGATGCGGATGTTTAAGGCCGGTTTTATTGCGACCAGCTGGTTCTTCTGGCCGTATTTGCGTAGTTGATTAACCCGGGCAGCCGGCAGCGGCCACATGGATGGGCATGGTCGGAAAAACAAGCACTCCGGGCGTTGTCACACATCATAGCGGTGGTTTCATGTGTTTATGTGCGCCTCCACCGACCTCCAACCACTGCCACTTAAATATGTGCTTTTTTTGCCGGGCGTGAAGAGCATTTTATAAGCTTTTATAATGCACTTGAGTGGTCCAGTGTATTCCAGTTCAGCTACTAGATTGCCGGCATTACTGGCATTCCTTGGGAACTCCTGTTTTTATGTACGAAAAAAAGAAGAAATTTGCATACGAGCGGGTAAGACCAAAGGCATTTAAATTCCTTTAACGGTCACAACATGTTGGTTCAGGTACAACACCAACATCATGTCAGCATGTCCAACAAGCGTACCGAAACAATACATCGTTTGAAAATAAACTATACCATAAACAAAAATATCTGCCGAATCAAGCAACACAGAAATAAATTTGATAGACAAGATGCAGTCCATGCTACAAAAACCTTCAAAAACCACTCACTAAAGTGCAAAAACCTGATTATAAAAGATAATGGCACAATATGCAAATATGCATGACATTCTTATAAAAATCCATAAGTTAGCTGGCTGGGATTTTTTAAAAAGTCATTTTTCTTAGCCGAAACAAAAAGCAAATATATATTAAAATGTTTATCAACAAGGTCTCTTAATAAATAAACATAAAATAAACATTCTTCTGGCACACGCTCGAATCAGCAGTCTTTTTCTTGGAATGGTTCTAATATAGACTATTTTTATACCCGTTACTCGTAGAGTAAAAGGGTATATTGTATTGCGTTTCAGACGTATATAACAGGTATGGATCTCGGATCAGCTTCACAAGCTCGAATCGAACTAGCGCATGTCCGTCTGTCCGTCCGGATGAACGCTGAGATCTCGGAAACTATAAAAGCTATAACTATAACGATTTTAAAAAATTTAAATATTTCGAAAAAGTAAAAATGCAGTTTTATTGTGTTTATCAATATCTATCGAAATGTAGAAGAAATTTTTCAAATCGGACCATTTGTTAAAAAGTTATGCTTGATCAAAGTTTTATATCTCCATCTCCATCGCACTCCCTTTAGCTGAGTAACGGGTATCTGATAGTCGGGGCACCCGACTATAGCATTCTCTCTTCTTTTGTTTTTTTTTTTTGCCCCATATCAATCTTTTTTTTCTTTTAATTATGGCCCTCTAGACACGTATATCACTTTGTGATTGTTTATTTAGAAAAGTTTTTGTTTGGCCTGATGGTATGACGGTTCTGCTCAGTTGTGAGAGAATTTCTGCTTATGTGGCCTTTTCCACCGACACTTTTTCTAATTTTAATGTGAAATTGGCCGGGCGCCCAAATTAATTAAGCAAATAAACAAGCGCAGACAGACATAAAAAATGCGCAAGAAGCATGCAGCACACGCACTCCCCCGAGTTGCGTTACTCATTAGGTTGGGGATTTTCTGAAAAAGCCATAAAGAGAAATTGCAAAATGGCAGGATAACGGATAACAGCTAACGGGAATGGGGAAGAGGGGGATGGGGATGCACACATTATCCGCCCACTCTTGCGGTCTGTCACCTGCAATTTGTGTCGCTTTCTAGGGGCTTAACATTTTCGCAAGGGACATAGCCGCATATGACAGCGGGGATTTGGCATTGTGAGGGTATATATAGTATATGGCTACTAAAAGCAAAGCTTCTGTTTCTGCTTCTGCCAGCCAACGGGAGAGTGCATGAAACTACCCCGAGAACTGTAGAATATTAAGTTAATTCGAGCGGAAGAGGAGTGTTGGCGAAGATGTTATAATGTACAAACACAACCCAACCGAGTAAATCCCTAATTTCGTTTTCAAATTCCTTCGCAGCAGCGCCAAAACCATTAAATTTGATTGTGGAAAAGTTTGTTTTGTTTCGGCCATTCGAGGCAGAAATGCGATAATGTTACTACGAACATATTTAAATGCGAATGGGTGATGCTGATTGTTCGGAGAGTTTGTCACTCCAAGTTAGCTAGCTGACTAAGCTTATTCGGTTAGTCTTATGCTCTTATATCATTAAAATCTCAAAAGGGATATTTACATTTTCAGTGTGGGCTGAAAGTTTTCTACATAAAGTTAACTCTTTGACTTTCACCGAGATGATGGAATTGTATAGAACTGCCTGAATGGGTGGCTTTGCCTCTAACTTTGGCTTTGGCTTTGACAACTTTAATCCTCTCTTTTTAATGAGACGACTTAGGAACGACTTGGCTCATTTTTCAAATTATCAATGGTCTACTAGAAATAACACTTTTACCCTATTTACCCAATATATGGGGATGCAAAACCGTCGTACATGCAACATTTCACACCATAAATGAAAAACCAACAATTAACTTGTTAAGTACATTAAAAGTCATTCGAACCGATTGTTTTGGCTAAATTTTATTTGCCTTTCGGAGAATTTTCACCTACTCCTAATTAGCCAGGTGTGAAAATCGGAGGAAACGTGCTAAAGACCAACATTGACATAAACCACAAGCGACAAAAACCATTTTACACCTATCTCCCATATGTCTTGTCTCGCCTCAAAACGCATGGGAAGCTGTGCTAAAAATTTGCTAAAATGATGATAAAACGCTTTTTGCTTTTTTGCACACATGGCCCACATTCAAGGCGAGAGCAAGTGATTTCCCCTGTTTCTGTTCAGGTTCCGAAATGGGTGCTTATTTATAACCTTTGGCATTTCGGAATTTAGAAAAAACAGCAGCAAGAAATATCTATTCTATAATCTAGAAGCCGAAAACGAAGGCCAAGGAACGAAAAGAGTCGAAAATAAACAATTATTCGAGGGGTGTGCCCACACAAAAATGACCAAACGTTTTAAGACCATGACGTCGAGTCGTAAATCTACAATTGTCCATCTAGTTTATGTGGATTCCTCCTTGAGGCAGAGAAAAGTTTCGAAACATTTTTCGGTTTGATTTGGAATTAGCGTGTTGTTCCGATTTTCAAAAGGAGATACACAAAATCGAATAAAAGGCCGAAATTCCCGGCTGCTCGTGAAGAGCAGAGCGAAAGTGTCCGGCTGCTGAAATTGAGTTTCGTGTATAAATAAACCAGGCGATACATATATATATATAGCCTTTGGGAATCGAAAGGCCAATGCAAGCAGCAGCAAAAGAGGAGCCAGAGAACCGAGAGAATAAAGTCATCAAGTCAGATACCGATCGACTCATTCTCCTTTTTCACCAGAAAAAACAGACCTCTTTCTTGTGGAGCCTCTCAGTTCTTTGGGGGTTGTTGTTTTCTTTTTTAGAGGTAGAGGTAGTGGTAGGGGTAAAGGTATATAAATACCAACCAACCAACCCGACTTGGAATATTATGAGTGAATCGGCAATGACCTTAGCACGAGTTCTGGTTTGAAGACTCAGCGATCAGCGATCGGTCGCCACATTGTATGGGGAGTGGAATTAAACGAAACGATGACGCCGCGGAATCCACGGCGAGGGTAACGTCATTAGCATTATGGAAATGTGTATAAATACGATTGGATTTTTGTTGCTGGAACTTGTCCAAGTGGGTTCTTCATCATCATCATCATCATCATTCTCGTGGTGGACGTTGTAGTTGTCGTTCGTGATCGTCTTCATTGATTCACAACTTCTTGACCGTTAACAGACTTGGTTTGCATGCGGTCTGACCAGTTGCGGGTTCAATAAACTACACTCCTGGCTGGGCCAACACTTTTTTCGGGGCTAAGAAAAGCCAGAGAGAACGCTATAGTCGGGTGTGTGTCCCGGCTATCTGATACCCGTCACTCAGCTTGCAGTGCGAGGGAGATGGAGATATAAAACTTTGATTGCGCATAACTTTTTAACGAATAGTCGGTTTTAAAAAATTTCTTTTACATTTCGATAGGTATTGATAAACACAATAAAACTGAATTTTTACTTTTCCGAAATCTTTAAAGGTGTGGACGCCAGACACCTTTCAAAAAATGGCATAGGCGATTGTGGATGTTAGAGGGGGCGTGGCACATTTTTGAAACAAACTTGCGCTGCGTAGGAACCCCTAGAATCTGCATGCAAACTGCCAATCTTCTAGCTTTTATAGTTTCCGAGATCTCAGCGTTCATACGGACAGACAGACAGACGGACAGACGGACAGACGGACATGGCTATATCGACTCGGCTATTGAACCTGATCAAGAATATATATACTATATAGGGTTGGAAACGAAATATACCCTTTTACTCTACGAGTAACGGGTATAAGAAAGCGTCTTTTGTGTTTTCATAAAATTCATTAGCATCCAAGTTATTCTCAGTACTTTCTCCATAAAACCTCCGACCTTTTTTGTCTTACTTTTTTTTCCAGCCGACGATCATTGTGAAAGAAATGAAAACACTGTGTGGTTACTGTGAAGTTTGTGCCGCGTGAAAGCCATTAAAACATGTACATACATACATGCGGAGATATCCATCAGTTTTTGGCCCGCCCAAAAAGCGCTGTAAAGTGGCCAAAGAGGCTGCAAATTGAAACGCAGCTGGTCGTCGGTCGGCGCTCAGGTTTTATGGCTAGCACATTGGGCAGGAAGTCTCAGATCGGCGGCTAATAATGTTATAAAGCCGTCGAGTCGACCACAAAATGTCTTTAGCGCGAGGCTCAGGCTTACCAAAGCGGAACTGTGTCTTTTTCTTTGTTTATTAAATCACAAAGGCAGCCAAGCCTGGTCTAAAAATTGCTTCCTTTCACCATTGCAGTTCCAGTTAGAGTGGTTTTAGGCCACGATAATTGCAATATTGTGCAATTTTCTTATCATTTCCACAACATAAATATAGATCGTCATAGTCGGTGGCTCAGTGCAAATGAATTTTGTCGAGTTTGTCAAGTTACTCCTGTGCTTAGGCTCTAGAAACTGCTTATTTTTTAAGATTTTTAAAGGTCTAAATGATTAAATAAAAAAGTACACAGCTTAAACACGATCAATGTTTGCTCTATATTTAGTACTACAATATTTCCAGATTTCTACTTGCCCATGTGCTCAAGTCAGAAATAATATCACAGTCACGTTTCCCTTGTCGACTTAAAAAATTAGATTGTCTTTATCTAGCCAATTAATGTCAGTCAACCCTTGAGCTAAATGAGGCGCAACTAATTGCCCTTAGACTCGGGCTAACTAAGTAATGCTGTTCATTGACTTTCAATAAGTTACTAAATTAATGAAGGAATCCTCCACCAAATTAATAGCAATCGCAGGCACAGGCCCAGGCACTTCACTTAACTTAACTAAACATTTATTCCGCCACTTTTTACTGTCACATACTGATTAGCAATTGACATGTTTCCATAAAAGAGAGATTACCGCCGAAAAAAGCGAACTCTAAAGCGAATGTGAAGTGGAAATTGTTGAACCATGAGAAGCACTTGAGTGGATAAATCCCTCTATAACACTTATTCCCCGCCGGATCTGTAGATCCGCAGTGAGGGGAGGGAGGCAGGGGGATGAGGGGGTGAGTGCAGAAAATGCGGATTCGGATGCAGAGTAAACCGCATTTGAACACACAACGCTTCCGCTTCACTGAAGCCCCAAAACGCACAATTGCACTCCTCTGTGGGCCGTGAAAAGGGGCGTCGTTGTTGGAAAATCGAGATGGGGACGGTTTGGGACGGAACAGGACAGAACAGAACACACAGACAGTCTGCTACAATGCGGCTTACATTCTGTGGCACGAAACTTAAATCAGATTACCATACAATAACAGAGGCCGGCAAAAAATGAATTCAATTCGCCACTTGCTTTTTGTTATCATCACTCAAAAAATGGCTCAAAATCTCTGGCTCCCGGAGACTGAGAGGCGCGAAAAATATTATTATGCAAAAGTAAGCATTTTGTTATTTGCACAATGATAGCGCCCGAAATGGGATACTCAAACCAAAAGCTGTTCAGCAATTAAAAGTCACAAACAAATGCAAATGCAGCACTTTGGCTGGAAATTAATTGTTATCCAATTCAAAAAGCGTTACAGTTTGCCCACAAATTCATGTGATAAAATCCAGACATGAACGGAAAAAGTTATCACCCAATTTCAGCATTCAAAAAGTATATAATATATATTTTTGTTGCCACTTTTAGTGTGATAATAAACATGTATAAGAAATTAACAAACATCGCAATTTGTTATACAATAATGCAGGCGATTGTAAAAACAAATATTGCAATTCATAAACCTGATAAACCATTTTGCGAAATAGTACATTAAGGATTGCGAAATTCAATCAAAAGTGAGTTTTCGCAGAAAACTGCAATTTTCCGTGAAAATAAAATTAAAGGCTAAGGAAAAATGGGAGCAAGCACAGCGTAATTGGCCAATTAAATAGACGTAAAAACATTGCCGAAAACCAAAAGGTTTTCTCGATTAACCAGTAACCAATGTGCATGTGTGTGTGTGTGTGTGTGTGGTGCTAACGGCTAGCGACTAACGGCATGTTATGTAATTAGCCCGCTTATCTTGCACCGCCGATGTCGGTCCTCTATATATCAGTATATAGCTGTTTCAGGTGAGGTCATTAGATACGGGGGAGTCTTTTGTACGCCTGATTTTTATACGCCTAGCCATAACAAATTAATTAAGATTTTGGCCAAGTTAACGGCTCGCTGAGATGGAGTACAATAATAGATTGTTCAGCTTGGCTGGATAGAGCAGAGAGAGATTCATAATAAAGTTGGCCCAATTTCTCTTTTGCAGCGATTGTTGCGATCAGCAGGGGTCGTTAATCGAAAGTAATTACAATCTCCCCTCGGTCGAAATGGACGACTACGCGACTCCACCCATTTCTACAATCTGTCAAGAGCAAAAAGAAAGAAAAGACCCGATAATAATTCACTTTTTCTTCCATTTCACTTGCCTTTTCCCACTCAAAATCCACCCAAATCCAAAACATAAACAAGCGAGGCAAATCCAGATATCGAGGCGGAAATGTGAGTAGTTATATTTCGGACGGAAGGCGGTTGAAAACAAACAAAAAAGCCACAGCCACAGCCACAATTACTTTGAGCACTTCGCGGTGGCAAATGAAAAGTAAAAGTCAAATAGAGCGCAGCAAATGCAAAAAGCCGCGAGCAGCCAGACTAAACAGCGAACAAAAAAAATTTCAAAGTTACGTACACACTTCGGCCAAAGAGTAAACGTGTGGCTTGTAAAAACCGGCTAAAAACCAGCCGCCGCAAATATATATGTAGGTATATATGGTAAAGAAACCGATATCGAAGGTGTGTCGAATTCCAAATGCCCTGGCAACCAATTGATTGAGTTGTAAATCTCGTAAACACACTTTAAAACTGTTTCGAATCGTGTTAATGATTCCGGCAAATCTTTCATCTACTTCGACAAAAAAATGCCCGAATTATAACCTTCAACACTCGAGTTAAATAGAGGAGATGATATTCAGTCGAGTGGAATTGCTCTGCTGGTTTATTATCTCGAGGGTAGAAAGAAAGGAAAAAAACCCAAGTCACACATACTTCCTGCTAAGTTCAATATTATCAAGAGGGCATTCAGATATTTACATGCTGCGTGCGCAAATAAAATGAGGGAAAAAGCAAACCCCTCAAACGGATCCCTTGGCGCATACCCACGATGGTTATGCATTTTCCAGTTGATTGATCCCCGAGCGCATTTCCGCCACTTGAGAAACAATGACCTCTCAAAAATATAAGACCAAATCAATGGGAAATTCAATTACAACCCAATTTCCTAAAGGAACCGACAAAAGTGCATGGAAATTTCCGGAGGCCGGCGGCCGAATGTAGAGAATCTGAAGCTTAGCGGGTTACTTGGCCAGTTCAAGCCGAAGAAATCTGAAAAATCAGAAAACAGAAACTAGAAACCAGAAACCCGCTGCGATCCGAACTTTGCCAATCCGAGTGGCCAATGGGCCAGCAAAAATAACAGCGCCGGCAATTCGCTACAGACCTAATATATACTGTGCCATGCCAAACAGACCAGCATATTGGGGACCTGAACTGAACTGAACTGAGCCGAACTGAACTGAACTGAAAAAGCCAGCGGAGTGGAGTAAGCGAACGGACGTGGCAGTCACCACGTGGGAAACTAATTCATTCAGCGGCGGCGAGGTAGAAATCTGAACAACGTGCACTGGGAAAATGGTATCAAAGCGTTTACGAATTTCACAATATGGGTACAAATTCTAATCAAACCAAGTAAATGACTCAGAAAAAGCATAACCAGTTTTGCTTTTAATAGAACTTAATTAAAAACAGTTTTAATTAGTTTTGAAAATATTTCGAAAATAAATGTAAATCTTATAGCCGTTCTTTAAGGGGTGGGAGATTATATTTATACCCACCCAATGACGCACAAGCCCTCCTCTCTTCTTTCATTCAGTGCAACCTAACCCCCCTAATAAAAGCAGCTTTGCTTATAAAAACGATTAAAATCGCGGGGGGAATTATTGTTCAAGTGTAAGAAACAAAGAAATACAAAATACCTAAACCCGTTGCATTTTATGACTTGGCAACAATTACGACAAGACGAAAAGAAAAATCCAACAATAAGACCCTGCAATGACAAAGAGGCTTTTGGGCGCCAGGTCGATACGAAGGGGGGGTGAGGGGTGGAGGAGGGGTAATCATACCGTGGAAAATGGGTTAATAAAATAATATTTTATGGACTCTACGCGCTCGAGTTCTGCAGCGACAATAATAACACGGCCAGTTGCAAAATAATACAGTGCGAAAAAATCAAAAGCAATAAAGAAAACAGGGTTGGGATTATCGGGCGTTGGACGTTGGGCTGTTTGTTTTGAATTTAAAACCTGGTCATAGGCATATTCTTTCAACAACAGACCCTCCAATCAAAGGTGAGGTGACGGCAAATAAAGGAAAGAAAAACAAAAGCCCCGGCAAATCGAATTCCAATCGAAATCGGCGTTGAAAAGCGAGGGTGGCTGGTGTTAAATAGTAAGAATAAATAAATAATGGTATGCACGTCTGCATAAGGTACCACACACGCGCTCCATTCCGTCTCGTTTCATTTAGGGTTTGTGGCTTTGACAGACCAGAAAAACCGAACCAAGCCGAACCGAAATCGAAACCCCGGAGATGGTAGATGGGGGATGGGGGTGCTAACCGTGGAGAATGTTGCAGGCCGGGTCAGAATTCTTTGGAGGCCACTACGACTGGGTGAAGTGAATCAAACCGAACCACGTAGCTAGGCCATCGCTCACCCACACTGCACACACTGCACACACCATAAATGAAATAAAAACTCCCCCGACCAACGTCCGCCGTCCATCACATCAGTAGTTGTACGAGTATGTCAGTGATTTTTATGAAAGATGTACGAGTAGCACTTGGGATCCGTTCCCATTGTGCGGTATCCGAGTGTGAATTGTGAGTACGCCCTCTGTTTGCTCTCCTGCCACCTAATTGAACCTTTCAAATTGCTCTATAAATACTGATCAAAACAACCCCTCGTGATGAATAAATCCCCCGATTGTATGCCATTGTCGCCCTCACTTTGCGCATAGGTAGTAGTTTCCCAGGACGTGATTTTCATTGTCAGTCGTTTTGGTTAATTAAAGCATCGCCCAAAGTACAAAAGGTTCATTGACTAAACATTCCGCTTTGCTGCTGTTCGGTTGTCCGGTCTGATTAGCGATTTGTTTGGTTTCCCAAAAATATGGTACCGTTGCGATAAGCCTCATATCGTGGTAATAATCAAACGGTTCGAACGAGCGATGGTTTTGAAATGGGTATTTACCTCCGATCTCCGATTAGAAACTCAGGTACCTATAATAATTGAAAATGTAATAAGCGGGTGCGTTCAGGGTGAACTAATATAACCTGACATTACTATAAGATCTATAATCTGAAAGACGGATGCCTCTGAAAAGTACATGCATACTATTGATATGAAACTAACTATCCTAATAAAAGTGCGATCATGAGTTTGTATTGCAACTAAGAAAATGGAAAAGACCTTTGAAGCGGAATTTTCTAAAACGAATTAGCCTAGACAGCGATTACCTCGTCCCGTCATCGTGTGTAGCTTTAATTGAGACTAGTTAGCGATCTAGGGGATCTATCTCTATCTATCGCTCGTCTTATTTCGTCGTCTAAAGAGGTCAGGCAAATGAAAATGACGCAACGAAGTATTGCTGCGATTTGTTTTATTTTGTTTTGATTTCATCTCAATAGCTTATTTAATTTGATGTCTTGTTAATTTATTCGACATACTACGAGCTCCAATTCAAATGCAGTAGCCGATGGCGATTGGTATTCGTATTTCTAAAGGCGGTAAGGTAAACACACATACAATGTTGCCAAATCCTAGTTTACAAACACCTTAAACCAACAGACATAAATAACATTCATAATTGGCTGGCCATAAAAAGATATAAACAAACACCCTCAAAAGTCGCTGCAAAATTCCATTTATTTCACTTTTTCCCCTCGTAACATATTGGAATCTTGTTTATATGGTTGTCAAGTCAACACAATGTGTGTCTAGAAAAGTAGATAAGGTTCCCCGCCGAACACACGGATCTAATCTAGTGCCCCACAATTTTAAACTTGAAACACCAGGCGATACGAAAAGTGCTCTCTTGGCACTGTTTTTTAGGTCGAAAAAGAGAGATAGAGAGAAAGAGAAAGAGAGAGAGGGGTAAACCCGAAATGGAAAGAAAAAGGTTTCTGGTTTTGGTTTTTAATCCAAGGAGAAACCTTTCCCGCGGTTTAATGAAAAGGTTTCCAGGCCCAGCAATGTAGTTTTAAATGTGTTTCTTGTCTCTTGCCACGCATCTCATTTATCTTCGCGATCGCTGGGAGGATCACGTCTCAAAAATAATAAGCTTTTACACCTCTCTCGTCTCAGATCTCCGATTTCGTGGAATTTTTCCTTACACACAGACGCACATAAATTAGTACAACTCAGTTACTCGCGGCAGTCCGATAATAATCGTGTGTGTAATCATCATCAACGTCAATCGCAAGTGCTTCAAAATACCCGAAACAATGGCGTTTAAATGTGGTTGATCATAATATAATGATAAGGTTAACTTTGTTGATAAAAGCGTGACAGACTTATGTCATCATTTAACCGAATAGTCAGAGTAGTCGATAGATAGATAGCTCTATCTAATTGCCGGTGTCAATATAATCTACACTCCTTTTGATTGATTGCACTTATTTTATTACAATATATACGAAACATATAATATACCAGTTCCAGTTCCACACCATGTGCTATATGGGGTGTCGTAAAGTCGAGGTAATTGCCTGGCGGCCTAATGAGAGATTTGTCCGGCAATTAATACGACTGGTCGGCTAATCGCTGGCTCGGAATACGACGACTCCATTGATGATTAAGGCTGTTTACTTTTGCAATAAAAAAATGCAAAAAAAAAAGTAAATAACAAATGCAATGATAATGGCGGCTAACGAACCACAGTGAACTTTGGCAAGGCGTGCGTTGCAAAAGAAAGTTTTCTTTCATGCAATAAAAAATACACACAAAAAAAGAAAGAAAACGAAAGTCCGGCGTTATTTCGCCTTTCAATTGGCAGGCTTGCAACTAAAGTTTAATCCCGGAAGCGGTTTCAAAAATTATCATACGTATGTACACCACTCGGTTTGCAATCGAGAACTTCTTTTTGTGGGGCTGACTGCTCACTGCTCAATTAAAAGCAAATCAAGATAGCAATTTAACTGCAAGATCATAAATCCGCTTTTGTGGCATGCCAACGTTCCATATTGTTAAGTTCATTACACACACCTCTTGTTTTTGTTTTGCTTAGCCGCTTTTTGTATAACCTAATTACGGGTTATTCTCGCACATTCTCGGCTACAAAAGGAAAATAATCAAGAAAACGCCCTCGAATACGCAGCCCCATTGGAAATTCTAATAATGAATTTAAAATTTCATTTCAAACCGAAAACTACTAGGCGTTTAACTCATTTATCATTGCGTTTTCGAAAACAATATGGAAAAACCGGCTGGCTGCTGGCTGTTGGCTGGATTAAATTATATGATTGCCGGTTAAATTGTATAGTGAACGAAGCGAGTTTCTGTCTCAGTCTCAGTTTTCTGTTGTCAGTTTTCAGTTTTCAGTTTCCAGTCCGAAATGGAGGCTCCTAAGGTCAAAGCATTTTTAATGCAACACCTTGGGAATCAACGGTCACCACCAGCGGGCAACTTTAAGTAGTAGCACCACGAATACCAGAATACCACAACAACAATCGTTTCGACCGAAAAAAGAAAACCTGTTCTCCCCATGCGACTTTTATTGGTAATGAGTTGGGGAGCAGTAAGAGTTTTATAGTGAGTGAGTGGTCGAAATGGTAGAAGTGGTGGAAGTGGTAGAAGTGAGAGGTGCTGCTGGTCCGCTCGGCTCACCCGATGCTCGATGGTCGAAGGTAGTTCCTCAATGGGGCAAAAGAAATAGCGGGTGCCGTATAATTGGCCGGAAAGTAACGTTGACGTTGGCCACTCTTTGCAATTAGAGCCCACCACGTTCGTAAGGCCAAGATTTTTGTTTGGCTAGCTAGCTAGCCTCTCTAGCCTGCTAGCCAGCTAGCTAGCTAGCCAGCCAAGGCCCGAAACAGAGGGCTCCACCCGGATTCGTTCGCTGAATGTTTATGGGGCCCAAGAGCCGGGCTCACATGCAAACTTGCCGCTCAGCTTGGCAGCGGCACGCAATGTGGCATAAAGTTAAGAATAGCAAATAGGTAACAGCAATATTTGTTGGAAAATTGAAAGAGCCTTGGTACACCAAGAAAATACCCTTAGAAAAGCATATCACAAAGGTAAGAACTAGCGAACTAGCAACTTGGGTTCGCAATCTCAACTGAGAACAAATTGTTTGGCTTGTGATTAGGTCTTGTCTGATAAGGAAACAAAACAATTACGTTGATTTATCCATGATAAAAAACGAATGAAAAGACTGCTCTGATTCATACAAGATAAAAGAAGGTAAACAACAATAAGGAACCACGAAATTTTACCCATAGCTTTCTCCTTTGGGAAATCGAGGAGCTGTTGAATGAAATAGGAATGCAGTGTTTATACGTGACTCGCAGAATGCAGTACATACTTTCTTTTCAGGCATGTCGCGATGACCATTTTTAGTGGGCACAGATTATGAATCTCATTTCCAGCGTTCTGTCATTAAATTTGGACAAACGATCGTTGGGCAAAAAGGTCAACCAAAGAGTCACGAATCATTCGGAAATGTTTAAAAATCTTTATGTGGAACAATGCGCTATCGCAATGCTGCGTCATAAAATCCAGAAAATTGAGAAGCTTTAGAGTAAATAAAACGGAATACAGAAACGTGTTGGTGATAAGATAACGGATTATCTCAGCCCTCGAACACATGCATCTCACACACACTCTCACAAACTCTAGACAGTGCGCCCCAAAATTAATATTACCATATATCGCCTGGTAGCAAATTGCCTGTGAAACGGGGTAAAACCTTCTGCAGCATTATAAATAAGGCCTTATTTATTTACTTTCGGTTCCTGCGAATACCCAGACAATTTAATTTATTTGCCTGCATTAGGGAAAATAACATATGAGGGGCTCCTCTGCAACAGAAGCGAGAGGCGGAACAAAGGCATGTCAGAGTACAACTAAGTTCTTCCCATTCTACGGATAGTGAGTCAGATGAGGGACTCAATGGAGAATGTCTGGGGAATTTACACGCAAAAAAAGCAGGTTTGTAGCCCAGTTTACTTGGGAACTAATTAATTTAATTAAATTGTGAATATTAAGAGGTGTTGCGGTTCCATTACAAATTGTCATTTAAATATTTCCATGTGTGTAATTACTGCAAGAAATAGTTACCCACTAATTGAGCTATTAGCTGTGAAGTATTAAAATCAAATTATATACAGGGCAAAGCTGGTCATTACATTCATATTCATATATTCGTTTTCATGCCTCTTTTTACTTTTAAAAAAACTTGTACATTTTTGAATGTTTTGCATGTTAAAAAAATAAATAAAAAATCAATCTTTTTTCCCCCCCAATCCAACTATCAAATAGTAAAATCAGACCCGTATGAGCGGAAATATATGGAAATCGTTGGACACATTGCCCAACCGACCGATGTCAAAGTTTTCAGAGATCTCAGTGACATTTCCTATTAATAGAAGGAAATATTCATTTCCCATTTATAGAGGAACTGCAGAGATATGACATACAGTGCAGCCCCCAGACCGCTGAGCACTTGAATAGTTATCACTTCGAGTCTGCACTGTATACATAAGTAGTTGGATTCTTTTTTCTGAGTATTATGGCATGCGTGTAGACGAATAAATCACATTAAAAATTAAACACAACCCATGGAAACTTTCCGATATGCTTTGAAGAGAACTTGATTGGGTGGGTGGGCTCGGTTCGGTACGGTTCGGTTCGGTTCTATTGGGTTTGCAGTTCGCATTCGCAGTTCGCAGCTCACAATTCGCAATTCGCATTTCGCAGCTCTGTGTTCGTAGTGTGCTACTGAGTGGTTCATAAAGGATGGTAAAGAGCGAGTGTGTTACTTACATTGAGCATCCAAATGGTCATCTCCTCGAGGACAATGTCCATGCTGCTGTGGGCCCCGCTGAGGGTGTAGTCGACGGCATTATCGCTGCTGCGTCCACGAGGAGCGGGAGGAGCAGTGGGTAATGTGGTGGCAAAAGTGGTGCGACGCCTCATGGGAGATGTGCAAGCGGACGCTGAGGAGGCGGAGGGTGTGGTTGAAAATGCGGACGTTGCTGTAGCTGTTGCTGCTTCTGATGGAGATGATGTAGCTTTAGTCCCTGGATTTACTGGATTTGCGGACAATGTCTCTGGAGTTTCGGTTTCTGCTTCTGTCGCACATGTTTTTGCTAATGTTCCCGATGATTTGTATTTGTTCGATGCTGATACTGAAGCTGTAGTTGAAGCTGAAGCTGATGTGTTGGCCAACGTTGGCTGGCTGGCCTCGAATAAGCCGAGTAATTCCAAATCCCGTTTGCAACAACAGCGGCAAATGCGAGGCATTTCCAGTAAATCCTCATCAGCCGGGTGCAGAGAAAGTTGCTCTTTCGATGCCGCAATTGCGGTGGATGCAGCTGATGATGATGCACTGACTCGTTTTGCCTTCTCGATTGTGTTCTTCGCGCTGAAGAAACTGCTCCGTCTTCTTCGGTTGGCACTCATTTTGTTTTAGTTCTGGTTTATTTCTTTTTAGGTATAACTTTTAATTAGCCCCTTTTTTTTGGTTGGGGATTTTAGCGCCAGTTTTTCACACGAAAAAACACCCACGAATTTGATCTTTCTTTATTTGGTTTTTTAGTTTTTTAGTTTTAGTTTTTGCTTTAGCTCTTTGTAGTTTGAATTTTTCTCTCTCTCTTGCGTTGACGGTGCTTTCGTTTTGACCACGAGTCGACGACGACGACGACGACGGCGGAGACCTAAAAAACCAGAATGGGCCAGAAAGAGACATGAGAAACAGAAACAGATCGGTTAGGAAACCTTTCGCCGCCTGAGACATGGTGCGTTGCGTGAGTGTGTGTGTGCGGCTCGGGTTCGGATTCAGATTCGGATTTGAGTTCGACTTCGAGTTCGAGCTTCAGTTCGAGTGTCCGTGTGAGCCAGTTTCTTTTAGTAGGCCAACAAGAAACCGAATCAGAATATATAACTTGCGACCAAGCTCATTAGCAGGGGAAAAACAAACGTTCAGCGCCGTTCAGTTTTCAGTTTTCAGTTCAGTTCGTTCGGACTCTGGTTTTTCTGCTTTTCAGTTTCCAAATTCTACACTAAACCCAGGCTATTCGGTTTTTAGGTTTCGAAATTCGACAGAGAGGTTCGATTGATGATTTCAGTAAGTTAAGTTAAGTTAAGTTAAGCAGTTTCAGACTTTTTAGGAGATACTGGCTTTTCTACTTTTTAGTTACAAAAAAATTGTATTATTCGATTCAGTCAGACGATTAGAGTAGTTTGTTGGACAGCGATTTGAGTTTTCCCTTTTTGTGTTTCCAAAAAGCAACGCGAGATTCGATTTTTAGCTTTTATTGACCAAAAAAAATGTCTGAAGATTTTAGATTTTCGTTAAAAGTCTACACAACATGAAATTAATTTTGTCATAAGTCTACACGAATTAGAGCATTTCCATTTATAGTTTATTAGTTTTATTTTTAACAAAACTACAACTCAGCAGGGGGGATTTTTTCGATTCGGATACCGCCGTTGTCTATTTCCGTATTTCGGTTTTCGGACCAAAGTCTACACTTTATCTTTATCGTGACGGAAAAGCTATTTAAAATCAGCTTTTCCCCCACACTTCCGTTGTTTTTTTCAGTTTTCGGTCAAAATTCTACAAGCGCCCCGTACACCTGCCCTTGTGGAGCAAAAATAAACTCTCTGGCGGAATTTCTAGCCTTTCGGATAAACCGCTAGAAAAACGATTTTCGTGTTGGTGTGTTGTTATATTTGTTCTCTCTTCTTCGTTGTTGTCGTTGTTGTTGTTGTAGTTGTTGTTACAGCCGATGTGAGAGATTTTCTCGAAATGATCAAATTATATTTTTGGCGGCGGCATTTGCGCTCGCACACTTGCACAATCAGACGGACACACACACGCACGCACACACATGTGGGCAGGAATTTAAATTGATGAATTAAATGCAGAAAACGCACACTAGCACCGGAATTTAAGTACGGCCGCCAAGACAGATCCGTTACTTTCCAATTAACGTTGATTGCCGTTATTGCGCGAGCAATCAAAAACAAAAGGCGGCGCGCTATTTGATTTAGAAATCTTTGCGAAATAGTACGATTTGATATTTCGAATTCACCGCGGAGCGCCAACTCATAATTTTACTATTTTCGAATCGCTTCTTGCGCTGCGAACCGTCGCGTTTGGAATTCGAATTGAAATTGAACTGAAACTGAAAGACTGCATCTGAAAGATTGTTTTTATCGCTGTTAAAGTTAACAGAGCACTACTCTGTTAGCGGAGACAACAACAACTTTCGGCTAATTCGTTGCTCGGTTTTTTTCTCTCTGAGAGTGATGTTATGTTTACATCGCTGTTAAGGTTAACACACTAGGCTGTTAACAGGGCTCTCGCTCTCTCTCGCTCGCCGCTATTACAGTTCACCACTGAGCGGAGACTCGAACCATGGTGGATTTGTGTGTTTAATACTGCATCACGCCCATTTCCGCCTTTTTAAAAACCGTTCTTTTAAAATATATAAGGTGCAATTAATTCTATACTTCCAAAAGTACCACTCAAAATACATGCGTGTGGACAACTGACACATAAAAATAATACAAGTGCATGAATATCAATAAATTACAAATAAATTCCAGTCACGCTTCAAAAACTCGATTAGCACAGCAGGTTTTCCGGTGTTCATGTATGAAAGAAAATTCCCTGTTAGTTTGCGAAACGAAGCTCCCTGTGCTTTCCACTCTTTCTTCGGCTTGGATGACATATGAAATTTTTGGCATTTTCCGGTGTTCATGTAGGCAAGAAAAATTAGATTCCCCAGAGTGAAAATTAGGGTCAGACTTGATGACACATTCTTTGCCAATAAGCATTTATTTATTACCTAAACATTCGGACCTTTTTGTAAACTCGCTGCACAATTATTGCCGCCCAAAGCGGAGCAGCTGTAAAAAATTAAGTCTGCTAGATTGAATATTATCGCTTGAAAATTGTCTTAACCTACTTTATTCGCTTGTCATATTTATTCATAGGGGTACCAGCTGTCAAAATTGGTAAAAATGGACCTGCAACGTTCCGCTTTGCATAATTTAATATTCTCTTAAGTGTTGTCCTCTAATTGGATTGTGGAACTGACGCATAAAGTAAAAATAAACTTTCCGAGAGGAGAAAGAAAAACTGTAAATTATGCATAATAAATGATGGGGATAAAAAAGTTGTAAGTCCCGGCGTCTACAAAGATTGCACATTAATCCAGACATGTTCCTAAAAAGTTAAAACTTTGTAAGGGAGGAAAAGGTATTTCGACTGTCTTTCTTTTCTTTTGCCAGTCGAGTGCCTTTAAATGCTCTTAAGTGGTTAGTTACCATATACGTTACTATAGTAACATCTTGGTATGTTTACCGCGCATTTAATGGTTGCTTGAAATTTAATGTGTTAACCCAGTCTTTGAAAACAAAAACTAATACATAAAAACAAGAGAAATATGTAAATTAATTTAATTTGAGTGGGAAAATTCTTAAAAAGGGTTTTTAACTTTTGAAAGGTAAGTAAAATCCAATAAAGCACTCTTTATTTATTTTTATTTTTATTATTCGCCAGGGAATCTAAAAATTTAGCAGTTACTTAAACGCCATCAATTTTCCGGCCTATACTGGCAATGCTAAATTTCGCCCATTACTGAAAAGTAATTGTCCTTTGGTGCATACAACCGAATCTGGACTGCAAAGGAAAACAAATAGAGACTAATTGATTTAATGCTCTTTATACTCCCCCATTAGCGGAAAAATGTACCTTAATATGAAATCATTGCCGGCGGCTGTCCTTGCCATGATTTAATTATCGGGGCCTCTGTTGTTGCATACACATTGAGGCGCGCAAGGCAGGTATAATTTCTTTGTATGATGGCAACAGTTTTCCCCGAGCAAAAGAGCCTTCAGGTGAGGGCTCCGTGATTTCTATAAAGCGGAAAACTACTTACTCACGTTGCAAGGGTAAGAAAGAGTTGGCCAACAAAATGTGATGTCAAAATTTAAGGGATAGCAAATAACACAGAAGCGTTGAAAAAATGCAAATTACATATTTGAACCATATATGAAATAGTTGCATCTTCTAAAGGTAAAACATTGTGGTTTTTGTGCTAAAAACGGTGAGGAATGGCACTCCGTTAACTTTTGAAAAGTCATCGAAAGCGGAATGTGGGCGGTATATGTTGCAAGCGCAGACTCGAACCCTTGGGAAGAATTTTGAAAGGAATTTGAATTTATACACAAGTATGCACATAGACAGAGAGAGCGAGATGGCGATAGAGCCAGAGAGAGAGAGAGCAGAGCACGTTGGAAAACATCAGCTGTTTGCGGGACAGCACCAAAACAGAGACCGGAGGAGCAGAGGGAGACCGACAAAGGAGCGAGAGCGAGACGGGGAGAGGGAGAGAGCACGCCGTGGGCTTTAAAATTCATGGAAATGCGAGCAAAAAAACACGGAAAAAGAAATGCCAACAATGCAGGGCAAAAGGGGTAATGGAGAGAACGAAACAAAAACAACGGAATATAATAAGAGCGCTTTAAAAGCTCAGTTAAGCGAATTAATTTGCATGCCTTTCGCGCGTTCTTGCACTCAAAAACTCAAAATGTGAATATGTGGGTGCCCAGCCCTTTGGCCCGCAGCCTCCCCCTCCCCTCCCCTTCCGTTGCCAGCGCTTTCCTGCCAATTGTTTTCGCCGCTCGGCATTTGGCATTGTTGTTGCGTGCTCTTTGTTTTTGCGCTTCATTTCATTCGTCACTTAAACACCCCCCTCTCGTCACTTGGCCACCACTCAGCCCATCCCCCCGCCGCTGCCACCCATGTGATTCCACAAAAAGGCTGTAAGAGCCCTCGAGGACTTTCCACTTAGTCTCCTGAAGAGAACTCGCTACTTCACAATTTTCAGGAAGTAAGACAAATAATTGCCGTGGCTCGATTTAATCCGCCATTTAAGCCGCTTACTCGCATTTAAGCATGCTTAGTACTTACGTTTTCTAGGAATCCGGAATCACGTCGAAGTTAATCCCCTGCCGGTGATAACGCCGCCAGCAGAGGCCGGCGGCCAAATTGACAACTCCCATGCAACACGATATTCAAGAGCACTTTTTCCGATCACCTCAAAGAAAGTTATTGGGTCCAGCTAATATTTTGATTTCTACGAAAGTTTTTACTTCGGTTTTGGTCGACCAATAGCGGCGGAAAGCACGTTGCACCGAAACGTCACAAAAAAGTTCGCTCGTAGTTAGGGATGGGCAAGCCGGGGGCCGTAAATTAATCGGTTCTAAATTACAAGCGATAGCTACCTTAAAAGCATGTTTATTACAATAAAATCACCTATGGTACAAAGAATTGTGTAAATAATAAGTTAAAAATGTAAATATTTTGAATTATTCTTTAGCACAGCGCATTAATCGAATGCACTTGGTTAACAGTAAATCTCTAGCGCGCCAAGGATAACATATTTGAAATGCCTTTATTTTTAGCTGTTACGAGTTAACAAGACACAGAGGCTGTCAAATAAATTCATAATTTATAAACAAATCGTTGTGCACTAAAAACTCGTATTGTTAATGTTTGTTTTAGACCAGAAAACGAATAAAAAAATAACAACTAACATATGTGGGGCTGCCAGACTGTTAAAAAAAGTAACACCACGCTGTTAATCGCAACTTAACAGCACCTGGCCATGCGCCATTTCTACAAAATCAACAAACGGTCACTCTCACCCAAAAACGTAAACAATTTCTTGTAATTTGCAATTTGCCGCTTTAATTTACCGAAAATGTCCATGCAAAAGGCCAAAGTCATCGACCAGAAGGAGTACCTCAAAAAGTACCTTTCCGGCGACAAGGAGAAGAAGAAGAAAAAGAAGGAGAAGAAGCACAAGAAGGGAGCCAAGGTGAAAATCATCGATGACGATGCCTACGAGAAGGATGACCACGAAATGGACGAGGATCTGCTGCTGGGCGGCGAGGATGCGCCCCAAATTGTGGGCGAGTACATCGAAGAGAATCCCAATGTGCGCAGCAAGTGGCGCAACATTGCCGTCAAGGACGAGATCAAGGAGGAGGAGCACCAGGAATCCTCGCCAGCAGCGCCTGCCGTTCGCATCAAACAGGAGCCCTTGGATGAGGAGCAGGAGATGTGGGGACGCAAGGCCACTGTGGCTAAGGTTAAAGATGAGTTCGCACCCTCCAGAATCAAGCAGGAGAAACGCAGCAGCTCCAGGGATCTGAGTCCAACGAGGTCAGGAAAGCCACCGAAACGTGAAAAGAGTCCCAAGAGGAGGACAAGGGATCCATCTCCAAGACGCCGGAGGGCGGATAGCTCGGATCACAGTCCTCCCAGGAGGGAAAGAGATTCAGATCAATCCCCACCACGCAGGAAACGTAGGGATTCCGATCAGAGTCCACCCAGAAAAGCGAGGAACGGCAATCAATCGCCAGCCAGAAAGAGGAGAGATTCGGATCAAAGTCCTCCAAGAAAACGAAAGGAAAAGCAATCGCCAAGTAGGAGGAGGAGGGATTCCGATCAATCTCCACCCAGACGTCGCAGAAGTAACTCCGATCAAAGTCCGCCCAGGAGACGAAGAGATAAGGATACATCCCCACCCAGAAGGAAAGGAGATTCCAATCAAAGCCCACCTAGAAGACGTAGGAAAGACTCGGACCAGAGTCCGCCCAGAAAACGGAAGGACGACGACCAATCTCCAGTTCGCAAGCGAAGGGATTCCGACCAAAGCCCACCCAGAAGACGTAGAGATGATAGGCAATCGCCACCAAGGAGGAGAAGGAATTCCGACCAAAGTCCTCCAAGACGGCCAAAGGAGGAAGATCAATCTCCGCCAAGAAGAAAACGCAACACCGACCAAAGTCCGCCCAGAAAACGAGACAAATCCCCACGCAGGCGTCGAGACTCCGATCAAAGTCCGCCCAGGAACCGTAGATCCGTCAGCAAAAGTCGAGAACAGAGTCCTGCACCCCGAAATCGCTTCAGGGAGGAGAGAAAAAGCCGCTGGGCCAAGGCATCGCCCAGCAAATCCGCTTCTCCGCCGCCTACGCACAAGCCAAAATCGACCAAGACGCTGGATGGAAAGAAGGCAGGCCTGCAGGATGCGAAATCCCTCAAAAAGGAAACCGACGAGAGGCGGCGACAAGAACACGAACTATTTGAGAAAATGTCCAGCGATATTTCTGGCCGCGATGGAGCTGTACAGGTGCGCAGCACTCGCAGGAAGGGACACAGGGCGCGGGAAGCAGCCGACGAGGATCCCGCCGAGCAGAGCCGCAAGGAGGAGCACGAGAAGAAGAAGAAGGAGCTGTACGACCGATGGGGCAAGGGCCTAAAGCAAATCGAGGACCAAAAGTCCCGTCTCGAGGAGATGGTCCACGAAGCCTCCAAGCCGGTGGCTCGTTACGCCAACGACGAGGATCTGGACAGGCATCTCCGGGAGCAGGAGCACGCCGACGATCCGATGCTTGAGTACATGCGGCAAAAGCGCAAGAAACGCGATCAGCTGGACAACAAACCGGTGATGCCCAAGTACGAGGGCAGCTTTCCGGAGAACCGCTTTGGCATCCGGCCAGGGTATCGATGGGATGGAGTTGACCGGTCGAACGGCTACGAGCAGCGATGGTTCGACAAGCAGAGCGAACGGCGGGCGGTGCAGGACGAGGCCTACAAGTACAGCGTGGAGGATATGTAAATGTTTCCAGCAATTATTTGTACACTTGTTGCAATAAAGATTTCACAACTGCCTGTAAAGAGCTAAAAAGCAATTACAACTGAATTTGTTATAAGTTATTGGTTTGGCTTAATGAGATTTCAATTTAATTTTGTGGTTTTACTTGGCCTTTTTTTAGAGTTGAGATAAGAATACTGAACAGAATCACGGGAAAATAATTATAATTTCCTTAAATATAATGTGTACTTACTTTAAATATTATCTAATAGTTTTTAAATGGGTAAGCTAATCAGCCAATCAGCATCAATTGCAGATAAATATTCAATTTCTTACAATTTTTAATTGTAATAATTGTAATATAAAAACACTACAAACTGCAACCTATTTAAATCCAAGATATCGATAGAACATTTTTGAACCGCGCGCCAAAATCTGTTCACCACCTACAACACTGATTGCGCGCGCGATGCAACCCTGTGTGTAGAATAGCGGAGCAAAAGCGAATCGAATAGTCTTCATCTACACCTGTAGTGTGTGTGTCGCTCCCAAAATATCGTTAAAAACCGCCAATTAAACTGTGTAAATTGTGGAAAAGCCATTGTAATTAACAAGTGGAAGGTCTACGTCACCTTTTGGCTGTAAAACCTTATCGGGTAAGTGACGTTATCTGCCAGATGAGGGCATTCTAAAATATTTGATTTGTAAGCAATATTATTGTGTATGTACATATGTGTGTATGTATGGTGATTCTACTTTGCTTTGTTGCTGTTTTCGTTACAGCGAACAAAGCGTAACAAACTGTGTAAGTGTGTGAGAGTGTGGGGGAGGGGGAAGAGAAAAATGCGTGAGTGTGTGCGTGCTGTCCCGCCCCCAATAATTAGCATAAAATGCTCTTAACCACAACAAAAACAACCGACTGGATTAATCTGTCGAATTTGGTGGCTTTTTTAGCTGCTCTTTTGCCCTTCGCCTTCAACCGCAATTGTCGGTCAGCCGATGTAAAACCAGTTTGTTTGTTTGTTGCTGCTGCTGATTGTTGTGATTTTGTTGTTGCTGCTGGTGCTGCAATTTTCCTGGTGCAAGCGAAATTGGCGCCAAAAGCTTTCCAGCTGCAGAAACGTGAAGGAAAAGTAGAAATGTATCATTCCAATCAGGCATTGGGCGCATGTACGCGCCTGTCGTTCGCCACAGCTTCCATCTCGCTCGCTCCCGACGGGATGCAAATCCCGCAATCAGCATTCGCCCCGTCTCTTTCTCGTTGACACACATACACACTTCCGCACATCGCGTTCATTCATGACACTGCTATTTACCCCTCCCTCTTTTCTCCTCCCCCTCCTTCGATTTCTATTCCTTGTGTGCCATTTCGTGGTCTGTTTTTATTTTATTTCACTTTGCATTACTTGCAATTCATTAGATTATTATTTTTGCACTATAACAAAAAGCTCGACGGCTGTTACTTTGTTTACAAAATGGAAAAGTTCCTTATGAGTGCCAAAATCAAAATTTTCCATATGAGTATTTAGTAAATACTATTTACTCTTAACAATCAAGTGCTATTTATTTAAATTTCGAAAAGTCTTGAGTCGACAAAATAAATAAATAACAAAGTATTTCGTTAAATCTTATCTAACGACTAAATTTTCCACTTTATTATCTTACTCAATCGAATTTTTGTTATTATATCGGTTTTTATTAAATGAATTAAAATATTTAAAAACAATTTTCCACTTTAATGTTATTAGAGTTGCAAGATTTTCAAATTTCCATTTAAGAGTGTGGCTAATTTCGATATTAAAATTAAATGTTTATTGTGTTTGACCATGAAAAGTTCCTTCAACTTTTCGTAGGCATTTATTCTTGGATCTTCGGTGAATCAGTTGGCTAGATCGGTCTTTGGTCGTGTTTGCCCCCACATTGCACATGGCCTCCAGAAGAGATTGGAGAAAAGCCAGAAGCTCAAGGCAGAGACACCCCAAAGACCTTCGATGGTCCCAAAGCAACCCCCAAAAGCAAGCTCAACCCTTGTCCTTGGCACTTCCTTGTGCATTTCCTTGGCTTTTTCCTCCCATTTAGGGTGCTTCCAAGGACCCAGTGACATGTCATTGTAATGGCTTAGAAATTTACACGCATCTCATGCTGAGTGCGTGTGTTCCTGCACCCCTTACAATCCTGAGATTGATCCTCCCCCTTCGTCCACACTTCGAATCCGAATCAGAGGGGTTGATTTGCCTCCAGCACTGGGGAAAAATTATGTTTTTAGTGTACCACAAATATTCTTCTTTCTTTAAAAACAAATTAGTAAACGGATTTGGAAAATAAGATTTTTGATCAAACATAAAGTCTGATTAGTCGGCATAAAAAATGGAATAATTTATTATCAAATAATGTATTCTTAGCTTAGATTTTTTTCAGTGTAAAGTTTTGGCACAGTGATTCGGGGTCTTTAAAGCGTTTTTTAATTCCTTTGCATGCTGGAACAACGCAGGGCGAAGTTATTCAAATTCCCTTTGTTTGAAGTCCTGTTGAATGGGAAGGGAATTTCATTTCGGTTGATTCATTGGAATTTCCTCAGCACCACGTGTTCGGATTTCGGGATTTCTAATGAGTCATAGAATGGGGTTGTTGCTAGGGAAGCTTCCGAGTGGAGGAACTCAAGCTGAAACTGGATTGCCAAGAAGAAATCTTCCAATCAGTTCTTTTTCGATGGGAAAACTTCTTCACCTCCCTTCGATTTCATATTAATTCCTTAATTATTACCTCACCGACTTCAAGCTGGTAGAGAAACAGAAAGACCCGTAATACACCCCGCTAGGCCAACAAATAACCCGGGGAAAACAATAGAATTTTCATAATTTTCCTTGCCCATCTGGTTTTCCCTCCTTTGTGAACCTTATCCTCTTAGAACAATGCTGGGTAGAAGCGCCCCGCTGGAAAAACTAGTTTCTCCGCTTTCCTTCTATCGGAAAACAGAAGGCAAATGCCTTGTAACCAGTTTTTGCTAATTTGTGCACACGTGCAAATCCTTCGACAAAGGATCCATTGAGATGAACTCGTTCCAGCCCCCCGCCCGAGGCAAAAAAAAGAAAGTGTTAGGTTCAAAACGCCGCCGGCCACTGACACAGGAAATTAAGGTTAATTCATCAAAATTTCGGAAAAGTTTTCTTCAAGAAGATCAAAAAGGAAATTTCAGTTTCCTTAGATCATTTGTCATTCAGATAATTATATTCTTGTTATGACATCTCAGGGTTCAGAGGACGGAGCATCAAGTGGTGTCGAGATGAGTCATCATTATAGTGATCATAGAAGTTTGGATAGTTATAAATGAGAGTTTAAGCTGGGTTCAAGTGGCATAGTTAAAAAGGAGATATAAAAGGATTAGGAAATTCATGTTTGAACTCTATTAAAAATATTAAATGGAATATTATTTTAAATAAAATAAATTTTTAATTTAAGAACTGACCTTAGATGATCATCAATTGGGGATTGGGATATCCTTTTTCAAAACTTCCTTTTGGGTATCCCGATGAAACTAGACCTTCTGCTCCAGCTTCGAACCATTAATCAAACGCCCTTTGTTCCACTTAGGTTGTTCTACTTACCGAACTGCTTACAGAACTTTGTAAGACAGACAATGGAGAAGAACCAAAACAGGACCTATGAAGAAGACAACCCGCTGCCCTACATAAGCATGAAAAGCATCCCGAGACACTTTTTATTATTATTTGTTCGAATGCCAAATTTCACTTTCCAGTTTGCTTTTGAACAAAGCACACGCATATGGATCAAAGGACATTAACTTTGGTGTTTCGGGGGGATGCGAAGACTTCTTGAAGAGATCTGCAATGGGTTCGAAACAATAAAAATGAAACTGGAGCAGGACAATGATATGGTAGCGACTTAACTACCCTTGGTAGTTAAAGTTATGCTACTTTTATGTTTTCCCAATTTTTCACGTTGGCAGTAAAAACAGTTCCGATTCTTTTCAATCTTCAGTTTTGTTTTGTTAGTACCTTAGGTGCGCTTTCCCCTTCCGGATTTTCTCTTCCTGTGGCCCATCCTTTCAATAGAAATGTAAATAAGTAATTTTAATAATAATTGAAATGAGTTTTTCCGGTAAGGAAAAGCAATCGTATCGAAACGGAACTGAATGGATTTTCCAGGAGGGTTGCTGCAATCCATTTTAAGAAACTGCATGCGGCAACCCACAGTTAAGTATGTAATTTTCTGCCATCCATATGCAGATTCGGGGGATATAACAATTCGGGAGGTCTTCGGTAAGGAAAAAAGTTAGGGGAAAAGGAGTGTACAAGCTGCCACTGGCATCGATGATTTATAAACTGTTTTTTAATCGCCTGCTTCGCAGCTTGTCGCCGGAATTTCCATACGCATTTGAATTACTGTTTCGGCAAACAATTTCAATCGATGTATATAATTGAGCGTTAAAGAGAGTGGAAAATGCAAAGCGGGTGAAATGCCAAGAGGGGGAACGAAATCGAAGATTAAGTGGAAAGTGACTTTTCAAATGTTCCAAACTGTACGTAGAAGAAGTTAAACTAGTAATTAGTGGTAAAGTTAAAAAAATAAATTTTTTTGTAATGTAATGTCTAGTGTAAATAGAGAGTTAAGAGAAGCGACAGTAGGAAAAATCGCTATTACATTTATAGCCAAGTTAATGTTTAAATACAATTCATATGATAGCAGAGAAGTACTTCAATTATGCCCAACTCTTTTCCTTTGAAACACAATTTTATTTCAAATTTTATGAACTTTACTAATGGATTTCCCATTAAATCGTTTTCCTTGAAAATCATTTCTCCGGAAAGCTTTTGCTGCCCCCCTCAGCTCATAAAAATTGCAAGTTTTACTGTACTTTTTTTTCGTAGATTTTCTATCCTTTTTTTTGGGTTGCATCTATAATTCAGCGGTGGGAGAAAACGTACTCACTCATTCATGGAAGGAAACTCCTTGCCACCAGCGCTTTTCCACCCCGCGTCGTTTGATGGCCAAACAAAAAGTTAAATCGTCTAGGAAAAAAGTAAGCGAAGAAGAGAGTGGATTTGACGATATATCCTTGGTGGTTCGGGGTTACTTTTCGGCGGTCTTTCCACCCCCCAGCACACGGCGGTTATCTTCGCGTCTTGTGCCGGGATATTTCAGGATACTGCTTCTCAACTCTCCCGCATTTCGTTGGTGGAGGGTTCCCGATTCTGAATCCGATTCTGGTTCGACTCTCTAGGTATTCCGCCGCCAGAGGCTGACACAGTTATCGAGTGCAATCCGGACAGGTCGGTTGTGTTTTGAAGTCCTCCTCGTTGTTCGTCGTTCGTCCTTCGCGTCGCGTCGCGTTTACCGGTTTGTTAGGTTCCCTCGGTCGCGTTTTTCGTTTTTTGTTGCCTAATCCTTAGGATCGAGTTATTCAAGCATTGCTTTTTAAGTCGAAGTCTTTGCCTTCTGCTTTACGCCGTTTTCCTTACGCATCGTTTGTTTTCGTAAATCGCATTTAGAACCGTGTTTAATAGGGAATTCCGTTTTAATCTCACAAGTAAGTGCACGGGGAAAAAGTTTTGGTTGGTTAGATGACTTTATTTTTGAAATAATTACTTAGTCATGTTTTGAAATAAACAATTTTTTTTAATTTAGATTTTAAAAAAATGTTAAAATATGGTAAAGTTATCTATATGTCAAAAAGGATTTTAAATGATGTACTATAATATGTATACTATTGTTATGATTTGTTTTTAATCACATCAAAAAATCAAATATTTATGATTATATTTGCAAAACATTGCGGAACAGGAAGTGCTTTGTCCTGGGAGGTCTCATTACATTGATATACTCAAATTAAAACCGTGCAGATAGTCCTTTATTGTCGCTGAGTGGAAATGGAGTAAATCTGTGTCGGTATCTGCCGCCTTTAACCTTGTCAGTAGTCAAAGTGCTATCCATTAATTGCGCCAGGCAGATAGCAGCCGGCCATTTATTTATCTGCCTATATGTAGTATATATACATTATACAGACACGATCCATGTCTCGCCGCCTCGTTGCTAAACTGCAAATACTTACACTCGACAGACAGAGTGCAACAATTTTATATCTGCCTGTCTGCAGTTCTCTTTGTTTCGCTTTGGATTTGTTATAATTTCAACAACTTCCGCATTGTCAAACATATAGCATGCATCCTATGTACACATACAAATATTATATATATCAGCTATCGTCGACGTCGTCTGCAATCATTGAACCGAGCTACAAAAAGTTATTAATACAGAAAACTAAATATTCGCCCACATTTACATTCTCCATTAGTCGCCGTTTAACTCATTTTGCACTTTGTACTTTCACCGTATAAATGCAAATTATATTTCGCTTTGATATTTAAATTCGTGTTCTTTGTTTCCATTTGCAGGTTGGCATTGAGCAAATTACATTTCGGAAAATTGCTAAAGTAATTAGTGAGGTAAGTTTTGCGGAATAATACACAGATTTTTGGGGCTGATTATATGCACAAGAAAATTATTGCTAAATTTTATTTAAAATTTTTGTTTACCATGTGTTATTTTTAAAGGTTCTTTGCTAAATTGTCATGTTAAATAGACATTTAAATTTAACAATTTGATTATATTTAGACTTCAGCATTGTCCAAGTTAAATTTTTATTATACCCGTTACTCGTAGAGTAAAAGGGTATATTGTATTCGTGCAAAAGTATGTAACAGCTAGAAGGAAGCTTTTCCGACCCCATAAAGTATATATATTCTTGATCAGGATCACTAGCCGAGTCGATCTAGCCATGTCTGTCTGTCCGTATGAACGCTGAGATCTCGGAAACTATAAAAGCTAGAGGATTGACATTTTGCATGCAGATTCTAGGAGCTCCTACGCAGCGCAAGTTTATTTCAAAAAGGTGCCACGCCCCCTCTAACGCCCACAATAGCTTATATACGATTTGAAAAATTTTAATATATCGGAAAAGTAGGATGGCAGTTTTGTTGTGTTTATCAATTCCTATCGAAATGTAGAAGAAATTTTTTAAATCTCCATCTCCCTAGCACTCCCTTTAGCTGAGTTACGTTTATTAGATAGTCTGGACACCAACCCTTTAGCTGAGTGACGGGTATTTGATAGTCGGGACACCAACCCGACTATAGCGTTCTCTCTTGTTTTTTATTACGGTGAAACGCTTTATTAGATAATGACAGAGACAAAAAAAACAGAATACAAGAATACACAATAAATGTGTAAAGAGCAACCGATTGGCCCTGAACTTGACTTGAGTTGGTCTTTGGGAAAATAGAGTCAATGGTCTGGGTCTCTAGTATACCGCCAAAATAAATGCTTAGTTGCTGAAAGCGTTGTCAGTCTTATTTTTGTATATATTTTTGTTATTATTTTTTTTTATCAGTTCGTTCCAAAGTTTGTTGTTGCTGTTGGGGCCAATGATCGAGAAGCTTGCGAATCAGCAAAAAAAAACTGAAAGAAAATGGGAAAAAAATTGTTTATATATACAAGCTAGCAAATTGCTAAATGCTTTCTCTATCACATGCAAAGTGCATGTGAGCGAGCGTTCTTTTTAAGCGTGTTGAGGGAGGTAGCTCATCAAAAATCTGAAAAGTCTTGTGAAATCACGTTTAACAAACTGGAACGATTTCCGGTTAAATAGGATTTAATTGTGTATATATTTATTTGAATGAATATTTATTTAAATGATAAGCTTTGACTAATAACTTTAAACGAAATATATACTATACAAAATATTTGCCTATACTTACAATTATAAATCCGCAATAGACTGGGAAGTTTATTTGATTCCATCCTTACCAAAGGTTTCCTGGAATATTGTGAAATTCGAATCCCTTTGTTTGAACAGCCCATCAAATTAGTAGGAATTATTAAGTTAGCCCACAACCTCCCACCGCCTGACAAAAAGGAAATGGGAATTGGAAAATTTCTGGGGGTGCCCAAAACAAAATTAAACCCACACACGATTATGAGGGCCAAGAGGAGAGAGAGAGTGAAGAAAATTGCCTTTGTTATTTAGCCCTCGAAATGAGGTGCCTCGTCTGGCGCCCCTTGTGCCAATTTCCATTTGATCAACATAAACAAATCGATACGCGTCACAACAACGTCTCTGACGGATGGGGGAGATCTGGAAGGACTGCATCAGTATATAGACTAACAAGCTTTGTGTACACACTCGCCGGCTAGCCCCCACAAAAAAAAAAAACGAAACAGAATGGATCCAGGGGGTGGTTTTTCCGGGTGGTGTTCCCCATGCTGTGCTGGAAAATTACGACGCAGAAATCGAAGTCAGAAGGATAAATCCTGTCTCTCCCATCTCGGCAATCCTCTCTTTTCGCCCACTTTGCCTTGTCCTTGGCAGTCTGCGGTTGGCATTTTGTTGTGCTTCTGCTTATTCATAACAAAAACAACACAGGATGGCCAGAAAGCATTTCACCAGGAAGCTTAGGGAAAGGCTTAAAGCAAAGCTCTCGCCTCGGGCGTTGCCAGATGGTCACTAAAAAAGGGGATACGTAGCCCCAAAATTAATTAATTAATTAGGGATTATTTATGCCTTGGGGTGCGCACTGAATTAGGAAAACTCTAGGCGAGCGGAAAATTCGCGCCTATGCATAAATAAGTTGGCTGTGGGGAAACGCCCATTGGAATCGACGACGAAGGACAACGCCCACAAAAGGGAAAAAAAGAAAAGTTATTCAAGGTCTCCGAAGCTTTGCACTGCCTTGAACTTCGTCAAGGGAAAGCGAAAGTGAAAGTGTGGAGCCTCGATCCAATGAAACCCGAATCGTAGCGCCCACGCATCCCTAAAGTACATACATATGTATCTATACTTACATATATCTAATCCAACCCTGTTACGTAGGCGGCTTCGGGTATCGGGAATATATTTTGTAAATACTCAAATGCCGGCGCCCACGTCCTTGAAAATCGTTTCACACGCCTCCCTTAACAGGAATACATACAATTGGGGTCAGACAAATAGCACTTCTGTGACTATTAAATTATTTGAAGTTAAATATTTAACATTTCGACTAGTTTGCCAATCCAAGTATCCAACTATAGTTGAATGATTTAACTTTAATCACAATAGTTTCTTGTCATCTTAAAATAACAAATATTTATAAAAATAACAAATTTTTATTGCCAACTGATGCATTATCCTTAACAGTCGCAAATGTCATTGTAGACCTTGAAGACAGGACCTCTGGACTTTCTATGCTTTTGTTTTGACCGCAGCTGTATATACAAACATAGAACAATGACTGTTTTTTCTGTTGTGGGTGGTCGGGCGGTTGGCATAGCGTGGGATCGGGCTGTTATCCTTGTTGCTCCCTACGTATCCTTGGCGTCCCCTCTGCAAGTTGGGTCGCAATTTCATATTCAAGGCCATGGTTGTGATTTGCTGCCACAGCAGCTACGAGCAAAACAACAAAAAACTCCGTGCGTCAGTTGGTTATTTTCCTTTCCGACAAGTATAATGTATCCCACGCCTGTCCATTAAATGTCGGTCCAACTTAATTTAATCGAATTTGAAGACCCTTCTCGTTGCATAGTATCTCCATTGAGTGCTCTTACTTCCTCACTTTATCTTGGTCAAAATTGTTATGAGATTTCAAGAATAATTTGCGTGTGTTCTTGAAAGTTACAGAAATAAATGCAAGGTGCCTAGTTGTAGGTTATGAAAAATCGTTGACAAAAATAAAATAAACATTAATAAAGGTTGGGTAGAGTTTCAGTGGTCCTTAGCCGCTTATCTGCAGTTAAATTCCAACGAAACTTTAATATATCATTAAATTCCTGGTATCCTGTTATCACAAACAGAAGTATAAACCAGAATAGAACCGATCGGTTTTCAATATAATATAAACAAAAACCTCCAAACCAGATAAGAGCTCGGTAAAATATATCCGCTGAAGGGTCAGTTTTCCCCGTTTTTAATGCCAGCTAAGCTCAACTGAGTATCGTATTACACTTTTATGGGGCATATTGCGTCAGCTTAATATATCCGAGGAGTTCTTAAGCGACTGGAACAGATAGAATCGATCCAAGAAAGAGCAAAAAGGCAAAAGATATCGTCAGAAATCAAAGTGATAGGCGATTCACTACATTGATATGGTTGTTTGCGCCATCTTGATTGTTTTTGTTATAAACAAACTAATAAAAATCGGGTGCAAAAATAAACTGCAACGTCAGCGAGGAAAAAACGCGCGCATTCTGCTTCTTTATTATTGCTTGCAATTTTACTTAATTCTACAATTGGCAATATGCTTATAGTATTTTGTATTTTTTCGATTGCTGTAAACAAGTTTATTTTTACACTGGCGAAAAATAAAATAAAATCAAATTAAAATCAAAGCGCCAGACAATTTCATAACAAAAATTTGCATAAAAAAAGCCCAAGCGAAAACAACAACAATAGCAAACGGAATGGGCAAGAAAAGGGAAAACAAGCAGAAGTAAACAACAAAAGTGACGTCAAAACATAGAGGAAGAGAGCGGAAAGAGAGTGTGGCGGCGAAGCTTTGTAAATAAATTTATTTAATAATCAAATGCAAAAAGCAGAAGAATAATAAAAACCAAAACAACAGACTGTACTCGAGCTTTTGGAGCCTCTCTCCAAAATGGAAAAGTGGAAGTGAAAGAAGCAACAGACAGTGTTTACAAGTGTGAGTGGGAGAGATGGTGGGGGCATGCGCTTACGCCGCTCTCTCAAAAGCTGCTCTCCCCACACTGAAAGAAAGGCAATTTTTAACATCAATATTAATAATTTACAAATCATTTTTAAATAAAATAAAAGATACATTTAACATTCATTCTTTTCTCCAACAATATGCAAACGAGAAAAACCCTTTTAGTCTTAATATCGAGAACAGTTTTTTTCAGTGTCTCCTCTCCCCCAGCTGAACAATCAAAACAAAAGCGATTGGGGAGCTTTTGGCGCTCTGCTTTTTGGCTTTGTCGCCGAGCTTTGCACACTTTTTATCAATCGGTCAAGAACGTTTGACGAGCGCAGACCAACAAAAAATCCAACAAAAAGCTAAAGACTCTAGAAAAGCAAGCCAGTGTATTGGTGAGCACAACCATACACACAAAGTGTGATAATCAAAATAAAAAGAATAATAAAAACAATTAAAGTGTACCGAAAAAATAGAAATACCTATATATGAAAGCTACAAAAATTACAGACTGTCATAATTTTGTTGAACACCTCTAAAAACAAGTTATTTTAAATACTCGCATTTAACGAACTAGTTTCCGAGGCAACGAAAAACTATGCCCATTTGCATAAATAAATAAACCAACAAACATAAACGCTGCCAAACTTGACGAATGCGTTGGAATTTGTCTACCGAATAATACATATAGCGTACATATGTATATAAATTCTTATTAGAACCCCACACTCCACGAAAACCCCAGAGAGCGCGAAAGCCCCAAAGTTTGGGCTCCGCTCTTTGGTTGGCTCTCTTCCATCGATCAGTTGTTCGCTTACCGCTCAGCTGCTCGGTCAAAACTTGGAAAATAAACCGCAAAATTGACAACAAACCGCGAATGAAATAAAGGCAGAAAAAGCAAACAAAGCTAATCAGAATTTGTTGTAAATTTTTGCCATCAATTTAGAAACGAGTTTCAGAAAAATTATTGAGTGCCAACCCGCCGTACGGATTAATTCAAATAATAAATTAAAAACGACTTTGTCGCCACTGATAAGATTTCTCCCCTTATCAAAGTTCATATAAACTGAGTGTTTAGTTTGGTGTATGTGCGCTTTGGATGATATATACTACAAATGTGCTTCATTATAAATAAATTTTCGTCTTAATCGCCACATGTGTGACCTAGTTAAAAAAACAACTCACACTCACGCATAAAATAACAATGAAATTTACATATAAACGTGGACCTCACCATGCATAATAATTAATAACGAAAACGAGGATGAGAAAAAAATTAACCAAAAATACAATATCAATTAATTTGTAAACACCGCGAGAGGGAAATGTTTAATCTGTGTGCATTTAATTGAAAATTTTCGAGGAAGTAATATAAAAACGCTTTTACAACAAATCAACACAGCATCACTTTCTGCCTTGTTTATACGCAACGAGGTGTAGAAAGGAAAAAAAGCAGATAAGGTGGGTAAAAATATACATAAATGTAAAAAATGTTTAAAGATTTATAAAATGACCTCCATAATCACACAAGGGAGATGCAAAATGAAAAAGTTTAAGCCAAACATTAAAAATGATGGGCTATCAAAGCTTTCTGCTCTATAGAAGACATTTCTTTGAGAATCATATAAAAAGGTGATAAAAATAGGATAAAGAGAAATGTTAACCTGAATAAGGTGGGCAATTGTGTTAAGGAAATATACAAAATCTGAATCGCAAAGATGAGTGGACTAAATGACAGTGGATTTTAATCTAAAATAAGAAAATTACAATGTTTTTCGAGAAGACGTACATGTATAATGATTTATGATATTCTTCGGTCTTACTGACGTAAACTCCCAGAAAATATTTATAGGATCATTAAAACTATCCGACACAAATCTTGAAAGTTCACAACTTTCTTATGCTGGAATTACAATTTGTAAGTAGCCCCCATGTCATCTGCGTTTTCTCTACTTTCCTAAGCCGACATACTGGTAATTTATGATCGCAGACCAATTAAAAAATTAACCCAAGACAGAAAAAGGGCTGCGTCAACACACACTCACACACTCACGCTCCCTAATACAGAAACCGAAAACTTAAAAATCAAAATCTAGCCTGCCCTTTGAAATGTGAGACCCACAAATACGAAATAACTAAACCAAACCAAAAGCAAGACAAACAAAACAACAAAAATGAGCGAAGCATAGCACATAAACCTATAAACATTTCGAGTTTTATTTATGTATCGAGCACACTGTATAGGCGGCGGCTTGATAGCGGCTCAAGTTAAGCATTTCCTGTCGCGTCAACAGAATCTTTTGGGAATCAACCGAGTCCCCAAGGGGCCAGAAAATGTTGTGGGATAAAAATATGAATCTTGTCGGGCATCGTTTTTTCTTTTCAAGAGGTTTACTACCTATTTTTCCCCATTTGTGCAAATAATCAAAGGCAAACACACAGACACTTTCAAATGAAACAAAAGGAAATCAACAAAAATTTGCTGTGTATGGCAACAAAAAATTAAATTGAAATTGATTTCAATTTGAATTTTGTTCGTTGGGTTTGAGTTCAGTGTCAGTGCGAAAATTCAAGGTTGAGTTTTCAACAGTTTTGTTGGCTTCATAGAAGAAATAAAATAAAACAAATCTAAAAGCTTCAACACGTGAGAAGCGACAAAATAGTTGAGCCTAAACGGCAGCCATATGTTGGGTAAACTTCAGTGGAAAAACAGCAGAAAAGAAACCAAAAACAATCCACTTACCCCTTATCTCAACTGGGAGCCAGTTTTTAAGTTTTCTGGGCGCCACAACATTACGTATACGCCATGCGTCCAGCTGCTACATCAGTTAATTGGATGCTGAACTTTCAGTTTGTGCCATCTTAACTTGGTCGATGGTTATATTACTTGCGGTGACTCAAGAGTTACGCTACCGATAAGAGTCATAAAGTAGGCAATACCAATTCGCTGAAAAATAACAAGAAAACCTAAAAATATAAATTAGGGCAGAGCTGAGTATTGTGTGAGTGATTAGAATGCTGATATTGCGTATACTTTATATACAAACGAATTTAATAAAAACCTTCGGTGAAGGTCGTCATTGTACATGAAATAAAATATAACCAATAAAAATAATTATAACTTATTTCAATCAAACTTTAGTAATGTATAAGCTAATCTTCATTTTTTTCCGATATTCAGTTATACTTAAGTGAATTGTTGAACTTCCCTTTAATACTATCATCGAAGCACAAAGCTAACTGTCAGTTAATGTGTTTATCATAACTGGTTCCAATCACTTATCATAAATATGTATATAATTTAATTATTTACACATTATAGATGTCATACTTCATTTACATGTTGTCAAAAAAGAAGAATATTAGCTTGCTCTTACGTTAAGTAAATGCAAATAGCTATAGTGGATGATCTATCAACTTGTGATATTGCATCATGATCTTGATTCCCCATTAAACGAGCTAAACTTTGCGTTCAATTTTATTTATTTGTTTATATTCCAATCAATTTGTTTGAAACAGATTTTTACATATTATTATTTTTTCAAATTGCGGACCATATACTCTATATACGGTCATTTGCTTTTGCTGGCCTTCAACTTTCTTTGTTGCCGCTGTGAGGAGATTTTTGTGATCTTTCCAGAGGCTGTTCCGCGGATGCCGTCCATTAAGCAAACTTGTTTGCTTTTCTTTGAAATTTCTTTAGCAAAAATATTTAAGCACAGATATACAAATTTATATCAATTGTTGTTGTCGCTGTCTCCTGATTTTTTAAGTGCCCGTGATTCATAAGTGTTTAATTTTACTCAGTGTTTGTAAACACACCCTATTTTTTTGGGTCAGTTTGTGGAAGGGACGATTCTATTTATGTAGCACAAAAATATCCCATGCGGGGGCGTTAGCTTCCTGAAACGAAATTTGTTTTCATTTGGTCGCTGAACAAAAACATACGTTTGCCATCTTTTGTGTTAGTTTATCTCTTCATTTGCGGCTGCTCGATAAGATAAGATTCGCCATCCATGCCACCCCTAAAAAAGTTAGGGCACAGCTCTAAAAAATTTGCAAGTGCCTGACCCATTGAGCGTATAGTCTTATCAGTGGCCCATTGTCGTCTCTGACGGCACGCGGCTGTTGGCTGATAAGAGGCGGAGTCAATAGGAGGACAGCTGACGGGCCAGACGCCTCTGGAGGGTCTGGTCTCTGGCCACTCGATAAGGAGGCGCGAAAATCGAGTCGCTCCGTCGGCTCACGTGTTCCTGTCTCCTCCCCGACTTGAGTCAACGTCATCAGGCGCTATTATTCGAACCCTTTGAAATGCATCGCTATTTGTCTAGTCGTCTACAGACGTATCAGAGTTGAAAGCTACAGACTCAGTCACGATTCCTATTGATTTCTATTCAGCAAGAGTGGCAGCAGCATCTTCTGTTTGTTTAAGTATTCAGACGACTTGTGCTAATTTATTTTTGTGCTGCTAAATCGATATAAATTGATTTTAATTATTTATCTATTAGCGAATCGGTGGGGAAGCAAACATGTTATACTGTGTTTGATTGGTTCGCTTCGCAGAGGTTTGTGGGCGACTGACGAGCGGGGTGGGGGAGTAGACGTATTTTTGGAATTTCCATTGCGAAAGTATTGGATTGCTTACTTAAAAGTGCCAAATCAATAATCATATTTTTATATCAATAAGTAAAACAAAAAAGGAACAACAAATTTGCATATATTACCGCCCCTTGAGCCTTTCTATGTGATTCTCAAAGTGAACGCCTAGGCACTTTGGAGAAATTTTCTGTAGCAAAAGTGCTGAAAACGAATTCCAATCTTCCTTGGGTTTCAAAGTTCACGGAGGTTCGAGCAATTTTCAACCTTTCTATGCGATTCTCAAAGTCTTAGCTAAACTATGGAAATTTAGTTTTAAATGCAAATTGATACGATTCTTATATACTAACCTAGATCTCTCACCTCCAACGACTATATATATTCACTTCCCTGAGTTCGCTGATCGATGCCTTGCCCCGCTCTTCCTCTTTCAATCAATACAACAATTTACAATTTGCGTCAGCTGTTTGTATAAGAAGTATAAAACAAAAAGCAAAACAAAAACCGAACGCGACAGAGCGTGTTATATCATCAATTGCCAGACATTCGCTATGCTATGCTAAACATTCCGGCATATGAATACTAAATAAGCGGTAGAATCGAATACCTAATACCTAGCATGCTCACATTTTGAACACCGAAAAAAATTCTATATTTTTGCTCCTGAAAGTTTAAAATTCAAAATGGAAAAACTAAGGTAACCCATTTAAAATACGTTTGATTCTTACAGATACTTTTAACTTAAACCATTTGGAAATGTGAAATGTAAAATGTATTACAATTTTTTTCTGTGTACCTACTTAGTTATTTTTGTGAGACCCCTAATAAAGGCGGGCACTAAAAATAAGTCGAAGGAACTTGCACTTGGCTCTGTGGCTACCTCAACATAAATTTGTTTATCGTTGTGTGGGTGATTTCTTTGTGGTATGGGTGCTCTTCCTTATGTGAGTGGGTGCATGCAAAAATTGCGTGTTCCTAAAATTAGAGCAAAGTGTGAGCCATAACACAGAGACAAAGGTAAAAGTGACTTGCACAAATTGCAAAACAAAGAAATGGCTATAGGAAGCAGCTTATTTGAGATTTTCACAAGAGGTTTCGTTGTTGCAAGGTAATTAAGATTAGAAATTGTATTTTAATCAACCTCTGTTATCAGTATCCATTGAAGTATTTGTATTTCTTTAGTTTTTTAGGACTACTTCTAAAGGGGTCATATATACCCCTTTTTAGGTACGCCACTGTGAAAAAGACTTTTGCCAGAAAGAAATGGAAAATCAAAGTGAAAGAGAGAGGACGAGTGGGGAAAAACTGCATGCAGTCGGAACATGTGACGGTTGATGACGAATGTTGACAAAAACAAAGCCGAGAGCAAAAAGTGGGAAAGGGGGCAGATGGAAATTATAGAGCACCTAGCCCCCAACCCCCGCATCGCTGATTGACCACTGCCACTGACCCATTGATAATGCGGAACGGAAGTTGCTCCCGATCAGCGGCTCTTACTCTTTTTTGCCTTTGTTTTTATTTTAATTTTTAGTTCATTGCTTCGGTTTTGAGCTAGTCCACGTTTCAAACTAAATAATACGTTTCTCACTATGAAGTATTGATAATGCAAACGTGTCGTGCTCGCCTGTTTTGAAATAATCTGAATATAGATCTAATTGCAAAATAGGTAAAATAGAAAGTGGGAAAATAAATATTTGTAGAATCTTTATTACTATTCTGATCAGTGAACTTGAACTTATTCACTACTTCATGTTGTGAAGGAATAAAGAAACTATACAACTCGAGCTAAGAGCAAAATTTAATCTGTTATAACACATCCACTGTTGGAATTTGAAAAAATCTTTCTGTTAAGATCGATTTTAGGTAAACCAGTTCATAATGAAAGATTTTGAACCAATAAAACATTTTATTACTCATACGTAAATTGACAATTTTTGTTAAACGTGGCGTATGAGTAATTTTTATGAGATCTCAAGATATTTGCACATATGTATGATCCTTCCTTTCCTAAGAATTTCCATTTCCTCATCTGTCTTTCTTGGACTTGAGTTCCCCAATCGTACAAATATTCCCTAAGAACGCTCTACACTGTCATACATATGCAGCTGTATGTTCATATGCGCGTATATAGCGCAATCAACAAGCACATGAAATCCCACACTCACACTGGCGTATAGATTTCTAGTATAAATTCTGGCGAAATGTAAAAGCTTCCATTTTGTTATTGTAAGCCAGCAACAACAAAAACGACAACAGACAAAACTCGTCAGTCAAGCAAAGCTACAAAAAGCTTAAAATTATATTATATACCCAACACAAACACTGCATACACACACGCCTATATAAATAACTAAAGTCTACGAAGATGGCGACAAAAGCAAATAGACGGAAAACATATGTTGCTCAGATCCAGAGTAAAAGAGAGTATAAAAAGCGCCCACGCTCTCGCCAAAGCTTATTTTTTATTTACAAGCGTCGCGTTTTGTTTACAACTCTACAGCTTATTTCCCTGTATGGGTGAGTGGAAAACAAAGGCAACTCTGCGATAAATTATACATTCAAAACAAAATATAAAAAATAAACAGTTTTGACCTTGGGTTTGCTTAAAATTCGTGTGCTCTCTCTGTGCTTTCTCTCTTTGGTTAGGCTCTCTTCCACTTAATTTGTTGATAGCAGCCACGCTAACAGCTTATTATATATTTTTATATATATTTTTTTTAGTTTGCTTTCCTTAATAATGGTTATAATTGTTGCATTATTTCATCGTGTGTTGAAATAAGCCGGAACGACCAAGCGACCGACCCGTACATGTGTTTATAATATCGCTGAATTTTAATTTGGATTTCTTTTTATATTCATTTCGCTTTCGTTATCCGGAATTAGTCACATAACGTGCATATCGGTCACGCCTGGTACTGGAGATTTGTACTTTACCCCCTACTAGAATTGCCTTCCAAATGCTCTTCACGTGCATCCTACTCGGTTTTAATTAGTTTACTTTGGTTATAGAGATACAGTACATACTCCCTAGTTGTAAACAGTATCTAAACCAAGTGGAAACAACTATTCAAAAAGGAATTTTTTATAACAAATAGACCAACTTAAGATCAAGCTCTTTTTTTAAGTTCTATCCAATAAAAACTAATTAATCTTTGTGGCTAAAACTATAATAAAATATTATAAAAAGTTTCTTTCGGAGATCAATGCAAAAAAAGATCCATTTTGTTGTATTTTGTAGTAGTTATTCATATTTACTTTGCTCCGATCTCCCGGTCTTCTGCCTACGATATCAGATGCTTTGGATCAGATGTTCGTCGGCTGCCCCGTTTTTACTGGCGTTTCTCCCCACCAAACATTTCGCGTTCATTAACTCGCGGTATCTGTGTGAGTGGGGAATTCTTTAATAGTATTATTCATTATATAGAAATGTCTGTTTATCTTTTATTGTGTTTGCTTGTCTTCTTCACTTTTTCGTACGATTCCACTTGGGGCTCTTTCTGGTTTTTTTCGGCAGCCAATCTGTAATAAATTCTTTTTTATTTGCCCCTTCGCGTCTATTTCCATGTTTGATACTCGGTTTGGCGGGTATATAATATATAATATATAATATACATATAAGCGCCCCATTCGGGTTTCGGTTCCTATGTTTTGGTGTTTGGTTCGGTTTGGTCGGTTCTCGGTTGTTGTTTTTTATTGTTTGGCCTTCAACGCGTTCAGCTACCTTTGACGAATATTAAACAATTTCAAGAGGAAACAGCAATAATGTAAAGAAACCAGAGATACAAGCATATCACTTAGCAAAAGTAGAATTTGGTCTGGACTTGAGTCTGTGTTTGCCTTGTGTATCGAGAGGCTTCCCACTCCACATCCCACCCCCTTTGCCATCCATATAAAGCTGTCGTTTTGTATAGTACACATTGTGTGACCTTCACGTCTTGGGGACCGGGCATTACAAAGTTCAAATCGAATCGAAAAACCACATGGGCTAATGTAAAAATGGGACCTTATCATCTGGAATGTGTTCACTTATCGGCTGTAATGGATGAAAGATAAGCCAATCAGTGGGATCAAAATAGAGTTCGTTGTGGGTCGATATACTATTAAATAATGTGTTTTCATTGATGTGGAAGAGTTTTATGCTTGGTTCAGTTTTCTAAACTAAAACATTAAAGTTCTGGCAAAGTCGGAATGCTTGCATAGAAATGGTAAACGGCCAATGCAACCAAGTTTCCTCAAAACTTTTCCGGCTCACCTTTATTTCAAATGTACCTCTTCAAGGCCATTTCCTCGAATTTTCCATAATAAACGGCGCAAATTGTGCCAAATCCCTTATACTAGATGCACTTTTCGTTCCTGATTTATGAACATTAAATGGAAAACGAGAATGTTGTATTTTCATTTGTAAACAAACTAATTAATATTTATTATCGAGCCACAAAATGAAAAACAACAATAGCAGGTTCCGCCCCCTGAGGCCTTTCACCTGATCGAGAAGTGGTATAGGTTGAAAGAATCGAATCAAACCCGAAAATGGCTTACTAATTTTGCACAAAGTTTGCCATTTCGATCCATTATTGTTTTGCTATTTTTTCCTCTTTTGCCAGTTCCATTTCTTGTTTTGAAGAGCAAAACAAAACTGTTGATGATTTCTTTTTGCTTTCAAAATTTTGTTGTTCGCCAAATCAGTAAAAATTATTAGGCAAGAGGAGGTAAGAAGGGGGCCTATCATTGTTTTTTTCTCCCACCTTTCGGCTAGCCTTAAAATGGGCGATAACCATAACAATAACAAACTTTGAATAGTGTTGAGTTGGCTCTTGGATTTGCAAATTCTTCAGATTGCGTTTATCTGTTAGGTTTTCAGTCCTATAGCAAGTTGTTTTGATAGTTTATAAGCAAGGCAGATTAGATGAATGAATAGAATGAGATAATGAACAGGGAAAGTGGCAGTTTCCAAGAAAAACGACTGACTTGGTATAATTTTAACATACAGGTAAATACAATTACCATTCCCCGTGATAATTTATGTAGATATTTTTATCTACTCAATCACGTGTTGGGGCCGGCAACTTATGAACACGTGAGACCATCAATTATAATCTTGCCTTGGGTTTGGCTCGGGTTAACGCGTTGGTTCCGGCTAGATAACAGCTGCAAGGGTACTTAGCATAAATGCCGCTACTATCGGAATTGGGCTGAACGTAAAATGTCTCAATAGGTGGCCATTGGAGAACCAGTAACTAGTCAATGAGAATTGGAAATAAGAATGCTGGCTGCCGCCAAGGTTGTCTGGCCATTATAAAAGTCATAATATATGCGTTTAATGAGCTGCCGTCTCTGTTTTGCACTGCAACTGGTCTGATTCTTGTTTTTTTATTTACCTACTTTCAGATACTACTACAAGACAACATCGGGCCTGGGCGCCCATCTAGAGAAGGAGCGGGAGAAGTAGCTTTAATCCCAGAGCAGAGCGGGATTACCCGCGAGATACAATGACAGAGAATCAGCTGTATCCCATGTCATCGGAATTCTTTGACACCGGCTCGAACAGCAGCAACAACACACTCAAATACGATCTGTATTCGCTGGGTTCCACCGTTGTGGGTGCGGCCCTGCCCACGCTGACCATAAACACGGGCTATGGTCACAGCAGCAGCATCAACAGCAACAGCAACAACAATAATAATAACAACAATAACAACAGCAGTAGTCACAGCAGCAGCAGTAGCAGCAACTGCTCCACCAGCACCACAAATACCTGTAATGTAATGCTAAGTACAACGGCCATAACAATACCACGCAGCAGCAACCACAACCAGAATCATCATCATCCGTATCAGCAGTCGGATTTGCAAACACCTCGACATCATCCCAGTCCTATACACACCTTGCCCAGCATGACCCACCAGCAACACCATCTTCAGCAGCAGCAACAGCAGCAGCAACACCACAACCAACAGCAGCAGCAACAACAGGAGCAGCTGCAGCAATCGCATTTGGCATTGGGCGAGCTCTCGGACTTTGGTCTGGATGCACTGGATGCCGCTTCCCTTTCACCCACCCTGCTGCAGGATGTGAGCCTGAGTGCAGCCTCTCCGCTTAACTCCACCCTGTACAATGGCAACACCAGTGGCGGACCAGGTAGCAGCAATGGAATTGGATCAGTCAGTGGTGGCTACTTTCCAACCGATATGTCGCACAGCCTCAGCCTGAACGTAGTCAGTGAGCAGGTATTGCTCCAGGAGGCTGTTGCCCAGAATGAATTGCTCTACGAGATGACACCCAACTCGAATGCCATGTGGAGTGATATCAGCAGTGCCATTATCCATACCAAACACGAGCCATTCAGCCTGGACGATGACTACATCTTTCCCAACGACAAGGCCGAGATCCAGGCGGCCGATCTGTCCGATCTAAATGGTGGCGATTTCCTGGATGTCATTGGAAACATTGAGGATTTCTTGCCGCAGACCACAGTCTCTCAAAGTGTCAACTTCCTGCTGTCGCCGCAGACCCAAGGACAGGATGCCCTGGTGGCGCCGCCCATGGAACTCTTACAGCAGCAGCAGCAAAATCAGCAGCAACTGCAGGTTGGCAGTCTGCCGCAACTGCAAACGCTGCTTACGCTAACCCAACAACAGCAACACTCGAACAGTTCCTCCACTAGTCCGTATGAGATCTACCACAGTACTCCCCAGAAGCCACAGCAACAGCAGCTGTCCGCCAGCTTCTCGCCCGGCAGCCAGGCTTCCCAATCGCCACTGACCCCACCGCCACCACCGCACGCCAATCGACCTCAGTACCAGATGGTAAAGTCGCGCAACATGCAGGAACTGATTAAGAAGGGCTTTCCCATGTCCTCGCCGCCGGAGCGCTCGATCCTAAGTCAGTCTGCTGCGTTGAGTCCGGGCGGTAGCAGTGGATTCGGCAGCTCGGTTTCCGGAAACAGTACAACCACCAGTAATCAGACACCCGGATCAGCCGTGCGCAAGTCCTTTGGCTACCAGAGTGCCGTGGAGAACTCCCAGCTGAGTCGCCTCAGCTCGTCGGCCCCCACGCACCTGGGACTGGAGCACATCTGGATGCGGCGAGAACCACGACAGCATTTACTCTCAACCGGCTCGCTGGCCGAGGCCGAGAGCTTCTCCTCGCTGAGCACCGGCAGTGTTTTGTCCCCGGATGGCATCGACTTCTCGCAGGACGACGAGGATGACAATTCGAGCGAGAACAGTGACAACTACGACGATTTCAGCAGCGATAATGGACTATCTGGGGATGAAGATGAGACACGCACCTCGACACCGAATCATTTGTCCAGTAAGGGCAAAGAGAGATTCTTCTGGCAGTACAATGTCCAGGCTAAGGGGCCCAAGGGCAAGAGGCTGGTCTTCCAATCGAAGCTCGAGGATCCCCATGTGCTGAACGAGGTGACAGACCCCGTCTTCAGTCCCACTTGCTCCGTGCGAGGCATCAAGGTGTACAAGGTAAATAAATGATTTAAAATTAAAAATTATATTTATGTAACACTTTCCTTGTTTCTGTTACAGCATAGCGGCAAGGCCCGCAAGGGCGATGGCAACGACTTGACTCCCAATGCCAGAAAGCTGCACAACATTGGCAAGGAATTGGACAAGCTGAGCCGCACCATCAACGACATGACGCCAGTTTCCGAGCTGCCCTTCAATGTGCGCCCAAAGTCGCGCAAGGAGAAGAACAAGCTGGCCTCACGTGCATGTCGCCTGAAGAAGAAGGCCCAGCACGAGGCCAACAAAATAAAGCTTTTCGGCCTTGAAATTGAACACAGTAAGTTCAATATATATTTCAGTCACCTAAATATTATGCAAAAAATGCAATTTAAATTTTGTTGTAAAAGTGAACATATAATAATTGTATATTCTTCGTTTTTAAGAGCGCCTCATCAATGGCATAGCCGAATTAAAGCAGGCCTTGGTCGTCAAGCATCGCACCAAGAATGTGGGCGAACCAACGGAGGAGGTTGATCAACAAATTGCACGCATTTACGCCACCGCTTCTTGTAAGTGAAATTCATCCATCTATCTTGAACCGAAATAATTTTAATTTTCTTCACTTTTGCAGCTGGAATCCGCATCGCAGGCGGTTCAACGGATTTCGTGAACAAGGTTCTGGAAAATATGCGCGGCGGCATGCCGAATGGAGGCCTCGAGGAGCTGCGTAAATCGTCGTAGACCAAATACAGAATATGTAAAGCTAACGAACCGCCCATCAAGATTAGTTTTAACAAGTTTAGAGCCACATAGGAGACCCGAAAACAGCACCGACCATACCCATGCCACCAACAACTGAAACCCATTCTGTAACAGGATTGCAATTGGATTTGAATTGGAATCGCACTGAATAGGGGAAACATTTTCTTGACATTGGAATTACTCGAGAAAATCCTTGCTGAACCTCCATCCCTCCTCAAGACACAACGTTCTGTTACATTGTTCTGCATGAGTGATATAATATTGATAACCGAGATATAACTGTGATTTAAAGAGCCTGGGCTTTGTATGTTTTCTATGGCAGGAAATAGAAGAAAATATTTTTTAATTTTTCGCGACCACACCGAAACCGGAAAGCCAGAGCCAAACAAACGTAAAAAAAGAAAAACGAAATTCCTTTTGAAAATGCAACATTAACAAATCGAAAGAAACAAAACAAAAAACGTAAAGAAAGAGGCAACCACAAAACAAAAGTGAAGAGAAAATGTGTAAAAATACAAAATTTTGGTTTAGCTGTTAAGATTGTTAAGAAACGGAGTGTTAGAGATGAGCAAGTGAATTTTGTAGGACTTTGCTACCAGTTTTACCTGCTTAACGAATAAGGGTTTGAATTCATTTGATTCGATTGAAAAAGAAATTATCTGGAATGCTAAAAATCATTTTAAAATAAGTTATATACAACTGCGATTTATCTGTTTAAGTTTTAAATGCTATATTAACGCTGTATAATTTGGTTCAATGTTTTAGTCATAAGTTTTTACATTTAACTCAATGTGGAGAGAGCTTTTATTTAGAACATATATACCTACATATTACATTTATCGGTAATCCTAGTTGTTTTGGCCCTCATCCAATATATATTTTATGGTCCTAGGTTGTCGTTTTTAAGTTTTTCATTTTGTTAAAGAAAGTTTGATTGTTTCCGAAAAAGAATGTTTTGCGAAACTTGATTAATTTACTTAAATGCTATAACTATCTATACATACATGCGTGGTGATATAATTTTAATTTTTCTTTTATGCTTTTATTTCTTGATGTTAACTGTAGGATTCAATATGCTTGAACTCTATAACTGAGAAGGAAATAATTTTAAGTTTTTCTATTATCCATACGATTTGCTTATATGAAATACCTTCAATATAAATTATAATTTATTAATTTTAGGCACACATGAAAACATTTTCAAGGCTTCAGTTTTACTTTTCACTTGCGGGCTACTCCAAAAAAAATATAAGAAAAACACCAAACAAAAAGTAATTCAACTTTGAGTTTTATTCTAATTTGCATTATCGAAATGAATATTTTGCTCTGCTTCGATGCTAATTTTGTGATATTTGTATTCAAATTTTCTTTGTTGTGTAGTTCTTTGGGGCGGGCTCCTCCTCTTTTGGGTTATATTTTCCAATAACTATTACTATTTGTAGCCTTTCTTACTGCTATTTGTTGCTTAACGTGTTGTGTTCAATTGATATCAAAAGAATTAACTTTCGAAAGGAAAACTACATTCTAACTGAGGGAAACAGAAACAGATCGAGAATGAGAACGAAAATACAAATTACAAAAGTGATTCAAGTTAAAAACTTAGAACTTAGGTACTCGTATCACCCACAGCGATGAACACGTGGACATAACAAATTGTAGTTGTTAATCTAGGCTTAAACAAATATAATAAAAACCGATTGAGCGCACATAAATTATAAATCAACACACAAAATTGGCCATCAGTTTTAGGGTTTTCAAATTCATGTCTTGGGAGCTTAACCTCATTACATAAGTGATAAGAATTCAAAATTACAATTTAGACTTTTAGAAAAACATCGGGCATATATACACTCACACACAAAGTACAAGCGCAAGCAAAAATACAGAATATGCATGTTCTACGCATATATCATAATTAAGTCAGGTTGCTAAGGTTTTAGGTTGGCTTTGTGTAGAAAGTACAGAGTAAAGCAAACAGAATTCAAAGCGAAGCAGCATTGAAATAAGCACGACAGTTCCTCAGTGTTTAATATTGTATAATTAACATATTAAATATATATTTAAAACAAAAAATGTATACCTAAATGTTACGGATATTGTAAATGTGTGTGCTTTATATAAATGTGCTTCAGAGAAAACAACTTTTATATACATAACGAAACTAAGCAAACTACCTCAAAACACGTTGGAAAAGAAGTTCAAGTTTCATATTCGATAGAGAAGCAGAAAAATTACAATTTGAAAAGTAAATATAATTTATAAAAATATATAAAAACCAAGAGCCTGATTCATGTGTCCATTTAAAGCATATAAATATCTATATTAATAACAGTGCATAATTATGTATTTTCAAAATCTTTAAAATTAGGTATGATACGAAAAAAAATGAAAATTAGATAGTTCACCAAGCCGATTATTTGATGGGCTTGATGAAGCTGCGGAGATCAAACAACGAAACTCTGAAGTCCTCTGCATTACAAGAACCAAAAATAAAATTCAGAACTATTTGAAATGTCCAAAGTGGATCAATTGAAATAAAACAAGATATGAATAAACAATGAAAAAACCAAACAACTGTGTTGAAAATTGAAAATTTTTTATGCATTAAGCAAAATTTGAAGAAACGTGAAAACATAACTATTATGTCTAAATAAACACACGTCAGATGTATGTACGTCAAAGGAAAACAATTGTCTATATATTACAATTACAAAATACATACCAAATTGAATACATATTGATGAAATATAATAAATAATGGCGAAAGCAGAAAAACAAATCGATTTCAGTTTATTATTTGCCTTCAGGTTGGCAAAAAAATGTGGAACGCTTCACGATTTTGCGTGTCATCCTTGCGCAGGGGCCATGCTAATCTTCTCTGTATCGTTCCAATTTTAGTATATGTTCTGCCGAAGCAAGAACGAGTTATGTTTGAAAATGGTCGTATATATACGAACTGATTGCGGAAAAAGCAGTTGGGAATTATAAGAAACGTGACATTTAACGACATCTAACGGTAGAGTTTTAACAGTTTCACCATTTCGCCGAGTGGCGCTTTATTCTACTTGTAAAGTATAACAAATGTAATGTAAAATGTTGTTATTGTATTAATTTTTATTAATACATTTTTAATAGAATTTATTCAAACAACTATAATTTTTTTTAGGTAAAATCCAAAAACCTATTCTATTAAAAGTAACTATACTTAAATTGGTGAATTCTCCTATTATATACTAAATACAAACACATCATATTTGCAGCTGAAACTTAAAAAAAATAGCGTGTGCTTAGGGAGCAAAAAAATGTGGAACGCTTCACGATTTTGCGTGTCATCCTTGCGCAGGGGCCATGCTAATCTTCTCTGTATCGTTCCAATTTTAGTATATGTTCTGCCGAAGCAAGAACGAAGTTCAACCGAGTTTTCACCCTATTTATATTGCATCCTTGCAGAATAAGCACTTGGGAATTAGAAGGATGCAAAGGATGTTCGATGTGGGCGTCATCTTAGGTTGGTTTCGGATACCTGCCCTGGCCATAAATAAGAAGACCAATTTCGTTGATCTTCTAATAGCAGATTCAAAAGTTAAAGTCTTTCCTTCTTTGTTGAAAACACAGTTCGTTTTATTTGACTATAATAAATTGATAGTTTTAAATATAGAGGCACGACTAAGAGAGTTTTGTTTCGTTTTGGTTAGGGACCAAATAAAGTATACACATAACAAATATAAAAGGATTTAAGTGCGATTGGTAAAAAAGTGTTAAGTTGTTCTTGAGTTGATTGTGCTGTACTGAGACTCCGCATTCGTGTGACTCCGGTTTCACTACTCGTGCCGTATTTCAGGCTGCAAGTCGAACCAAGAATTCAAGCCAGCTTGTGTAGTAATCTCGGCATCGTCCAGGGGTATTTTCAGCTGAAAGTAAATGATTTGAATCGAGTTTAGTAGCAGCAAAAAAATGTGGAACGCTTCACGATTTTGCGTGTCATCCTTGCGCAGGGGCCATGCTAATCTTCTCTGTATCGTTCCAATTTTAGTATATGTTCTGCCGAAGCAAGAACGAAGTTCAAGGAGATTTCTTTCCTATTTATATGGCCTCATTGCGGAATAAACACTTGGGAATTATAGGGATATAAGGATGTAAAGGACCTTAAGGGTGGCATAATCTTAGGGGTTGATTACGGGTACCTACCATGCCTATGATGGGACTGCCGCCGGATAAAAATCCCTTTTGTGTGCATACCGTCACCTCGAGTTCCGTTTGCCTGAGCTCGGCAATGGAAATCAGGTACTCAAAGGATGCATCGTAGACAGGATTGCAATTGTCCTTAATCACGCCCGTCTTTCGTTTGGACTCCTTGCTGCGTCCCGGCAGCAGGTATAGCTTTACATACGGATCGGGGATGTTGCTGGGATCACGAAGCGGTATCTTTTGGATCTTGTGAATGGTCACGTCCAGTTTCTGCCGCTGGGCGCTGTACCGGATCGACAGCTGCATCCGTCCAAGGCCGTGTTCACCGGGCGAGGATGTGGAGTCCGGGAAGCGATGGGTCAGCACGGATGCGGCCAGCTCGCTGATGGGCTTCTCGCTGGAGGTGGAGGCCGACATGGCCGGGGAGATTTTCTTAACGACTGCAGGATCCTCCTCACTGATGGGAGATTCGGTGGACAAACGCTTGCTGGATGTCTGAGATTCCTAAAATTAAATTAAATTAGTTTATGTATTTGAAATGTAACATTTGTGTAAAAACATTTGCCCAGAGTAAAATGTAATGCACAATAAAAAAACGAATCTTAATACTTAACAATGAAACTAAAACATAATAATCATTATTTTAAAAATAATTTTTAAATTGGCAAAAATAAATAAATCCGACAGAAAAAAAAAAGAATTATCCATTCTCCCCGACGGGGAATTGAACCCCGGTCTCCCGCGTGACAGGCGGGGATACTGACCACTATACTATCGAGGACCTTGAAAATGTCAGAGCAAATAGTCTCCCATAAAATAGAGTCTCTGACGAAGAATTCGATTCTTAAGAGGCAATATATAGTGGCCAATTTTCAGTTAGCGTTTATTTAAAGCCTAAATACCTATTTACCTAAATACCTTTTCATTAAGACTTCCTTAAAAATGATTTATTGTATATAGTTTTCTATATGGTATGAAATGACTTACCTTAAATGCTGGAGGTGCCACTACAGCCACATCTGGTGTTTTTACCGAACTGCTACGAGTGAGGGCCGCCACTTGCTCCAAAGCATCAGATTCCTTGTCGATTTCCCCAGGCTTAAGGATTCGAAGTGAGAGTGACATATAGAGTTTCGATTCCGGTCCAGATTTCTGAAGCTGGAAGGGCTGCTGGATAACCTCCATGTTGAATTGCTTGAGCAGAGTGCTGAGGGTGTAGGTGTATTGGCCGATATCGTTTCCGGTCTTCTGGTCATAGATCTTGATGTTTAGACTCTCGTTATCGGGATTGCTGACCAGGAAGGTGAAGCCCTGCTCCCAAACCGGGGAATCATCCCGCATAATCATGGCCGTCTGCTGTTTCTGTTTGTTGAGACTGCAGACCAGGTAGGGATCAGGCTTGGAGCTGGATCGAGCTTGCTGGGAGTGGAGATTTGCATTTGATTATTAATTTTAAAATTCATTTTTATTAAACCCACCTTCAAGTGCCTGGCGGAGTCAATGAAAACACTGAGAACCGCCGAGCTCATGGTGGTCACGCGTAGGAGCTGAGTTTCCAGCAAGATCTGTTGAAGATCATTGGGATCGGCAGTGAGTTTGTACCATTGCAGGCGGACATGAAGAAGTCCATGCTTGGCATCTTCCAGGGTAAGCCACTGTATAAATAAATGAAATAGAATAACTTGGTAACAATTGAGAAATCTCAATCTACTCACACTATCCACAACGCCTTTCTTGATGACGCTGGCTATATCGATGCTGGCTCTGTTTCGACAAGGTAAAATATAATATTAGTTCATATAGTATAATATTGATTTCAAATCAAGGAAAATAAAACCTGAACATTTGGTTAAATTGTTAGCAGTTCCCCCTAAAAATCAAGCTGTTTCAGGGTATCTTGTTCTGAGTTCTTGTTTGGGGGAAGCTCTTGGGGCCAAAGTGTGTCCGATTCATTGTGGTGGGTGTTCGTTCGTGTTTTAATCAATCAATCAATCAAATAGGTGGTTGCCTAACCTGCCGAGCGACTCGTCATCACTAGTGCGGTCCCAGTCAAAAAGTCTGAGCACGAGTATGGCATGCTGCGAGACCTCGACCACAGCCTGCTCCATTCATATTCATCGTTCGAACCAAAAGCAGGGTAAAAGACATTTTAGCATTATTATTGGTTAGTTCCAGCGCAAAATCTACACAAACTACGGTCTCAGTAGGGATTTTATTTACATGGTCGGTTCTAACTACAGAAATTCATTGTCATTGGCATGCTGGTGGTTCTGGTTTCAGTGTGTATCTGTGGTTCAAAGTGCTCCAGCATCTGCTTGTGGTTCAAAAACAGGTGTCAAAGGGCATGCAAATTAGTTCATTTGAGTCAAGTAGTGACAGCTTATGTCGGTTTTGCGAAAGTGATGAGAATTCGTTAGGAACAAACAATATCAAAATAACTACATATATTTCAAATTATTTTTAAAAATGCAAAATTAAAAAATTAAATACATTTAGGAGAGGTTTTATTTGTTGTAAATAAATTTTCTGTTAGATACAATGTAATACTAGTTTGAATATGTAATAAAATTCTATTTATTTTCAATTTGAACCAAACTATTTAGGTCAGAACATTTTCATTGGCGGATTTCTCATCACTTCGCCTTGTTTTTTCAGTGCTTGTTAGTAAACGTATTCAGAAGGTAAATAAAAACCAAGAAATACGAAAAACCAAGAGAGAACAAACAAACGAATTGTGAATGCAGTTTCATGCGGCAATACAACCTGCCCAATACATCATCGCTCTGTACACCTGGCATTGTCTGATCATAGTCCCACAAAGAAAACCCAATATAGTGGCCTATGGTTGTGAAAATAACCGCCTAGAAAAACAAATGTGTGAGTGTTTTGGGGTGGTAGAAGGTAGAGAAAAGAGTATTTAATCCATAGAGCAGAGCGAAACAGGAACAAAAAACCAAAACTCAGTTTCGGCGGGAGTTTCATGCAAAAAGAGCTCTCAATTCAATAGGCAAACACTTTACTCACTGGCATTTAAAGGGGGCGGTGCGGTGGGGTTTTGGGATGGTAACTCAAAAAATATAAATGAAAACATTGCTTACCTGCCAAGGTTCTCGTCTTTCTTGGAATCATCCGAGTCCTTCAATTGAATCTCGACAAATTGACCCATTTCAATAAAAACAGTTGCCTGCGTTCAGGCGCCAAACAAAGTAATCGAGTGATAAAAGAATGAAAAATCAAAATGGAAATAACGGAAGGGCAAAACAACAAACTATGCAGGAAATCGGTGGACTTGTGTTGGTTTGTATCATGCAGCAATCGATCGACAACATCAGCAGACTACAAAAAGCAACGCAACAAGCTTCTGGGGATCCATCTCGGGATCCCCGAAGGATCTCCCAGGGAATACGTACCTCACACCAGTAGTCCCACTTGGGATTCACGTTGTTATCGATGATCTGGGTCTTGAACTCCTGGGCCCCCACATTGATGATGGCATAGGGGTCCGACTTGCCCTTGCCCAGCACACTGATGTCCTTCTTCATAAGGTCCTTGGCCTCCACCACATGAATGCGCAGGATGCCCTGAGAGAGTATTATTTTGAATTTGTATAGACCCAAGATCATTTATTGCTTTTATAACTCACCTCTGGTTCGGGCATCTTTAGAGCCACCGCCGAAACCTCCTCGCTCAACGAAATGGGCAACTTATTGGGCAACACCATCACATTGCCAATCTGCTCCACAATGATCCTCCTCAGCAAATCACTCAGGCCCGGCATGTCCATGAAATCGATCACTCCAACCAAATTGAAATCGATGTTCGGATTGTTCAGGAAGAAGATCTGCAGTCCGCCCACCAGGGGCATCGATCGGATCAGCGGCTTCATCACCACTCGAACCCAACCATGGATCTGGAAGTCCTTGATACCACCCTTCATACCACCCAAATAGAAATTGATGTCGCAGTCGCTGGCATAAAACAGATCCAGATCCATGATGATCTCATTCCGATCCACATTCTTGTCGTAGATCTTCACACCCCCAATGCGAGGTGGTATCGTGCCCAGGATAATGCGATCGAAACGGAATCCGTTCATCTTATAATTGGCCAAAGCTAATGCCACATTCGGTTCGATGGTCTCCTTCACCAAAGTGCGAGCAAAGTGATTGGCATTGGGCCACACTTGCTTCAGAATCTGCAGAAAGAAGAAAAAAACTGCTATGTACTAAGGTGAAATCAAATATTTGGATATTAAAGTGATGCAAGAGTTTTTGAAACTCATTTTGTAAAACCACAATCCCTATCAGCATTAGGAATTACACATATTCTAAATGTAGTTTTATCAGCGTACTATTTCTGAAATAACCTTATCAATTAGGCAACTCATTCATGAACGTTTTATTTTTTAAAACAGTAATTTTAAGCAATAATTCCATTTTTAATGATGCGTATTTCTTTCTTATTCTTTAGTTCCTTTAAGTACAATTAAGTTTCTTTACCTTATTCAGCCACTCGCACCGCTCCACATCGGGAAAGTAGACCCAGGCGGGCAGCTCGTCGATTCTGGCCAGGATCACGTCCTTCTCGGAGGCGAGGGCCGAGGCCTTGGCTATGTCCCGCTTCTTCTCCGAGGTCTTGGCCAACTGGTCGCGAGCCACCGAGAGGATGACGGGAGCTATCAGCCAGGCCACCGACCAGCCCATGTAGCCCACCAGATAGATGGAGCCCACAATGGCCACCTTTTTGCCCAGCGAGTAGAAGGCGGAGAAAATGCTGTTATCGTCGACGACGGATTTGGTGGCTACCGTTGAATTTCCATTTCCCGTCTGAGTGGGCGTGCCATTGCCATTGCCGGTGGGCGTGGCAGGGGCCACCGCTGGGGATTCGCTCATTTTTTTGGCCTCCGCCAGGGGCACAAAGGGTTCGGTCTCCGTGGGATCGGGTGGGTTCGTGAACTCCGCCAAGGGCACCGACGGGGTGTTATCGCTGAAAGAGATGAGCGAACACAATTTTAAGCATCTTGAACAGATATTTCCGATTTCCCAGCTCTCGACAGCTGACTCATTAGCGTTTGCCGGCCAAGATGCCGGCGTCGAACTCAATGCTCATGATTACGATGATGTCATACTATATTGTGCTATTAGCTAGAAATGTGATCTTGGAATGCCTCCCCGGTTCTCTCTACACTTCATATAAATACGCTCTGCAAAATTCAGTACACGAAAGCGTTTACAAACACCTTGTTTGTTTACGTAGCTTAATTTTTCATTTCTTTAATAGAGTCTCGCATTGCTCATACGGCATGTGGGCGGCGGGGTAAATTGACACAATTTTACGAGTTTTCTGCTGGTGCTCACCACCCACCGAGTTACCTGTTGAGTGGATACACAAAATAGCTTTCGTTTCCATCCAGGGTAGCCCGACTTATTTGTGAAGTTTGCGAGCACACAGAAGAGAAAGCATAAGGGTATCAAGTGACCTGTTTTAACTTTGTAAAAGAAAACTTTTAACTCAAGCATTTGAAGAGGATCTATTGTAATTTTGAAGCCATCCAGCTAAATGAATTAAAAAAGATTTAATAGCTATTTAAAACTTGAAAACTTTTATGCCAACATGATTCTTAATAAACTTTTATAGCCTTTAGTTTAGTTTTCCTACTTTAATTATTTATTTTACAAAACTCTTTTGCAAGTGTATTTTTCATTTCCATCAAACTTTTCTTTTATTCTAACGTCCCTTTTAATTATTCAACGCTTAGCAGCTGTTGACTTTATTCAAATTTCCCAGAATATTCCTCATTGTTTACCTTTCATTCTTTTTATGCGGTGGCTTTGGGGACTCATTATAATATAGCCGTAATTTTCTTTTAGCAGCACATACAAATTTTATGTGGTAACCTTGACTCGGATAATCGGACGAAACCAAACTTTTCAAGAGATTTACAACCTCAGCATTTTACGCTTTTTTTACGCTTTGTTAGCTGTTAACAACAAAGGAGCCCCGGAATTTTCACTAAGCTGAATTCTTCGAGTGGCAAAACGGGGGGTTTTCCTCGCTGACAAGGACGGGGGTCCCTCTCCGGTTACGAGCTTTGCTAATTCAACTTTAACTGCTGGGGAATTGTAACATTCTGTTTCGTTCTGAGCTGCTGGGCACCTGTTGAATAGAGCCACCAACCTCCGGCCCCAAAAAAGGCATCCAAAATATATACCATATAAGGCGTAGCATAAGAGAGTGAGAGAAAACCCGAATTCGAGAGAGGGTCTTAATTCTAGACTGGCTGCCAAAGCTTGTCTGCCTTCAAAATGATGGGGAGACTTCCCATTGCCAAGAACTTGAACCGAACTCGGTTTTTATTTTTGTTTTGCTCAAACTTAGTTTTTTCTGTTCAGGTTTCTTGGCGATGACGTAGTCTCGATATGTGGTTACTTTATACGTGCGGAATACTTGAGTGAGTTCCATCGCTTGTGTCGTGTAATATGCTTAAATAAATGATAAATAAATAAATTAATTGTTGCATCACCTCATCGTTTGGGTTCTGGTGTCACTTGTGTTCTGTGTGTGCAGAGTGTGGGTTATTTATGATTTTCGGGCTGGGAGAAATTTATGTGCATCCAGTGGCGGATCCAGGATTTTGTTGTGGGGGGTGATATCAGAACAATTTTTTTGTTGCATACTTTTTGAGTACCAAAATTTCTTTCATTTTTCACCCGAGTGGGGGGTGATATATCACCCATATCACCCCCCGTGGATCCGCGCATGTGTGCATCTGAAATAAAGAGTCGGTGCTCAATTAAAAGTGCAGCAATCAAGATGGTTTCATATCCATGAATAAATTAATGTTGATTTAGTGTATCACTTTCGGTGGCTTTTATGACTTTTCCTTTTCACTGCATTGAAATGTTATTTATTTTTTCCGCTCTTTCTGATTTTCCCTGGTCTATAAATAGTCAAGCATTCAAACATTTTTCTTTTTGCATTTCTGAATTGGCTTTCATAAGATAAACACTTTATGAACTTAATTGTAGCTTTCTGTAATTATTTAAAAATTATGCATTTCTTTGTACATATTTAGATAGCTCGTCGGAGCTAAAATTCCTTTCATTTAATATTCACACACAAAAACCACAGCGAACGGAAAGCCAACTAAATACGTATTTGCATATATATTGAGGGGCGAATATAGCTCAGGGCGTCGAGAATGTTTTCTGTATATTTTTATCAAGTTCTATTTTCCGCAGTAAACAAAAATGGTATTTTTTAAAAAACACAACCGGATTTGGATTACACATCAAACAGGGCAGACGAAAACTGATTATACGCACCGAGAGCACGGAACAAATTCTTTATAGACCTGATTACTTCACTTAGTTTGTGTTTTTTCGAATTCCTGTAACGAACGGAGCGAATTCAGCGACTTTTCATTGTGAGCGGCGTTTCGGAACTAAATTGAATTGAATTCAATTCTCCGAGCATCAGCCACTAGAAGAAGTCTCGCGATTTAGGGGGCTTTGAGTCAAAGCTTCGCGAGTTGAGTGGAAGCTATGTTTCCGCAGCAGCCGCCAGAAGCAGCAGCACTGCGGGATTCTTGGCGCCATGGTCTTCCATCAGAGGCTCCTGGGCGGAGGCACAACACAGCAAGGTTGCGCCCACAAAGGGAGCTCTTTGTTCGGCAATTAATTTGAATATTAATGAACAACTAAAGAACCCTCTCGGTGTGCAGAGCCATTTGCTTTTGTTCAGTTCCAGTCCAACGAAACTTTGGCTGCATGTACTATTTGATTGACAACCAGAATGATAAATTATGAAGTTAGCAGTTATACAAAATGTCCTTAGATTGCCTGACAATTAAAATGATTAATTATAAAAAGGCAGACTTCTAGAAATTTCATCAGATACTTTTTAATCTTTTCTTGGTGTGCCTATTTTTTTGGTATTTTAAAATTTGAACCTATTTTTACATTTTGTGTGAGTTTATGCTTTTTTCGGATACAAATTCCGGAGATACTATATATATAATAACATATATTATGGGTACACAAATTATATATACATTTTATAAAAAAGTTTCTTTCTGTCAAAGTTTGTTGGCCAGTGTAATTGGACTGATTGTCCTTGGTCCTGGGTCAAGTGGTAATTGTTGTTGTTAGCCGTCTGCTTTTTTCTGGCTGACTCACTTGCAAATGAGATAAAATCTAGGCTGTGTTGGGTAATTAGCGAACAGTTTGAGAGCCACTGCCGGATGACGCACACGGGCGTAATAAACCCTGGGAAGTGTGCAGCCATGAATAAGGATTAAGCGGCATTTTTTCCAGCTTTGTTTGTTTGTTTGTTGGTTTGCTGGTTTGCTGGCTTGTTGCTCGATCTCGCTCGGTTTTCATAAATATCAAATGGCTGCGGAACACATGGCGTATGTGTAATAATCATGGCATATGCATTTTTAATGCTTCGATGTGAAATCGAAAGGTAAACAAAGCGGGAGAGAGAGGAGTGACGACGGAAGTGCACCACGAAAAAGCGCAAATCAAAAGCAAACAAAGTCTGCCCAGGAAGAAGGACGTACTTGAACATGGCCTTCAACAGTCACCCACTCACCCACTTACATCCACGAATCCACATCCACATCCAACCACTCACTCACACGCTCGCACGCACACCGATGCACACATTGTCTGGCTGCAGGACATGCAGGAAAGCAGAAGAACCCTGCTGAAGGACGAAGGACGCTGCTTGCAGGCAAATGGAGCCAGCGGATGTCGGATGTGGGTCCAAGTCCCCGTGTCGTATCCCCATCCCCACACAGGGAGAATCTGTCCGCGAAATACTGTCAATTTTCTCCGACAAAAATAGCTCCCTCCTCTGTCGTATTATCTAAATATATCTTATTGATGTTTTACAAACGAAATTATTAATATCACCAGGAACAGGATTTAAAAACAGCTAATTCTCCTTAATTATATCAATTTTTCTCTGTGTAGATGGTAATCAAGTTGGGATCAGCGGAAGTGAGTTCCTCCTTTCCGGTGAAACAAACATACACATACGTATTCTCGATTAATGACACAATGAAGCCTCAGGGAAATTTCGAGAATTTTCCCTGCCACATGCTGCATCCTTTTGAATGAAGAAACATTCAAACACACGTGCCTTCGTTTAATTGCCCCTTAAATATTTTATACTGCCTGCTTTGATTTCCCCCAAAATCATGTAGGTTCCTTTGAGGTTTTTCAACTTTGAACCCGCTGAGGGAGGGGGGCGTGGCCAATCTGGTAATAAAACTTTCCCCCCATCAACGTGCCATAAAACTTAATTCAAAACTAAAGTGTGACAATTCTCCGGCGGTAATCGAGGTCACTCGATGACGGCGCCTTGACTTTATTGAACGAACAATGTAAACAAATTGGGAATATTCTTTTTTGTGCTGTTTAGCTTTCGTGTAGCATCGCTGGCGATTGCAAGAAAATTGCGTCACATCGCCTTTGATTTATGGAGCGGCTCCAGTCGAGCAAAACGATGAGAACCAGGGAGACCTGGCCCACTGAAGGTAACTTTGATGTGTAGCAGGTCAGGCAGACGTTCAGACACGGAAAAAATGATATAGAACATTTTGACTTTAATTCAGTAAAACATTTTAGGCCAAAAAATATTCTTATTGCTTTTTTTCAGGATGAAAACGCTCTATAATCTAAAACCCTGCCTTGAATTTAATTTAAAAGTTTATTTTCTAAGTAAATCATTCCTTTTTATATTTAAATATATATACAAGTGACACATTTATACCTCTATTTGTTGTTTTCTTCCATAACACGCATGCTAAAATGGTAATTGATTTATTATGTTTTCTTTTTTATCTGTGTATCGGAAGCAACATTTATTGCAGGCAAATGTCTTAGATACATTGAAGCAAACATTAAATGAGGTCACAATTGAATTAGAGCCAAGGGTTGGGTTGGTGATTCAAGGTTCCACAGCTGGAAACTCAATCAGGAACACTCAATTTAGATTGGCTTTAACATAGTTGCTTTTCATGCAGTGCTTTTAAAAGATTTTCAGTAAACATTCTATTCACTCGTGTGGAACTCAGCTGAGCACGTTTTAGCCATTTCCAGTGTTTAGGTAAATTTCTTTACAAAGCCAGATGTTTCGGGACCTTCGGGAGCACCTTAAAGCATGCTTTCGCCTGGCATGTCAAACATTTCTTTTGACTACGTTCGGTTAGCCAAAGGAGACCTTTGCCCAAGTTGTTATATGCAGATGATGTTAACGTAAAACGGCCTCGGGGATACATACAAAAAATAACTGACAAGGGAGTCAGGCAAATGAAAGTTTCGCCACCCAAGTTTCGTCCACAAAATTATCCTCCATTCAAGGCCTGGTTGCCCACATGTACATATTTCTCTCCGTAATCCGAATTATTGGGCTTTAATATCGGTTGCAGCCAAGGCTGACATCAACAGCACTGACCACAACTGGGTATCTAAGTACAATTGGAATTCGTTTACCTTATGAATTATACACAAGTTTGTTTCTATTTTTTGTCGACTGGTTATTGCCCCGAAATGCCGACGGTCCTCGACTCCAATACCAAACTGAAGGAACACGCACGGAAATCGTTGATTGCGGCAATAAAAAGAAAAACAAAGGAAGCCAAAAAAGGCAGCCGATTATTAATGAGGCTTAGGCGGGTCAAAGGATACAATGTCAAGGATTCTTTCAGGGGAAAACTGGCTATGGGAAACTACTTTTGAAAATACAACTTCCGTCTAATGATTTGCAATTCATGGCTCATAAAAAATGAAGTATGTGTAGAGGTTTTTAGCTGACTAAAAAGGAATTAAGAAATGATAAAATTCGTGGATTTTATTCCTGCGTAGTAACAAATGGTTTTCTAAAAAATCTTTATAAATATTTAAGCCTTAGAGGTACAATGTAGGGTTATACTAGTTTATCATTTAGTTAAATAAATATCGTACAAAGGAAATTTCAGTGTCATCCATCCATCTAATTTAAGCACTTTCATGCGGGTGACAGAGATCTACCGCACTTTTAGTTTAAACATGCAGTGTTAATACATCTTTCTAATTAAAATAGTTGTTTAATTATACGGTCAGGCAAATGGAGAGGTAGCTCAGGCTTTAACACGTCAGCCCCATTCCCCAGTGCATACAAAACGTTCCACTTTGGGGGAACAACTTAACCTAAACGCAAATCATAAACTTTTCCCTCGCTTGACTCGTCACCAGCTGCAAGGATATCCTTATCGGGTGTGTGTGTGCGTTTGTGCTTGTGCGGGGCTAACCACAACCACAGGACCCAGAGACGCCTTAATGTGTCCACATTTTAATTACCCTTGATGTCGAGTGCGAAAGCCTGCCACCGAAAAATAAAGGATAAACAGCAACAACAGCGGAGGAGCAAGAAAAAAGTTGAAGGCTTCATGGAAACGAGCTGGCTTTCATAAATATTTCAAATGCCTACCAAAGTCAGGACTGCCAGCCCCTTCTTCTTCTCCTCTGACAGCTCTTTCTGTCACTTGACACTGCGTTTTATACTGTTTTTTTTTTGCAACTTTTCCTGGTACAACGCTGCGTATGTGTAATTTACATGCTTCAAGTTGAATGAAACCGATGGGAGAGTCTCTAGAGTCGCGATAAGAGCCAAACCTTTTCGCAGGTGGACTTCAGGAAGTCGCCACTTAGGACTTGTGCATTTTTAATGCCACACTCAAAAAAAAGATGATGATGCAAAACTTTTACGGAAAAAATTCATTGTAAATTAGCCATTCTTATTCTTTAGTTTAAAAACACTTTAACAGCGAACTTTTAATAGACGGATTATCATTTTAATTCCATCTTGTTGTAGCAATTTATCACTTGAATGGGTGCTAATGGCTTTTATTGGTTGTCAAAGAAAATGGAAAAGGTTCTCATTTTCTGAGAACTTGCGCCCTTGCCCAGTTTGAGAGTCACTTGCCTTTTTGCGAACAATGTCAATGGGTTACCAAAAATAAAATTCAATTGTTCGGCCTTTGTATTTCCGTTTGCTTTCTGTTATTGCGTTTTTTTTTGCCCGGCACTCAAGTCGCTGTATTGATTCGGAAAAGTCGCGCGCGAATTTCCTTCGCAGGACTTTGGAAAAACCTCCGTTGGGGTTTTCACATCATCCGTGTTAGGTGTTCCGTTGTACGCGAGTCGCACAACTGAAAGTGCGGTAACTGAAAGCGAAACTCTATTGCCTTCGCCATATCACTCATACGCAGTGGTTGACCTACATCCTGTAACACAGTTTTTGAGAGAGCGATTGAGTGAAAGAGCGAGCTTTCGGTGCGAACAATCTTGTTTACATTCTCAGCTATTTTTGGCGCCAAAATAGAACAACTGTTGCCGTGACTGTTTACACAAATTGACAGGGGTGGTGGTGGGTGTTGTGTCCTTAATGTGAGTGTTGTGCAACTGGAAAAACAGATTAAAAGATTACGATACTTGTACAAAAGTTTGGATGTCAAAATTTATAATTTTAATAATTTTTTAAAAGCCTTGGTATTGCTTTAATTTATTTTTAATGAATATGCAATTAAATTTTTATTTTTTAATAAATAAACTATGATCTACTCTAGAAATTATATTTTACACGTTTACTAAGGCATGTAAAAAGCTTACTGTTTTTTTACTTGTCTAAAGCTTTTGTTCTCTTCCCCTTCTCTCTAAAAATTGTCATTTGCCACCCTTTTTTACGTGTGAGTTTAAATTGACTTTTGCTGATGTTCAAACTGAGACTCACAATACAAACAAGTTTAGGGATTTCCAAACAAACGAATGGGAAGCTCTTATCTAAGCAGGATTTTATCAACAATCCAACTTCCACAAAAACGCTGCAAAAAAAGAGTGCTGGCGTAAAATATAAAAATAAAATAATCAAAGAGATGTTCGACAAGTCGATGTTTTTGCACTCTGGGCAGTTAATTGTGGAATTACAAACAAAAGATTAAAACGTATAAGTTCGGAAGAAAGAGGTACGATTTTTTGAATGGCGAACATTATTATTATCGAGATTTTCCACCCGAAATTCAGTAATAATAATAAAATTCCCAATTGACTGGCAAGAAAATTGAAAAATGTTAATTATTACAAAAAATTTGCAAAAAATTAATAAATAAATAAAAAATTACTTATTTTTTTTTACTTATTACTTAATTATTAATAAAAAATTAGAAATTACTTTTTTTAAGTCAGACGGAAACTGGCGAAAATTAATTGATTATGTTGTTGGCTGTTTGAATTCTTGATTTAGGGCTATTTCAGGCCAAGTTACAACAAAAAATATAATTAATTAAAATTCATATTTTTAAAGAAATCTCAGATCCTGAAATTCCACTTTTAAGCTTTTGTTGTATAGTGTAGAAGAGAGAGGGACTCTCTAACCCAACCCGCTGCTCTTCCACTTTGTCTGAATCATGATGGAACTATACAAGGTGGTCTCGTCAGCTCTGCTGAGAACGTTAAATATGTTTACCTCTCTGTCTCTCTTAAGCGATAGAATGAGATAGGTAGATAGAGACTGGCACAAATAACGTCCTCAAAAGAGGGCAGCTCTCGCGACGAGATCACCTTGTATAGTTCCATCATGGTCTGAATCATCAGAGATTCACGCATTACTTCGGCGCTCACTTCCCCAGAGGCGCTCAGTCGGTCCCAAACTTTTGAAAGAGGCAGACGTGTGTGGCGCTTTTGGGGGTCGTTGGTTGTTGGTCCGTTGGAGTGCGTGTGTGTTAGTCGGCGTCCTGCGCTAGTGTTCGTACTATTTCTGCACGTGCTGCTCGGTCGCGACAGTTCCGAGAGGTACAATAATAGATAGACAACAGTGGTGGAAATTCATTAATGCTCCGGTAGCGCCAGTAAGTGTCAATCAATTGATTTAATCTAGTGGAGAATTAAAATTAGGAGCCCAGCCCAATCGCGTAATAAGTGCTGTACAATTATATCTGTACATATATGTATGTATGTACTGCATATTGGCATTTGTGTGTGCGAATTTGGCTCTTTGTTTCTGATAGACTGGGTGCTCAATGCTCAATGTGCTGTTATGTCGGCGTCTGCTGCAATTCTCCCTTCGCGTTTACGTCATTAACCGTTATTAAATTTAGTTTCTACCATTGTATGGCTAGGTTGGAAAATTTTCCATATGCAAAGCATGCAGTGGAAGCGACAGCCGCATTTTAAGCACCTTTGGCTACCACGACCGGCCAACAACCACTTGTTTGCCCGAGAGGTCGACGATTGGCCCAGTGCTTCTCGGTGTGCATTTGTGTGTGTGCACAGGGTGACCGCCATACCATGAACAACCATCTTGATAAGATTATAAACTTATAAATCTATGAGACTAAATAAAACTATTTATGCACCCAGAAACAGCTAATACATTTGGCTTAAGTGCTTTTCCGACCGTTTAGGAGGGTAAATCATACAAAATAAATGATTTTTATTGCATTGGCGAATTTCTTCCAGCTTTCGAAGTTTCACTGTAAATGGTTTTGCGGTACCGGCAAAAATAAATTAATCACTGTTTTACAATCTGCTGCCACATTTGTAGTCACCAAAGCTATCTTTGTATTAGTGTTCCTCTGTCTGTGTTTATTTAGCGGGTTCATAAATTTGATTTCGTTAGAAAATTTATGAAACGTGAAACGTCGAATTGCTTGTCACCGTTGCTGCATACAAAACCCGTTCTAAACAATTGAAATAACACTAAAAGTGTGCACCTTGTTAAAATAACTAAATTAAATATTTTTAATCACAAGCTGAGATAATAGAGCTGATAAAAATGTGGGCGATTTTGAACTCACACGAAAACTTGTTATCGTAGATAATGTTTATCAGTTAAAAACTTTGTAAATTGCTTTAATTGCCTAAATCGAATAGCGGAGATGCATAGCACAAATAACCCACCCACTTCTATCAATTTACGTAAATTAATTGCCTGCGCCCAGACAATTGAGATCTATTAACTCGAAAAGGGGTGACGCGTTTAAGGGGCGTTGGAAATCTATATTACTTCACATTGTGCAACAGCGAATCATGAACATTTGCCGGTCAATCACTTTGCTTCCACATAGACTTGTGAAGTTTGTTGGAAAAAGTTTTAATTCGAAAAGTGAAATTTCCGCTGCAAGTAACTGGGTCATAATATTTTTCCCTGGCTGGCAACCTCCGTACAAAAACAGCCATATTTATAAGAAGAATATACATATGTACGTGCCTAAATCCTGCTTATCTGAGAAGGTCTCTGGACTTTAGCTTACCAATTAATAAACATTATGATTATTGTCATACGAAGATGTGCAAGTGTCGTGTGCGGCTCAAAATGCGTTTTGATTTACGCTCCTCGAGTCGTATGCTATCAGTTACAGACAAAGCAAATAGCCTAGGCCTTATAAGCTAACGACCGATATCGTGTGATTGACCCGCGCCTAGTCTATGTTGAGCAAAGTTCGTGCCACGCTTTCTTTATAAAACCCCAATTCATTAATCATTTTTATCTTTAAGGGAGAGTCCGTATTAAATCCTCCATTTCTAGTCACACGTAAACTTTATCAGACAAGTAAAGACTCTAGTTTATGGTAGCCTATTGGAAACTTGTTTATTTCCCTTAGTTTCTTATTTATATTAAACAACCTCATTTCGTATTGTAGAAATAAAACAGATTACCCTTTATTGGTCAAGGTCTCTACTGATAAGGATGAAGCTCATACTAGACAAGTCATGACTAGTCTGCCTGTTTCATTCGTCTGCATCACAAAGACATGTGAATGCGACAGAATACAGTAGACATTTGTCATTCGCAAATTATATATATTATTTTCAACAAATGTATTTTTAAAATGTTTTTTTTTCTTTTATACGCCTCCTTTTCATATGATATATAGTAATTAATAATAACTTTTTAATAAATACTTTCTCCTTGAATTTAAGTTTGATCTAAAATCTTAAAGCTCTTTAGATGTCTTATAAGCAATGTTTACGCTAATTACTACTCAGTCACCGTCACGTAGTCTTATCTTCAAGCCAATGAAATTGCAGGTCTTTATTATTTAACATGAGTTTACTCTTAGTTGGTTTGCGATTGCAGGTAGAAGGAGACTCTGATCTAGACGCGAGCTACCCATCCATATGATAGCATGGATAGCAGCGCCAAGCCAAAGCGCGAAAACCCGCGCCAGCATGCCAATATTATATCACAATTGATTTTTGCCTGGGCAATACCACTACTGTATCGGGGATCCCGTAAAGGCCTCAATACGGATGACCTGACGCAATGTCTCAAAGATGATCGATCCGAACAGCTGGGCGACCGCTTGGAGGAGTAAGTATTTTCTATTGACAAGAAACACAATGGAACCGATACTTATTGGTTAAATCTATTTAAGAATATTTTATTAAAGCTGATTGTATTTCAGTCAATGGTTTAAGGAACTGGAACGATCCCATCGCAAGAAAAACAAGCCCCACCTCAAAAACGCTCTGTTTCGTTGCTTCCTAGGTCCTACGATCATAAATGGCCTCATTTCCTTAATCTACATAGTGATCAAGTGAGTATGAAGTGTAATAAGACCCGGCTTATCTGTCAATACTACTCCGTTCATATAGGACCTTGATTCCAGCTGTTCTTGCGCAGTTGTTGATTCAGTTCCAAAAACCTAATGTTGTGGAACTTAAAGATATCGCAGTCAACGAGCTGGCAATTTCGGATTCCCTGAATCGAACTGCACGATCGATAGGAAGATATGTGATGAATCAGGCTGTCGCCGGTTCCAGCGCATCATCAGCAGATGGTAAGCCGAACTTGAATATACAGCATATATCATGTTCCTGATAACTCGTTAATTTTTCAGTCTACTCCCCCAATTCCCTGGATAAGGGAGATCCGATTAAGGAAGCGATTCAGCCTGCCGCAGACCACAATGCCACGGTTGTGCGAAGTATCCTGGATCAGAGCATTGATTACATGTGGAACGACACGTACAGTTTGGGCGCCATCCTGGTGACCTCGACGCTCTTCTGCTGCTTCCTGCTCCACCACGTCGATCTCCGCCAGCGCCTGATGGGCGCCAGGATGCGAATCGCCTGCTGTTCGCTGATCTACCGGAAAACCCTGCGGCTCTCGATGAAAACGGCTGGCCAGACACCAGCCGGTTACCTAATCAACCTGCTCTCGAATGACGTGAATCGCCTGGACTATGGCTTTATATTCATGCACTGGATCTGGATAATGCCGCTGCAGGCGACGCTCACGTGCTACCTGATTTGGCTGAAAATTGGCATCCCGGCGATAGTGGGAGTGGTGGGATTGCTGCTCAAGACGATTCCCGTGCAAACGGCCCTGAGCAAGGTGACCTCCGTGCTGCGGATGAGAATCGCGGAGCGGACGGACGCGAGGGTGGGCATCATGAACGAGCTGGTGCAGGGCATTCAGGTGATCAAGATGTACGCCTGGGAGAAGCCCTTCCAGGCGGTGGTGGCCGAAGCTCGGCGCCGCGAGATCAAGCAGATCCGCTATGCATCCTACCTGCGAGGCTTCTACCTCAGCACCATGGTGTTTACGGAGCGATCCACCTTGTACATCACCCTGGCAGCGGCCGCTCTCTTGGGTCAGACGATTACCGCCGACTTCGTGTTCTCCGCAGCCAGTTACTACAACATCCTGCAACTGGTGGCCGCCATTTGGTATCCACTTGCTGTGAGTTTTGGAGCCGAGGCCCTCGTGTCGTTGCGTCGCATTCAGGACTTCCTCTTGCTCGAGGGACGCGAGGAGCGGACCCAGGGACTCACCCACAAGACCGATCAGGATGGCGGAGACTCACGGGCTGTGACCATCAAGGATATTAATGCCAGTTGGGACAATGAGAAGCCGCAGAGGACACTGCAAAGCATCAATCTGCAGATCGAGAAGGGACAACTGTGTGCGGTGATTGGACCCGTGGGTGCCGGAAAGAGTTCCATCCTCCAGCTGCTCCTGGGCGAACTGCCGGTCATCGATGGCGGAGTAGTGATCCAGGGAGGCATTTCCTATGCCGCCCAGGAACCCTGGCTCTTCACGGGGTCGGTGAGGAATAACATCCTGTTTGGCGAGGAGTACGATAGGAAGCGCTACCAGGAGGTTACCCGTTGCTGCGCCCTCTCCACGGACTTCCAGCAGTTGCCGAATGGCGACAAAACGGTTGTGGGCGAACGAGGAGCATCCTTGTCCGGAGGTCAAAGAGCCCGCATCAGCTTGGCTCGGGCAGTCTACAAGCCGGCGCAGATTTATCTGATGGACGATCCGCTAAGTGCCGTGGACGCGCACGTGGGTAGGCATCTGTTTGACGAGGTGATTGGACCGCGGGGACGACTGGCCCAGCTGAAGGCGACTCGCATACTGGTGACCCACCAGGTACACTTCCTGTCCGAGGCCGATATCATTGTGATTGTGGACCAGGGAAGGATTTTGAGGCAGGGCACCTACCAGGAGCTGATCAACAGTGATCTGGACTTCGCGAAGCTGTTGGAGCGACCCAAGGCGGAGGATGAGGCGGAAAACAGTCAGCGGCTATCATCCCCGCTCAGTGCCAATTCGCTGGAGAGCGACGACGAGGACATACCCTTCATCGATGGCGAAAAGGATGGGTATCAGCAGTTGAGGAAGCAGAGTAGCTCGGTTCATGGCAGCAAATCGGTGGGTTTATAGGTTATATATGTAATATATTATAGTTAATCAATACGTTCCCTCGTTCAGTTGGAGAGTTCGCAGCTGGATGATGAAGTGGATGAGGATGCTCTGGCCGAGGCCCAAGCCTCTGGTGGCATTTCTCCCCGCGTTTGGTACGAGTACTTCCATGCGGGCAGCACTCTGCTGAGCTTCAGTTTCATGGTCTTCGTGATGGTGATGTCCCAGGTGGTGTGCAGCAGTTCGGACTACTTTGCCAACATCTGGACACAGCAGGAGCACCAGCGATCGCTGGGCGAAGCCACCAGCTTCACCACCTTGGAGTGCATGTACATTTACGGAGGCCTGATCATTGCCGTGGTGATCATGACCACGTTTCGCGGCTTTCTGTTCTTCAAGATCTGCATGCACGCCTCTAAGGTGCTGCACGATCGCATGTTCGCCTGCATCCTGCACGCCACCATGAGATTCTTCGACACCACTCCCTCGGGCAGGATTCTGAATCGTTTCTCCAAGGACATGGGCGCCATCGATGAACTGCTGCCGCGGGCCATGATGGACTTCATACAGATCGCCCTGGTGATGTTTGGCATTCTGATTGTGATCGGTATACTGAATCCGGTTCTGGTGGCCGCCATGTTGGTGGTGGCTGTTGTGGATATACTCGTCCTGAAGCTGTACCTGCGACCCTCGCAGGATCTCAAGCGCTTGGAGGGCATTTGCCGCAGTCCGGTGTTCTCCCATCTGAGTGCCTCCCTCTCGGGTCTGGCCATCATTCGATCCCGCCAGCTGCAGGATGTGGTGGCCAAGGAGTTCGATTTGCTGCAGGACGTGCACAGCAGCGTGTGGCAACTGACCATGGCGGCGAATACTGCGCTGGGCCTGTGGCTGGATTGCGTCAGTTGCGTCTTCCTCACCGCAGTCACCTTCAGCTTCATCATCTCCAGTGAATGTGAGTTATCTATCCCAGGTTTTAAGAAATTTATGAGAGCTAAATTGATCCTTTCCTCTATCCTTTCAGCAACTTACAGTGGCAACGTGGGTTTGGCCATTGCCCAGGCCATGATCCTCACCGGAATGGTGCAGTACGGAGTGCGACAGGTGGCCGAGTCCTTGCAGCAGATGACCAGCGTGGAACGCGTCCTGCAGTACACCGAACTGGATCAGGAGCCGGCGCTAAGCGAGAAGTCTCCACCACAGCAGTGGCCAACTCGTGGTCAGGTGGAGTTCCGCAACATGAGCTGCCGCTACGATCCAAATGGATCGCCGGTACTGAAGAACCTAAATCTCACCATCGAGGCGGGCTGGAAGGTGGGCATCGTTGGACGAACTGGAGCCGGAAAGTCGTCGCTGATTGGAGCTCTGTTCCGACTGGCCAACATCGAGGGAGAGATTCTCATCGATGGCATAGAGACAGGAACTATTTCATTGGAGATCCTCCGCACCCGTATCTCGATTATTCCCCAGGACCCCGTACTCTTTTCGGCCACCATTCGCTATAACCTGGATCCCTTTGAGCGCTACACAGACGCCGAGTTGTGGGGCGCTTTGGAGGATGTGGAGCTGCGAAGTTCCATTCCCGGCCTGGACTACATGGTCACCGAGAGGGGCAGCAATTTCAGCGTGGGCCAGCGACAGTTGCTCTGCCTGGCGAGAGCGATTCTCAGAAACAACAAGGTTCTGGTGCTGGACGAAGCCACGGCCAATGTGGATCCACAGTGAGTTTTTTAGGGTGTTTACTATTCCTACTCCACAAAACTAACATACACCCCTCTAATCTTTCAGAACCGATGCCCTGATCCAGCGCACTATCCGCATCAAGTTCAAGCACTGCACTGTTGTCACTGTGGCCCACCGTCTGCACACTGTTATGGATTCGGATCGGATTATAGTGATGGATGCTGGCGTGGCAGTGGAGTTTGATGTACCGCATCTGTTGCTGAAGAAGTCTCAAGGACATCTCCGGCAAATGGTGGAGGCCACGGGCGGCGAGGCTGAAGCACTGAAGAAGACGGCCAGTGACAGTCACAAGAGGAGGCAGAGGGAGCGGGACGAGGAGCGGGACGAGGAGCGAGATCGCGAGGATGAGGAAAGACAGGAGTGAGAAACGGTGACCAAATGCCTCTATCGAAAACCGCATTTACCCAAATCTGGTGCTTATAATGGCTCAAGGTTCCAACTATTGGGCGCCCCAATGAAACGGAGCATTGTCCAAAGCGAAAGCCGTACCAAAATGAATTTCCTTTATGTTGTCAATGGTTCATGTACTTAGTCTAGTTAAGTTTGTTAACGAAAAGTCTAGATGTGCTGCCTTATACGTATTGTACTTAGATGTAATCTCCCCCAAGGGATTTCAATGTTAAATTTGTATGAAAACTTTATTGTAGACCGCCAGTGAGAAGTACTCCAACTTAGAACATGACAAAAAAAAAGATACTTACATTCTGGTTCGTGACTAAAACTGAACACCGCCAGCCAAGGACCAGTGGATTACTCGTCACTTAAACACTCATTAGTTAGATCATCCAATATATACTGTATATATATTCTGTACATTATTGCATGTGATTATGCCTACCTTACACTGAACCATTGTACTTGAAACTCTAGATAGATATTGAATAAATATTTTCCGAGTTTATTAAAATATAAATCATTTTCATACAAATTGGTGATACAGTTTAAATTTAAAACCTAACATAAATGTTGAGCAAATTTAATGCTATCGTTTTCGATGGTCATTTTTTGGATACATAATTGCAAAGTTTATTAAAATATAAATAATTGTCATAAAAATCGATAATACAATTTAAAAGCTAAACGAACGAATTGAGCAAAGTTATGCGATCATTTTCGAGGTGACTTTCGATGGGATGTCTTTAGACCTGATACTATTTGACCTGAGGATTGGCGAGTTTGATTTGTACTCTGTTTACTTTTTTGTTCATAAGGAATGGGTGGAGTGCCATCTGGATAGTTTACCAGGGAGATGTGACTCTCTCCGGAGAATAGTTGAGTGCCAGTGCTGTTAGCAGACCCGGACTTTTCTGGAATGGAGAGGAATGATCCCACTGGCGTGGAGGTTTTTTGTCTGTCGTTGGTGGCTCCGGTGGCATGGCTTAGGCCCACGCCAGGAGTTTGCGTAATGCTGCTGGGCGAGAGTGAGTGCAAAACTGACTTGAGGAAATGTCCCCTCAAGGACTCATCTGAGCTCTCTGAAGTGTCGCCGTTGTGCACCCGATGCTTTAGAAGCTCCCTAGTGAGGAACTCCCTTAGGTTCAGGGATCTTCCTATCTGACTTGCATCCTGCACCGTAGAGTCATCCTTGGACCTGTAACTCCGATCCTGACCTCCACGCAGCCTCGACCTCCGTGGAGGCCGTTCCGGCGAAGAGGTGGTGGTACTGCTGCACAACTCATCCGCCTGCTGTTGCCTCTGATGCATTGTGGCATGCCAGCACTGAGCTCGCTGCTCCGCGTCGCTGGAAAAGTTGCTGCCCGACAGAGGATCAATTCCACTCTCGTTGGGTGGATCGTTTCTTACCGGGGCGACGCTTTCCCGCCGCGTGCTGCTAGCCACTTCCTGACCCGTCAATGTGGTGTCCGTCGCATTGCCACGTCGAAATGAGTTTTTCAGAATATTTCGCTTACGCAGTTCTTCTTCAACGTTAAAGGAATCCGAAGAATCCTGTTCGAGACTGGCACTGTCAATCAGTTCCCTCTGATCGGCGGGTTGCTTGGCCAGCAGTTTCTGCAGGTACTCCCGGCGTTTAGGGAAGTCCTGTATATTTTCATTAACCACACGCAGTTGTCGCATTAGTTCTCCCGGCGACAGAGTGGCGTCCTGACCTATCTCCAGGTGGATACGGGTGCTGGTCATGTTATGGAGATAGGCATTTATGCTAGGGAACTCACGGTAGTCAGCTCCTTCGGTGCGCTGATTGATAACATGGATCAATTCATTAAATTCACTCTGCAGGCGCTGGCTCTGATCCGCATCCAACCGGGCCAGATCCAGCTGCAGTTCCCTGGCATACTCATCAAAGCTGGGAAATGGCTTGGGCACTGGGGTAGCGGCCACTATATGCGATTGTCCCGGCGTTTCCACTTCCGTAATGGTGGACAGCTCGTGCGCCAGATCCTCAGCATTCAATTGAGGACTGTAGCGCCGAATTGTGGCCGGAGGAGCCTTCATTCGGCCCCTTGCCGTATTGCCTTGCGTCGAGGAATTCAGCGAGATCGGTTCCGCATCTACATTAACCTGTCCCTGAGCGGTAATTGGACGGGAGTCCGCGATGCCACTATCCCTGCTGGCTGCCGTTGGTTTATGCTTCTGAAGAGGCAACGCCTCCGATGTGGAAGGCGTTTGGGAATCGCTGCGATCGGACAAAGTCCGGCATCTGGTTTGTCGTTGTCCATTTGGCAGGTCAAAATACTCCGTCGATTGGCGCTCACCATCACTGTTCGATGTGAGAGTGACTTCCACCAGTCGCTGCTTCTCTTCGCGCACCTTGGTAATCAGATCCGTGAGCTCTGCAATCCGCTGAGTGCAATTCTCCGTGAGCTGCGCATAACGCTCCATATTCCGGGCAGAGGACTCTTCACTGGTAGTCTGCGATTTCGACTTATCGGCTACAAAGCGAGGTGTACTTTTGCGACTGACGACATCGGTTGGGAGGCTTAAGGATATCCCGCCAGGACTTTGCTTTTTGCCTTTTTGATCTCTTTGTGGTTGCACTTTGTCGTTTGCTCGCTGCTGCCTAACCTTCTCTCCCTGAGTGGGCATATTGTCCCGTTGTCCTTGAGAAGCTACTCTTTCCCCCTGCATCATTTCCCTTATCTGCTCCTTTTCTTTGGGGCTTTGCTGACAATCTTCCAGGTTCTTGGCCAATTGCTTGTTCCATATCTGATCAAATGCCCGTATACTTTTCTCTTTGTCCTGAGATTTTTGCTCCTTCTGCATTTGCTGCTGGCAACGAATAGAATCCTCTAACTCATTGATAAAGCTGCGATTGTCGGCAATGAAGGTCTGCACCCGTTCCATGCGCTGCTCATGCATCACGGTCTCATCATCCGGAATTCCCTCCGTTCTTCCCGTTTCAGCCTCGACGCAAGGGGTCACGTTTCTCGATGAGTTGATTATCGATGTCGAGGGTGTGGCAACATACGAGGAACTAACACCCATTTCATCTATACTGTGACGGGTCATCCCTAGCAGGCGATTTATATATTGGACAACCATAGGATGCAGTGGTGCAGATGCCGGAGCAGGAGCTGGCGGAGAAGGCATAGAACCCATTCCTGGGTTGAAACTCTTGTAGCTCACCGGCGGCAGACTGCGATAGGCGGTGGAGTTGGAATCTATAGATATCTGGCGGTGATCCTGTGACAGGGGTCGCTTTCCGTTTTCCTTTTCTGTCTGCTTCTCTGGTTCCTCCCTGGGCGTGCTCTCTGTTGACCCCAGAGGGTACTTCTTTTTCGTTATCGATGGTTGCCGGTTTTGCTTTTGCTTTCGATTTACCCCTCGGTACATATTGCTTTACAGTGCCGTCGCTTTTCACTTTGATAATTATCTCAAGTGGACCGTCGTCTCTTGAGGATGGTTTTGCCTGATCTCCTTCACTGGATTTTTTACTTTTTGTCTCTTTGTAGAACTTCCTTAGACGCTGCTCCAGAATAGCCTCCTTTTGCTGCAGATCAGACTCTCGTTCGTTCAGCGTCTTAGTTCTCTCGGATAGAATATCCGCTCGCTCCTGCCTAATATTATCGATCATCTCCTGTGCGTTGTCACCCCTCGATCCCACTGCTTCGCCTGCCTTCAGCTCCTCCAACAACTGAATACGGATCTTTTCGATGCGCTCAAGCAAACTATCGCAACCTCATAGATTTCAGGGAGTTGGACTGTTCGGCCTTCAAGTCGGACCTGAGCTGCTTGCTCTGATCATCAACATAGTCGAGGAGGATGGAGCAGCAGCTCTCCGTGCTGCCCAGATTATCGCGACCCATTTGAACAGGAGGTTCGCCCACATTGAGTGTCACTGGAACGTTGGATTTGCTACGCGTCGTGTTCGGAGGAGTCGGTTTGGTGCGCACCTCGGGGCAGGTGATTATGGCCGGTCTTAGCAGCATCTGTTCCATGGCCTCGTTCATTTTCTGCTCCCGCCTCGCAGCCACATCCGCGAATCGATGGCTCGGTATAATGTTGGCCTGATGGGGTGTAAATTTGTATTAGTTTATTAAAGTTGTCTTAATGGAATCGCTTACATCGCTGGGCAAGAGCTGTGGTTGCTGTTGGGTGAGGGCATCCAGTTTCTCGGTCAATTCCGCACAATCCCGACGCACTTGCTCGCGTTCCAGAGCTTTCTGACCACGATCGTTGCTGATTTTTCTATGTTGAATTAAGATAAGTTTGGCTTAAACACATTTCACTAATACATTTTTGTAAATCAAGCTCTCACCTGAGTTTGTCCAGTTCATGTTCCCGCAGTTCCCTCAGTTGGTTCTCGATGCGAGCATGATCCATTGCAGTCAGTTGGCCTGCATCCTTCTCATTGCACTGCACTGTTTGCGTTGGTGCATCGTAGGTCCGATGGTATTTATTGCCATGATCGTAGAACTGAACGCGTCCTGACTGAGTAGTCTTTGGATCCCCTCGCGTGGACATGACAAAGGTGGTAGTGGAGACGGTCGATTGGGTGGCCGTGCTTGGCGGAGCAGTTACAGCGGGAACCTGCACCGCAGGCTGATTCGCCATTGTTTGCTGGGGAGCATACATCGGGTGAGGCTGTGGATACTGGGGTTGCATGGGAAATGGCATTGAATATGGCATTGCATATGGTTGCATCGGCTGCTGGGCATATGGATGCATGTATGGTTGAACCTGCGGCACAGGATAACAATGGGTCATCGTCGGATTTGGCATGGCTGGCATGCTTTGCTCTGGAATGGGTTGTAGGTTTCGCGGAGGCTCCTGTGCTGGCTCCTGTATGGCTGTGACTTTGGGCAGAGTTGCAGGGGCCTTCTGAGCCTTCTGGCCCCTTCGAATTCCCGCATCTATAACCTTCGCAGGAGGTGGATTTGCTTTCAAAACCGTTCGCTTGGCAGTGTGTTGATTACGTGATGTTGTCATAGTTTTCTTGGGCGATCCTGTAGCCGCCCTGGTGGGTGACTTTCTGGGCGCTGCAGCAGGAACTGCCTCCTCACGCTCCAAAGTTTTTCTGGGCGATCTTGGCAGCGATTTTGTGGGACTTGGCGGAGCTGACACTGATGGATTTTGATCTGCATCCCTTCGCTGTCCTGGATCAGTTCGTATGGTAGTGGTGGTCTCGGTTCTCCTCACCAGATCGCTGATCTGGGTGAACCTCGGGCGTCGCTGGGCTTCATCCTCACTAGGTCTCACCACGTGACTGAATTTGCGGTTGGTTTGAATGAACCGATCGTTGATGTCCAAACCTTCGGGGTTTTTGTGGGTCTCGGAAATCGTTTCTTCTATTTCCACGTCAAGTATTACGGGCGGCGTCTTCTGGAGACGCCGGTTGCTGATGGGGCTATCGCTGATTAGGATGGACGAGTCGTCTTCGGAGGATTCCTCCTCTGCCTCGGTGGTGGCACAACTACAGCTAGCTGTCCTTTTGCGTTTACCCTTGCAGCAGGGTTTGTGGCAGCCACTGGTCAGTCGGTTTTCCTTGTCCTCCACCACAGGCGTCTGTGTGCCCGCCGTGGCACGACCCTCCGCATTCAGATTCATTCCGTTTGTGGCTCTCAACTCCACACTGGCTTTTCCTGATCTTTTCAAGGCCTGCTTGCGGCACCTTTGGATTTTCTCGATTCTCTCCTGTTTCTGCTGCTCGATGCGCTCGTTTTCCTCCCTTGCGGCGCGGTGGGCGGCGCCCACTTGGAAAATGGCCGAGCGGTAGTCCTGGTGCTTTTTGACCAAAACATGCTCACGCCACGCATTTAGCTCCTTTTGCTTGACCTGCTCCAGTTTGTCGATTTGACGCTTCTTCTCGGCGGCCACCTCCTCGCGTATGTGCCGAGCCAGGTGGTTGGACTTCTCACGCACCTGGGTGGGAAATCGGGTCACAGTTAGTTCGGTAATTACTGCGCAATGGGCTCCGACCTCAAGGGCTTACCTGCTGCAAACGGGTTATGCGACGCTGACTCTCGAGGTCTTTGCGCACCCGCTCGGGATCGTCCAGTCGGCTGACGGGCCTCCTCAGGTTGGCCCCGAACTTTCCATTTACTGTCACCTGCAGAGCCATCTGCTCTATCGACGTCTTGAATATATTCGGATAAAAGGCAGCATTTACGCAGTACAAAACAAAACTATTTTGAGCATAAAATCAAACAACCAACGTCTTCAAAAATTCCTCCACTCACGACAGTGTTGCAGATGAACATTTGGCTTTCCCAAAAAACTCAAAAAAGGGTGGGGGGGGAAGAATGGGGCACCCCGCGCGGGAAAAAAGGGGGGGGCTGTGGGGTGGTGAAAAAGATTCCACACCTGTAAGGTACTTTTTTTTTTTATTTTTGACCAAAAAATATTGTGTCCCCCCATATAAAAAAAAATGTTTTAGGAGTGGAAAATAAAAAAAAAATATCATAAGATGGGGGGGGGAGATGGTAAGTGTGGTGTACTCAAAAAGAGTGGTGGGTGGTGTTGTTTTTTTTTTTTTTTATTTGTTTTAGTGTGACCGCAGACAAATAAAAAATGTCACAAAATATGCCAGTAAATAGCATGCACTCGAACCATGGAAAGAATATACTAAATATTTAAGGTCCTTTTTTTATCCCTATTCGAAAACATATGATTCTCATGTGATACTTTAATATATTTTAGCCAGATTTTATTGGTACTTGAAGAAAAGTTCAAAACTTATTAGTAGAAGAAGTATAATTTTTTGGCGCAAAGTTCGTTGGGACCACCTGCACAAGGGTTCACGTTCAATGGGGGAGCTTGCCCGCAGGGTCCTTGAGGCTTGGGTCCACTTCCGCATGGAGGAGCTGGAACTGTTGCACTGGGAGCGGTAGAGGTCTCAGAAACTTCCGTCGTCGACGTAGTAGAGGAGCCGACAGCAAATCCTACGATACCGCACAGAAGGAAAAGGATAGCGAAGAACTTCATCTTGATTACTCTGTTGCAACAGTGATAGTTTTGGGACAGAATTTCTCAATTTTATACTTTCCATTTTCGGATTATCAAATATTGACACAATTGCTTGAAGGCTTTTTGCGTACGAAATCTCAAGAAAAGAAACAATTGGGCAAACACTATACTATTCTTTGAATGGGGCTTAGTAGTGGAAAATTTGTTTCCTGTTGTTTGACTATACAAGAACACGTTTCTATCTTTTTCTAGCATGCCTATTTAACTATGTAAAGATCATTACACTTTTGGCAGGGATAGCAAAGTTTTTTGCTAGTATATCCTTAAGGATACCAAAAATACCTAAGAATACCTTAGATTATAAGGTTATCACAGGTTGAAGTGCCCCTAATTAATCTTCTCAACCATCAGCTAACATATAGTTGTAACTTTAGTGACATATTTAAATAATGCCTGATGTCATCCATCTTACGAATTATTTTTCGTTAAATTTTGCATGAATACTTGATTACGCATAAACTTTGATAGTTCGCGAAAGCTTCTGCGCTTCGGAACCAGTTCCGCCGCCTGTTTGGTTCGCGAACCAAACCAGCGCACTTAAAAGAACACTTGGGAAAAACAATAAAAATATTTCGCAAAAGTCATGGCGAATGCTGGAAAAATCGTCTGAAAGTGCATCTATTGGACCTCTGGAGCCACCACAGCCAGCCCATGATGACGACAGAGTTCGGGGGCAGCCAGTTCGTGTCCAGCAATCCTAATGCCAGCTGCAGTGCGTCCCGCTGGCTGACGGAGGAGGTCTTCAAGCTGATCGACATTGTCCAACGCGACGAGGCCATCTACAATCCGCGCCACAAGTACTACTTCTGCCGGCCGTACGTGGAGAACTTCTGGCGCGAGGTTGACCTCAAGCTGGAGAAGAATCCGGGCGCCAGCCTGGCCAAGTGGACCAATCTGCGCATCTCGTTCCGGCGCGAGTACACCAACTATCTGGAGGAGAAGGTGCCGCCCTGCTGGTCCTACTTCGACCGCATGTTCTTCCTGCATCCCTATCTGCGCAAGAAGCACCAGCAGTCCAAGTCTCTGGACACCCAGGTGCAGGATGCCCTGGCGCACCTCTCCAGCCTGTCCAGTCGCATGCAGAGGGAGCGATCGGTGGCCATCCCGGCCAGCAGCAGCGGCGGTGGTGGTGGCCAACCCACTCCCTCGGCCCACCAGTCGCCGCCGGTCCAGCAGCTGGACAACTATCTGGACTACTTCGACGAGGCGGAGCACAACAACTCCGAACTGGAGGACATTATGGAGGAGGAGCAGCAGCGCAACAGCAGGTATCACAGTCAGTTGGACAGCAACGACATCAAGTCGGAGTGCGAGGAGCCGGCTGATGACTACGAGCAGGAGGCGCACGAGCCGGATGACGATGAGCAGGAGGACCAGGATCCGCACAAGATGGCGCCCACGTCCAGTTCCTCGTCGGCCCAGGAGGCACACCGTCGTTATGCCAACCAACAGCCGCACACCAGCCGAATGCATTTGGGACGTTTGCAGATGCGTGCCTACCACGACGAGATGCGGGGAGCGATTCGTCCGCGCTCCCAAGAGCTCCAGGCTCCAACTGCAGCTGTGTCTGGAGTGAACTTCGCCTCGCAGCCGGCTGCCCACCCGAACATTTCCTTTGTGCGCCCCACGTTCAGCAAGCCTGTCGATCTGGTCAGCACCACCACTCACAGCGGAGGAGTGCCAGGAATGGCTGGTCCATCGGAAGCGGAGCTGCCCACACCATCCACAACGGCATTGGCCACTCCGATTGCACCCAGCAGTAGCGTTAACGCCACCAGTAGCAACAGCTACCTGAGTCAGCGGCACAACGGGCACAGCCACGGACATGCGGGACATCAGCAAGTGCCGCCGTCATCGCTTCCTCTGCGCCTGGAAGCCAATAACCCGCCAACTGCATCCGTCTCGAATGGCGGTGTGGAGTTGTGCGACTGCAAGACCGATCCGGATGCCATGTTCCTGATGAGCCTGCTGCCCGATATACAAAAGCTGAACGGGCGCGATCGCGGCAAGATCAAGATAGCCTTCCAGAACATCCTACAGGACTACCTTTATCCGGACTAGTTTCGATCTCTGTGTATACTTTCCGCTTTTGAGCAACGGAACCCAGTTCCGCTTTCGATCTTGTTTATTTTCCCTGTTGATTTTCGTTGATTTTCGAACAAAGTATCCTTAAAACGTTTTAAACACTATCAGATATGTTTATTAATTGTATAAATATTAATAAATATTTAATGTGTAACACAAGAATAAATTCATTTGAAATTAAGCGATAGATATGGCTAGGTAGCTGCAAGTACATATCACACGAGGATCGGACTGGATTGGATCATCCCATCCTCAATCGAAGAGCTTTAGCTGGCGGGTGATCTTCTTGATCTTGTTGTCCAGCGTCTTGTCCTCATGCTCGCAGATGTAGTAGTGCCGCGAGGTGCACTCCTGTCCGTAGTACACATAGCTGTGCTTCCCGGCATTGTAGCTCAGCCGCAGGCAGCGACCCTTGCCCTCGATCTGAACCGTGTTGTTCAGCACATCCTCGCCGGCCGCCTCCTCCCGCGCCGCCTGCTCCGAACTGTCCACCAGATTGGCGGCCGTCGAGTTCTCACCCTTCTGGGTCATGGCAATGGACGTGAGATTCATGTTGGGATTCACTGGCTTGGCCGAATTGGACCAGATCCAGAGAAGACCAGGATTGAGACCGCCCAGCCAGTAGTCGCGACCCCTGTGGGCGGGTTGGTTGAGCAGATAGGCCATGATCTCCTCGTTCTCCGAGACCTTCTCGAACTCGGCCAGGTGGGAGTTTAGACCCTTGCAGGCTGAGTTGGCCGTCTTCCAGTTAACCTGCTGCTGACTGTTGATGTAGTAGCAGTTGTCGCTGATGCGGGTGAAGTTGGTGGGACAGGGATCCTTCACCTCCTTCTGGTTGTTTCCGGCCATGAGGTAGTAGATCAGCTGTTCCGAGCGCCGGACGCGACTTTCTAGGTAATCTGAAGGGGTTCATTGATTAATATCACTATTCTTAGAATCCCTAAATCTGATTTGAAACTCACCCACTCTATACACCAACTTCTCAATGGCTCCCAGCAGATAAAGATCGTTTTCGGAAACAGCTCGGAAAGTTGTTGGCGGTTGCTGTTGCGGGTGTTGCTGCGGCGCCTGTTGCACTTGCTGCTGTTGCTGCAGCGGCACTGGACGTACGTGCTGCTGGGCAGGATTACCACCTCCTCCGCTACTGCCACCTATGCCGAAAAGTTGCTGCAAGAAACCCGGTTGCTGGCGTTGCTGCAACTGCTGTTGCTGCTGCTGTTGTTGCTGCTGCATCTGTTGATGTTGCTGGTGCAGCATCTGATTGGTCATGGGTCGGAATTGGGGATTCACAATGGGACTCTGGCTCTCCACGGGCTTTCGCAGATGGGGCTCCAGTTCCACCGCCTCGCCAATCCTCCTGGTGATGTAGATATTGTTGCCGGGTCGCTTGTAGGCGGATGAGTGATAGTTGAGCGGACCATTCATGCCCATATCCCCACCCATATAGGGCAGGTCTTTGGACTTTCGCTGGCTTGTGCTGCTACTGCTTTGGCTGTAAAATGCGGGGGAGGAATTAGCTTTAAATATTTCCTAGCTCTCCTTGAACCCACCTCAAGACGTAATCTTCGAGAAACTGCGACCAAACTGGAGCCTCTGCGTCCGCGAGTGATTCATTGGCGTATTTTTGGCTAGTTTCACCATCGCTGGCATTGCATAAGAGTCCCAGGCCGAGTGTCAGGTAAACAAGGGCTGCAAGCCGGAGTTGTCGGCCAGCCGGCGGCATGATGACACGTAATGTTGACGGATGGATAGATGGGTGTATTGCCCCCGCCCTACGAATCACTTGGCGATTCGAGTCGCGCGCTAAGCACACACTTTCGTTTTCGTTGCGTTTTCCGTGCGGTTTAAGCCGCGTCCGCGTTTCTCAGACGTCCGTTCGCTTGCGTCGAGCTGAATTCCACGACTGAAACTGCTGAGCTTGACTTTGGGCCTGCAGCCGGTCCGATCTGTGGTCTCCAGTCTCTCTGTACCGCTCACTGCCAATGGCAATGGCCCAGACCAGACGGCCGCCGAGAAATGCAAAATTTCACTTTCTCCTTCGCTTGGCTCTGGGCAAATGTAAGTCATTGGGCTTTTCATCGGTTCAGTAGTGTTTCTCTCGCAGCTTTTGTGGCCCGACCCACTGTTTGCACTCCATCAAATTGGCCCCAGACTTAGGTAATTGATGGGGCTTATGGGGCCGTCAATTGAAGCGAAAACAAATGGTCTCGAGAAATGAAGTCAGGTATGGCAAGTCAATTTGGATATTCTCTACTTTTTTGGGTGACAATTTCTGAGTTCAACATATTAAGAAAGTTGCTTTTCAGCTCTTCACTCTTGAAAAACAGAAGATAATTCTAATAGTTATAACAATATGTCAGATGAATTCATCTAACTCCCCACTTAGACTTGAAAAAATAAAAATATAAATTATAAATATAATTATCTTTTAAATCTTAGCACTAACTAAGTTAAAACAAATCGTATACTATACTTCAAGTGGCTCTTTCTTTTCCAGTTTATGCCCCACTCTCGTAAGATAATCATATCTGCCAGCACTCGTACCATAATGTAAATTATGTAAATTATGACTGGAGCTTTTTAGTGGGCAATTTAACACACCACTTAAAGTTTTAATAACTATTTTATGGCACCACGTCGCGAGAGGGCGAAGAGAAAGAAAGAGCCGGTGGACAGATGGTGGAATTAGAGTTTAATTTATAAGAAAGGCCTCACGCCGGGTGAATCCATTTGGCCGAGAGAGCAGACCCCCATGCCGAACCCGGCCTTAACTGGATTATTGATGGTCAAACAGCCAACTGCCCACATCTACTGGAGATCTCTCGAATTCACCCTGAAGATATTATATTAGTGAATACGAATATACAAATATCTGAACTTTCATTATTCATTGCTCTGACAATTAGCGGATGTTAACGATGTTGCAACGAAGGCCTCGATTTGCGGATCGTGATCCATCGTCAATGAAGTGATGACGCACTTGGAACTCGGTTATTTCGGTTCAACATCCATGGGGTTTCCCAAAAATGCAAGAAATCATTGAAAAAACCGAAACCGACTTTGCATAACCGCCAAGTCCGCCTGAAACCCGAAAATTTCTGATCAATTTCAGCGGAGCTCGCTGACGGGCAAAGAAAATCAGTTTATGCATCATTAAAAGCAAACATCAAACATATAATTTTTTTAGCAAAGTTTTTATAAATTTTTTTATACTTTTTTTGTGGGTGTTTTTTGTTGGTTGTGTAATTGTAAGATATAAATTCAAATTGAAGCAGGCTTCTTTCTTAAATTCTGTCTCTCTCTCTTCTCATCTCTCTCACTTCCTGACTTCTTAATATTTTTAAACATAAGCTTTAAAAATACAAAATTCGTGTTGGGTTTCTTTACATTCTGCTACTTTTTACTTTAGATAATTTTATTTTTTATAAAATAAAAGAATTTCCATTCGCTGTTATCCTTGGTTCTACACAATCTATGCTTGTTGTTGGTTGCTGTTGTTGATCTGGTTGTTGTTGTTATTTATTTATTATGAAATATATAGATTTATAAAGAATTGTATACACAATGGATGTTGTTCTTGGTATCATGAGGCTGCAGTTCTTGTCGCTAGCAAAATCAATCTGAGATATTCGTTTACAATTAGTAGAGTTCCTCGTCGTCTCCATCTTCCTCCGCTGCTGCTCGATGTTGTTTTGGATTTGGTTTTTGGGTCTATTGGCCACTTTAGTAGCCAGCCAACTCGGCGAATGTGGAGTCCATCTCGTCGGCCAGGGACTTGTACCTGTCCTTGTTGATGCCCAACTCGTCTGCGGAGTGCAAATTGTGGTAATACAGAAAAATATTAGAAACTGTTCACAACTCTTGTTCAGCACACAGCAACATTTGAATCGAACACAGAACACTTAAACTTTAGACTGTGCGAGTTTGTCGGAGAAAAGACTCTTTAAACCTAACCTTCCAGTGTTTTATCATCTGGCCAAGTTTATAGAGTCTTTTGGTTTGGGTTAGTGGCACGCTGTTCTGGCAAGCGTTTCTATTTTATGGGTTAGTCAGCGGTTCTGTGCGTGGGGCGCTTGGGGATTATCTATTGGGTGCTCTACGGGATCTAGCCATGATCTATCCAACCAATCGTTGCAGAAATCCTTGGCTTGTGCGGAAATGAGAGATTCACTCAACCAAGGCCTGGCGAAATCAGCTCGAAAACCATTCAATGACTCGGGACGGGACTTTTACTGATGATCGACGAGAAAAGAGATAGAGAGACATAGATTGAGATATAGTGCTGGTCTGAGTGCTGAGATTCTGGGCAGGCGAGACGGGTCAAGAGGTCATGCCACATCAAAACGGGTAAGAATCTGGCATACAATTAACAACAATATGTACATTGATAAATTCACCTGTATTAACTACAGTTGCAACTTGGTTTGGCTTGATCTGAACTTATTTTTACAGTGTACGGGCGTAGGGAACTGGTTGTGTGTGGGTGTGGCCACATTCAAGCGGGACTAAACAGATTATTTACAGTGTATAGAGAGGTGGTGACAGAAGTGTGGGTTGGGTGGGTGGTAGATACACTGAAACTGTCGGGGGAGCTTTCAAAAAATAAATATAGTAAAATATATATAGTAAACTGTGGGGGGTTTGGGGTGTCTTTTCTTTTGGTTTGTCTTTGGGGAGGAGGGAACTGTGTGAGTTCTGTTTCGATCTTTTTTAATATCCAGTAAGTTCGGCAAATGTCTGGTCCAAATCGTCGCAGATTGCTTTGTACTTTTCCTTCTCATTGAAGAGACGGTCTGCAAAAAGCATTTGTTGTTGTTGTTCATTTATATACAAATATATAGATGGAGATAATTAAAAGAGGGCGAGAGCAAAATGGGTGGATGTAGAACGTCGATTAATGAAAGCAGAGTACTGAGTAAAAGTATTAATATCCTTATGGCGGTAAATACAATGCGAGCATTAGTTGAAGCCAGCCATCCGGCTGATCGATTCGGATCGCTTCCTGTGGACAGCATCAACTCCGGCGTCTCGTGGAGAGATGCCTCCCCGGGAGATGGCTGATTGGGTGTCCTCGAGGGGTTACAACTGCGGTACATACCCTCTAGCCTGTCGACCTCCTTCTGCAGGCGCTTCACTTGCTTCTCGGCGTGCTCGGCGCGCTGCTCGGCCTCCTTCAACTTGATGGACAAGGTCTTCATCTCGCGCTTGAACTCCTCCACGCGCTGGTTGGCCTTCTCCTCAGACACCTCCAGGGACTTCAGGGAGTTGCCGACAACCTAATTGAATATATATAAGGAGGGTTTCTCTTATGAGTCTTAAGTCACTGATCATTTAGAAATCTATCTTTTTCAAGAACCATGAAAATTACAAGACCAAAAATCAAGGGATCTCCAAAATACAAGTACAACCCACCTTCAGCTCCTCCTCCAGCTCCATGATCTTGGACTCGCCGGAGCGGACACGATCCTCAGCCACCTCCAGCTCGTCTTCAACGAAGGCCAGCTTGCGGGATACCTCGTCGGACTTGGTGTCGGCATCCTCAGCGAGCATGCGGGCCTCCTTCAGCTGGTTGGTCAGCTGGTCCATGCGCTCCTCATCCTGCTGGGAGCGGTTCTCCAGCACCTTGCACATACGGTTGTTCTCATCGGCAGACTGGGTGGCCTCCAGCAGCTTCTGTTGGGCGGTGGTCGAGCGCTCCTCGGACTTCTCCAGATCCTCCTCAATCTGTTGCACCTTGCGGTTCTGGGTGGCCACCTCGGACTCGGTGGAGGTCAGGAGCTTCTCCTTCTCCTCCAGCTCGGTGTTGGCCTTCTCCAGCTGCTCCTTGGCGGTGACCAGATCGATCTCCACCTGGACGAACTTCTTCTCCAGATCGCGCACCTCCTCGTTCAGTTTGTCGGCGCGGGAGTTGGCATCCTTGGCTTGGTTCTCGCAGGTGTCGGCCTTGTCGATGGCGTTATCCTTCTCAAGCTTCATCGCTTGCATCTTCTTCTTGATGGCGTCCATGGTGTTTGTGTTTTTGTTGTTGGCTTAGGAGAAAAGAAAACTGGAAAAAGCACTGTGGCCAAAGGATTGAGATTAGTATGGAAGGTTAACTGGATCTCTATTATAAATACTTTTCAAATTGGCATTTAAAGCAGCATGTTAAATTTTCAAAGCATGGAAAACACATTTCAGTTTCCATAAAAGTGTAATAACTTTATATTAGAATTATCTCTACTGGTTTGATTTAGGTTCTGATCTTCCTAACAAATGTTTAAACTGCTTTCTAAGCAGTGATATTATATGTTTGTAATCTTTTGAACTTAAGAATTTCCGGTATTTTATCAAAGGATTCCGAACTATATCCCTCTTAACTATACCTTTATCTATAAACATTTTCATTTTCCCCTGCGATATTTCACTTGACACCTGATAATGTTCAGCTTTTCACCAATGCAATTGAAAATTGGTTTACTTTAACGCTCCAGGCGCATTCTATATATTAAAGTCTATATCTGTACGTGTGTACATATAATTAAATATATATCTATATATGTGTGCTGTGAATATGTATCAGTGCAATAAATTTTGAAAATTTAAATGTAAACACATTTTGTTTGGCTACGCCGAGCATTCATAAGATCTCACGTAATTTTCATTTTCCATTTTCAAAACGCCCACTCTGAATTCGAATCCGGATCTGGCTGGGAGCTATATATTTATTTGCTGCACGATTCTGTAGGGTTAAAAATAAACTTTATATGCTTTTGCATGTGAGAAAAAAATATCCAGTCCACTCGCATAGGAGAAATGCTTTTTTGGACATTGTGTGCTAAATGTAATTCTAGAGTTTCCCCCTATTATTTTGAAACACGCACACAAATAGCTACGCAGAGATTGCAATTTGAAAAGTTTTCACTTCTTTGGGGTCATTTCGTGCGTGGGTGTATCTATTCGGGTGTCTATGTATGTTGCTTCCACCCAAAGTGGGACAAAGTCATTTATGTTGTAGTTGCTGATCTTTTGGAGGTCTTTCGATACTTATGAGAGCTTTGTTCCCAAAATGCTGTCAATATAGGTAATGTAAGAATGTATGAGGTACAGAAAAGAAAAATCGAGGAGGGTCAATATAAAGTAATAATAGTAATTTAGCTATCTTTATACCTATCTTTAATTAATTTATAATATGTTTAAAAGCTTTTTCCTAGCACATCGATTTGGTGTCTGCCAAAAGTACTTAAGTTTTCAATCAGGTAAAATATGTATCTATAAGAAATCAATTTTTGTGGCCTTCGCAAATGGCAAGAAAATATTTATTTGTTCTAAAATCCCCAATTTCGTGTGGGTGGCATAGACCATGCATATATGCATGTATGTACCCATAGATATATACGATATGTATCCACATCTGGGAATCGTCTCAGTCTCTAACATTTTCCAAAATATCTCTCTCGCCCATATCTCGAAAACAATCTCAAGGATAAATACCTACAATTTTCGACTGTCTTCGTTTTATGAGATCACAGAAAGCTAGAAGGAAAAGCTTTTTCGTATAAGTTTCAGGCAAAGTTAAAAATAAATGGGTAAGTATGTGTGCGTGACAGGCAGGTGTCTGTCTGCAGTTAATTTTAAAGAATTTTCCTCGAGGAAAACTTTATCGTTGCTGTGTATTTGAAAATTGTGCGTGTCAATAGGTGTGTAAAGTGCATATGTATATGTGTCCCATTCGTGTGGAGCTTTCCGAATGATGCTTATGTGTGTGTGCAAAAAATTTTCTCACACACACACAGATATTTTTTGGATGGTATTTGTGCCGTCAGATTTAGTTACAAAATTCCTTATAAGCGAATTTTTAAATGTCCGAAAAATTATCATAAGATTTCCAATTCGTAATGGTTGAAAGAGTTTTTAATCTTTTTTTGAGGTATTAAATTCGTATTTTTTAGGTTACTGCTTTTTTTCACTTTCTTTAAACTTGTTTCACTTTATTTTTCATTTTTTCTTTATTTTATCCATGCTGCTCGACACATATACATATGCACAATTAATACTGTGTATTATTTAAGTTTTCCATATTTTGTTTGGGATTTCTAAGTTTCCCATGCATTCGAATGCAATGCACTTTTCACCATTTTTTCACACTTGAAATCAGTTGAAAATACCAAATTGGTCAGCTGCAAAGGCGAGCGATTTAATTATATTATTTTTGAGTTAATTTTTTGTCGGGTGAAAATCCTGGCGTGACCAACCTTAGCGTTTCAAACACACTATACGCTGTCGAAACCCCGAGAACACTGATGCTGACCAAGTTGCTTAGCCCAGAAAGCGACCCCAAGATCCAACGCACACGCACACTGGCACTCGGAAAAACTGAAAACTCACACACACACAAACAGCTTGGCGGACGGAAAAACTCACACACACACGAGGCTCACACCAACGCAGTATTGAATAATTTCTCGCCTCAAAAATTTCCCATTAAAAAATATATGCGCAAAAGCGCTTTCGCAACTTTTCTCGGCGATCTCAAAAATTTCCCTAGAAATTTCCCCCAAAAGCTACTTGCTTCGGCTCTCTCTTGCTGCAGTCTCGTGAAATTTATGCGTTTTTCTTTCTCCTTCTTAAATTTAAATTCAATTTATTTTTTTACTCACAAACACTCTCGACTGTATATGTGTATCCGTCAGATACATGGCTAAAAATAGCGACAAGCAGCAAGAGCAAAAGTCTAACAAGATGAAAATCTATTTTCGTTCGGTAAAAAATATTGAGAAATATTTGGAATTTTGATCGGCCAGAGTTTTCCTGCTGTTCTTTCGCTTTCGAAAGTCTCGAATGCGAAGACTGCAAGACAATTGATCCGAAATTTGGAAATTAAGGTGTCTAGTGCAGGGGTTTCTAAAAGCAGAATTATTTGTAGCAATGTCTTAAAAGTTGAATCTGTCTTTGATCGCCATTTAAATATAACTATAAGAGCCTATTGCACACGATTATTAATTTTTTCTTCTAAAAATTTATAAAAAGATTAATACCGGACGTTCTTTTATTTATTGAAATTGCTATTTATAAAATAGTTTCATACATAATACTTAATGATCCAAAATATGGACAAAAACATAAACAACAAACATTAACCAATAATTTTTCTTAGTTGTTTTAGCTTTTCCTTAATGTCTTTCATTTTTTATGACGTAACCTTTTTCCGTAAAATATATTTCAATAGAACACACAAAAATTGGTTCGGTTTTGTTGGTGTCTGATGTTGATAAGAAGGAAGAGGTGCCAAATACTAAATTTTCTTAATTCAAAAACAAATTATTTATTCCGTGCTCTTCATTAAAATAAATTGGTTGGAGTTCAATACATTCAATAAAAATTCAAAGAGATTTCTCTTTGGAAGAGATTTCACCGCCGATAATAGTTGCCTGGGATTTTCTAAAAATTAATCAAGAACCAATACAAATAACAAACGATTTATTGCTCTTAATTTATCCGCTACTTTTGCAATAGCTGAAATTTGGTAGTTCGTGCGAGTTCCATGCATACAATTTCTGACTCCTGACTCTTTTCCCAGAGATTTTTAATAGAGATGGCACGTAAAGTTTTGAGATTTAATTTCAACAACATAAATCGAGTCTGGCTTCTGTTTTTCTTCCATGTCAATGTTGAAACAATATCATTCTGGAGAATTCGAGTCATATCACAGGATCTCATGTATGGTGGTAATAATTCTAGTAATATTTCAGATATACCAACTTTTCACCAAGTCTTGTATCAATGTTCTCTAGGATTACGCATACTTTACCATTTATCTAGTAATCGATAATGCGTGGATCCACAGGTGGATTGGGGGGAATAATCCCGCCAACTCCGCATAAAAAGTGTATGGAAATGTGGCGTTCCAAATGATATGCTACACAAAAGTTGTTCTGAAAACCCCTGCCAACCAAATCTTGGATCCGCCACTATCCCCGATATAACCCAGCCGTTTGAATAAAAATGTCCAGATGTTTTTATATGCAAAAGAATGATTTCAGTTTATTGATCATAAAAATATTGAGTGGTAAATAAAAATACATACATTGTTTTATTTGATTTGCATGTTTCATAGAATTACAAAAGCTATGTCAAATGTGTAAATTTAATTTATACGTCTTCCTTTATATATTCTATATTCAATATATTCTTGTTTTGTTGTTTAATCTTATACAAAGGCCATAGAAATTTTGTAGATACAATTCGCGAACTGCCAAGAAACACAAGCAACGGAAAATAAGGGAAAAATTGACTTTTGCTCAAGCTATACTGAGATCTATGGAGATGGTAATGTACGATATTGACTGGTGGGCTTTCTGGGGTTTCGTATTTAAAAATTACAGATATTTTTTTCGAGCTGGAATGTGATTTTGAGGAAACTGGCAGCGTTTTTTCGTTACACAACTCTCATTAACTTTATGCTCCATATAAATTGTATTAAATAACTGCTAAAAAATTACTTTATGGTAACACTCTCGCTCTTAATTATGTAAGAAAATTTGTTTTGGAATGCTTAGGCGAAGAAGTGTAATGCTAAAAATAATTTGTAAATTGGACGTCGAAATGCTTTCAGACTCCATTTTTTGTAGTTTTTTGTTGTAAATCGCAGGCTGCATTTGTTGTTCTGGCTGTTGCTGTTCCTTTTCCTCATGGATGGGGACTTACGCCCCTTAGTAGTTGTTCAGATCGGCGTACTCCAGTTCCTGGGCTATGGTTTTGTACTTTTCCTTACCTTTGCTCACCTCGTCTGCAGCGGAAGTAAACGAAATAAAGAAGACAAATGTATCAGGATTTATATTTTCAAGTTGATTGCTTTATTGCTTAGTTTGGATACAAATAATAAATAAAAACGTTTGAGTCAAACAAATACACAATTGTTTCGATGCTTCCTCTTATTGGTCCGCAGTCAAAATCAATCTACAAACTATCGATTTACAAACACACAAATCAAGAGTAGAGAGGCTACTAAATACTACGAGTACAGTGCGCCTACGATTATGCTACAGTAAAAACAATCGAAAGGTGTGCCGGGCAAATGTGTAGAAGTGCGGATCGATTTTGGTCTGAGGTCGAGGGGCCGTCAAGGTCGGTGCGCTTATTCCTTGAGGATGAGCTCGACGAAGGCGGTGTCGAGATCGTCTCCAATATCCTTGTAGCGCTCCTTCTCCAGGACAAGGTCGTCTGTTCAAGTTGGTGTGTGGAAAATCATAAAAGAACGCAAGAGTAAGGAATGAAATTAATAAAAATGTGTAAGAAATCATTAAAATTACACTTAAAACCTGACACAAACTGAGACCTTCACACTTAAACTTATAAACTCGACAAAAACTGATAATAATTACCTCTTTTGGGGCAAAATAAATAAAAAAGCCAGCAGTTGAGTTCGCAAAATCGGCATGGTTGTGCTAGCTGTTAATTTTAAATAAATAAAAAGGTAGCAAGAACAACGAAAAAATAAAGCAGCATTTGGTTTTTACAATGCTTTTGTTAACTGAATTTTTAATTCAATTTCGTTTTGTGTTATTTTAAAATAAAATAAATTTGTTTTCGAAAACGTATTTAGTTTTTTAAAAGCAGGGCAGCATTTGGTGGCAGTGGTTTTTTCTTTCGACGATGTGCAGCAGTTTCTGTCGGGGATTGTCTGAGCTGGAATTAAGCAGGTGGTGCCTCGCCTTCTGCAGCAGCGGGAGCCGCTTCTGCGGGGGCGGCTTCAGCGGGAGCAGCTTCGGCGGCTGGGGCCTCGGCAGCAGGAGCAGCTTCAGCCGGAGGTGCTTCACCCTCGGCGGCAGGAGCCGCTGCATCAGCAGGAGGAGCAGCACCTTCCGCCGCAGGAGCAGCTCCCTCAGCAGGAGCAGCAGCCCCCTCAGCAGGAGGAGCAGCACCTTCTGCCGGAGGAGCAGCACCTTCAGCTGGAGGAGCAGCACCCTCAGCTGGTGGAGCAGCACCCTCCGCTGGTGGAGCAGCACCCTCAGCCGCCGGAGCAGCCTCTCCTTCAGCCGCTGGCACTGGCTCTGGCTCGGATCCGGGTGGTGGTGGCTCGTAGTTCTTGACATAGGGCACCTCGGCACCCTCTGGGGGCAGATCGATCGAGTACTCGAATGGCGGCGGTGGTGGTGGTGGAGGAGTGGGCTCCTTGGGCGGCGTGGGTTCCTTTTCCGGTGCCTTCGGCTCTCCGGGTGCTGCACCCGCGCCGGGCTCCGCTCCGGGTTCGCCGCTTTCGGCAGCGGCTGCCGCTTCCGCCTCGGCCGCTGCGGCGGCTTCTGCTGCCGCTCGTGCCTCCTCTATGGCGGCCAGCTCCTCAGGCGTGGGCGTGGGCAGCTTGGGCGTCGGCGGCTTGGGGTTGCGCGGATTCCAGAAGGGCTCCAGACCCACAATCAGGTCCACGAAGGCCTCGTCCAGGCTGTCGCCAATCAGGCAATAGCGCTCTTTTTCAACGATTAGGTCGTCTGGTTATTGCGATCGAGATCGTTATGCGAAGATGTTTGTGAGAAAAGCAATACAAGCGATGGAGACGGGGGATAGAGTATAGAGAGAAATAAAATAAAGCGTGAAAGGAGGATAGAAGCGTAAATTAAAAATTAAACTTGAATAAGCTGAGGGAGGGAAACAGAAGGAAATGATGGGCGGAAGGGAAGGAGGGAGCAAGCGAAGGGTTCACAAATCCTAGACACCGAAATAACATTCTTATAAAACCAGTGAACAAATTTTGAATTATATACATTATAGCTTATTTACATTTTTCGGATAAGTATATATTATTTGGGAGTTTAGGACTTGAATAGTTAGTGAAAGGAAAACACTTTGGCCAGTTCTTGAACGCCGAGATCCTTCTAGAGATCCTTTGATCTATTTTCACTGATTGCAATAAAACATTTTCAGGGTTTCTAAGCTGGAGGTGCTTCAGCGGCGGGAGCTGCTTCGGCAGGTGGTGCTGGTGGGGCTTCGCCCTCAGCTGGTGCCGGAGCGGCTGCAGGAGCAGCCTCTCCCTCAGCCGGTGGTGGAGCAGGAGCGGCGGCTTCTCCTTCGGCAGCAGGTGCTGGTGGTGCTCCCTCCGCTGGTGGTGCTCCCTCTGCTGGTGGAGCTCCCTCTGCTGGTGGTGCTCCCTCTGCTGGTGGTGCTCCCTCCGCTGGTGGGGCTCCCTCCGCTGGTGGGGCCTCTGCCGGAGGAGCGAAATCACCCGGCTCGGCGTTCCTGACGTATGGCACCTCGGCACCCTCTGGCGGCAGATCGATGGAGTACTCGAATGGTGGTGGCGGTGGGGGCGTCGGAGTCCTGACGTGCTCGACCGGGGCCGCCTCGGCGGCTTCAGCTGGTGCCGCGCCAGGCTCGCCGGGAGCAGCGCCTTCTGCCGGCACAGCACCTTCGCCCTCAGCTGCAGCCTCTTCACCACGGGCAGCGGCTTCTTCGGCCCTAGCCTTGGCCTCGGCTGCGGCCAGGGCAGCGGCCTCCAGGGCGGCCTTCTCCTCCTCGGTGAGCTCCGGAGTGGGTGGCTTCGGGTAGCGGTCGTTGTAGAACGGCGGCATGCCCATCATCTCCACGAAGGTCCAGTCCAGCTGGTCGCCGACGAGGGCGTAGTGCTCTATCTCTTTGATCATCTCGTCTGGCATGGCGGATGGGTGTGGTTTGGTGATTTGGTGGTGTGGTGGTTCAAGGGGTTAGAAAGTCGGATTAGAGCAGATTCGAGAGAGAGAGAGCAGGGCGATAGAACCTCCAGTGGTGGCCAAATGTGGGTGGGACACACAGCAGACACACAGAGTCGGGGGGCAGACACTGAACGCTGGACGATCGATATCGATGGGCAGGGCGTACGTTTTTCGAAAAATACTTTATTTGTGCAATTGCAGCAGCATGGTATGTATTGTATAGTATATGTATTGTATAGGTATATATTAAAGTATAAATAATTAATTTATGTAAATCGTAAATAGATCGAATTAGAATTTTTAATGCCATTTCTTGTTGCAGCATTCTTCTCGCTTGGGTGTCACGGTGTATTCAGAATCAGAAGATTGGTTAGTGTGTGGAAATTGGTTTTCGTTTTATTTTTTAAATAAAAGGTCTTTGAATCGGGAGTCCGGATAACCGGCCGTCGATTCGCAATTGGAATGAAGTGCTTTAGCTAAATGTCTTTTGTCTTGGTTTTTCTTTTGGAATCTCTATCGAAAGAGTAGTAGTTGTGTTGGTAGGCGTGGCGGCAACTTAAAAGTAGGCAAATATTACACAACGTTTTGCAAACACGACAATTTGTTTAAATAATGTATAAACAAGGTAAACATTAGCATATTATTAATACAGTTAAGCTGGCGACAAAATACAAAGTTTTAGCATAGAATTTACTCTTTAAATATAAATAACAGCGATTGTTTGTCTCTCTATTTAATACACGTAAACTAAAAAGAAGGCGGCAATGCGTGTTTTGTCCAAGTTGTCATCATCTCATCAAATACAAAAGTACAAGTATAATTTAAGGTTTTTAAAATAAAACAAAACAAGGTAAGGGGTAGCAAAAGCAATGGTAAAATGCTAAAATCAAGGGTATAATTAAATTTGATTTGATTTTTGATTCAACGAAATTGTATTGCAACAGTTTAGTAAAACGGCGCTAGCTGCCAGTCGACCGTTCGAATTTAGCGAATTGAAATCGAAAAAATCGAAGTGGAATTGGAAATAATAAATCGTAAATCGTTAATCGTAAATCGTAAATTGGAATGCGCTTGCTACGAGAATGTTTTGCTTTAGTTTCTGCCCTTCCGTCTGCTTTTCGTTGAGTTTGTGTTTATGTTTAGAGTGTTTAACGCTATTTTTGATTAACTCTCCCGTTGCTTGGCGTTCGAAGATGGCTTTCGCATCCGCATGGAAGACACTTGGCGTCCTTGGATCTTGTCTCGTGTGGGTGGTGGGCGTGGCGTGGGTGTGGAGATGTGTTCTCTAGTATTTAAATATGGAAAGCGCCAGTTTTGTGTGCGTGGGTGTTTTGTTTGACGTCAAAGCAGGCAGTTTAGTTAATTTACATAAGCAAATTAGATGTTTACATGTTCTGTATGTCATGTAAGGTGGCCTCCATTTCCTCCTGCAGCAGCTTGTTCTTTCCCCGCACGTTGAGCAGGTCATCTGCGATTTTTCGTTTGTCATTTTGGAGGGCAGGGCGGGGCAGGTCATGCAACAATTGGTTTAGCAAGCAGCGCAAGTTGTATTTTGTTAAGCACAATAACAACAACAACAAAATTATATATGAAAAGTAAACAATAAGAGAATAAAATTATAAAGTATTGCATTAACAGGTAAATGAAATAAAAAATCGAGGTACATAAAGTTCACTAGATAACAATTGGTACTGGATTTGGAGTAAGGAAAGTAATTTTGATCCTACTTATATAGTTCGTATAAATCATAAATGCATTATAAATAACAATAATGATCTCGTACTTTAATTTGAAATACTGCTACACAGATTTGAAATAATTTTAAATTTCTGAGCTACTTCTCCTACATTCTCAGTAAAATTTGAATAAAATCTTTGACGGACATACCTTCGAGCCTGTCGACTTCCTTCTGCAACTTCTGAACGGAACGTTCAGCGAACTCAGCACGAGCCTCAGCCTTTTGGTTGATTGGAGGAGGGAAAGAGGTAAAAGTTTGGAGTTAGTAAAATGTAAAGTTTGCAGCAGAGAAAAAGCAACAAAAAGTGGCTACCACAGTGGGCCGGAGTTGAAGGAGAAACTGATGCATTCCTTCATCTCATGTCCGACTGCTAAACTTAAGTTCTGGATGGCAGGTTTCCACACTCCATTCAGAACCTAAATTCAACCGATTATTTCACTAAGCCAAGAAGCTTCCCAAATATGCTACCAAAACCAGCAGAAAAACTTATTAAATAAAATGTACGTGAGAAATGAACATTAGTCGATAACAATGGCAAATGAAACTAGTTAACAAAATTATATATATGGTACAGATTAACGAAACATTCAAGTAAACAACTTAGAAACTAATTCGGTTTTTTATTCAACTAGAATGCTTACAAACTGCTGACGCTTGTGTATTTAGGGTTTTTAGACAAAACCTAAATCAGACAAATTAAATGTCATTAAGGGAATGATAAGAGCAACGATTACTGGTGGAGGCTACGCAGTCACTGCATGAAACAGAAAATGCTGTTAAGATCGCAATTCGACGGAATCTATAATCTCTACGCCCATTAATCTGCGGCGACTTACAGCTTCTACATTTAACTTGAACTGTATGAGCTCCTGTTCGTAATATTTCTGATTGACGCGTGCCTAGACGTCGAGGAAAATACAACAAATTATAATTCATGGCAATAGATCAATTTCACGTACATTGGGTGGCTGTGTGTGCGTGTGTGTGTTGTTGCATGGGTGTGAGTTTTTGAGGGTCTTATAAAATATCTACCGAAATAATCATCTCTTTTTGAATTAATTTTGAACTTCTACTTAGCGAGAATTAGATCTTTCGCCACTAGTCAGGCAATAGCTTTAGGAATGGTAAATTCTAGTTGGAAAACTCTTCATTTTTCTCACTTGCAATCAATGCACAAAAAGTTGTTTTCAATTTTGAACAAATGTACACACACACGTCTTATGCGAGAGAATGGTTCACAAAAATACTTGCCCATGATGTACGCTCTATAACGAAATCGATCTATTGATCTAGAACTCATAACTTGTGGTATTCCGCTTTCGTTTGCTGTATGATCACAAAGCGTTTTTGTTTTCACATAAAAGAAAATATTAAATGTCGAATTGACGAATATGTACAGTAAATTTAAAATTGAGAATAACGATTTGTGCAATTCAATATTTTCTTTTTTGTTTAGTTTTTAGTGCTTAAACTCTAAGTTAGCTCAAGGGAATTCGCATATTAGCAGCGGATTAACCAACACCACAGTTTTACCGGGAGACCACAGCTTATACTTATTATGATGTTCGACTCTGTCGTAATACCTCTTTCAGAGAATGATCCAATACTTTGATTTGCGTCTCAAAGGTCTCCTCTTTTTGTGTGGCCTACGGGCGGTTTTTGGTGTTCAGTGTTGGCAAGCGATTGGGTTTATGTTATAAGCATTATCGAACATAAATTAATTAAGTATTCATGCAAGAACAAATCAATTTGTATAGGTGGTAAACATCCAGCAGGTGCGCAAATTAGAATCGGGTATTGGCATTTTAGCGGCAACATTTAAACAAACAATATATATATGAAAAAAAGAAAGAATAGAAAATATAAATTAGTAAAAATGGCAAGGGGTATTTTGCTTGATCTGTAAAACAAATATCATGTCGGTAGACATTTTTAAGGAATTAGTACGAAACAGTTGAAGAATCTTTCAGCTTTTGGAAGGGGCAATTGTCTCGAATAGCCCTCCATATTTGGTATTAGGTTAAACAAACAAAATGAGAAACAACAACAAAAGATAGGTATATATATTCGCTGGTTTGGACACTCGGTTCGCATGGATTTCGGGCTGGGAAGCTCTCTTTGCTTTTGGGCCACTTTTTGGTACCAGGTTTGGCTTGGCTATTTCGTTTCGTATCTACCTCCTTTAGACGAGTGTTCAGGGTCTTGATCTGGTTCTTGTACTCCTCCTCACGTTGGTTGGCCTATATTTGTCGTTGTTGTTTGTTCATTTCGTGGGGAGTTTCAGGGGTTTCGGGAATATGGGAATTCAATTTAAATATTTAAGAATGTTTATATAGTTTATCAAATCTAACTCCAATGGAGCATATAGTTAGTCATCCTATGGGGATACTGACCTTCTCCTCAGAGACTTCCAGGGACTTCAGGTTGTTGCCAACCACGCGCAGCTCCTCCTCAAGCTCCACAATTTTGCTGTTGGCACGCAGGGAAAATGATAGAGAAAAGTTGATAATTAAATAGTTGCCCAATAACTGTGAGTCAAGAAGAATAGCACAACTCATGCAATTGTTAAATATAAGGGTTTCTTTCAAGCGCAATTTATGCCCGAGCAATGCCAAAAAAACGGTTGACCAACTCCAAGTTGACAACACTTCACTTTCGAAAAAGATCTTGTGACTGCTGCCAATGGAGGCGATGAGTTAAGTTGAGTTGAGTTGGCCAAGAGACGAGAAACCGTCAAATCACGATGCGAAGGTCTGGCAAATATTTTTGTAATAATAACAATTGTTTTCGGGACGGCAACTCAAAAGATTTCACTTTTTATGGTCCGTCCCGAGGCATTTACTTAGCTGTTTTTGGTTATTTATAACTATGGAAATTATAAATAAATATTTGGCTATCTCGGGCTCAAGTTGCGCGTTGCAAAGAAACGAACGTGGATTATATTTAACCAAATGCAGTTAGTAGACAAAAAGACATCGAATGGCTGGGCTGAAAGAGGCTGTTGGGGGCTTGGCAGTGGACAAACCTTTCGCTGAGCTCGACCTTCTCCTCGGAACGCTCCAGATCCTGTTCCATGAGCACGAGTTTTCTGGCAACCTTTTTCGGCAGGGCAGTGGGCGTGGCGTAGCGGGGGCGTGGCAAGGTGTTAGCATTGTGTTAAGTACACACAGATTTTTTGTTTGGTTGGGTTGTGGTTTTGGCATGGGTTATGGATGGCATAGAAAAAAGGTTTTCAAGATTAGTTTCGTGTCTGGCTAAAGCGGCAGATTGGCAAAAAATGTGAATACTGTGCTGGTTTCATTCATCATGATTCATGGCCACAGAGCAGTTGGGCTGGAAAGGTGAAAATTCTCCGTCAAGTTTCGTTTTGCACTGTGCAACGTTCACCGATCTTGGGGAGCGGTTTATAAAGCGCATTGACCTGCAACTTCAGGTCATTGCAGCTTTATTTCCCACCTCAAGCGGAGGTCACCGCGCTTTGCGCCAGAACCATGGGGTTTTATTCCCAGCGGGACTGGGAGAAATCCGCTCGTAAAGAACTTTTCACCTCTTGGCTTCAGCTGCTCAGTGTTTGTGCTTTTGTTTGGTCTAAACTATTTAAGATGAAACATGCTTTTATTATAAACAACATTGGGTGATTCATCTAGGATATTCACATTTTTAACCAAACATTATAAACATATAGGCAAAAGCTAGCTAGCTAGAAAATCAAGAACGAAATCAAAATTTAAACTCAACAGGGAAAATGCAAAAATATATTGTTTTTTGGGTTTTTAATGAGGTTAGGTTGTTTTGCGGCAGTTTCAACATTGTTTTTCTCGTTATTAGGCACAACAACGAACAAACGAACAAATCGAACAATATAGATATAATTTGGACTTATAACGTACTTTTCACCCTGCTCGGCACGCTCTTCGGCACGTTCCAAATCAGCTTCAACCATGGCCAATTTACGGGCAACCTTTTCTCATACAATTTTACATATCGATTCATTGATTGAGTGTTGATTGATTGATATAATATACAAGGAACGTCGGGTAATACAGGAGAACATATAGAAAATGTATTAAATTTCATGTTTTTTACAAAGATTTCGTTTAGTGAAGTAACATAAAAAGCGTTAGGTGAAGTTTTTCATTAGATTTTAATGAGATTTTGAATGTTTTTATGATCTTGTGTGGTGCCTTAGCATATTTTAGTAATAACAACACAAACTGTGTAGTTTATTGTTATTTTCTTGTTTTCAGTTTTTTATCCCTTAAAACTTGTGCTTATCGTGTGGAACTTTAATGTCTTTCTTATCCATATAGACTCTTCTTTGTTGTACTCAAGCTGTTTATATCGCATAAAATGAGCTTCGGAGTTATTGTAGTATTTGTGACTTTCAAAATTGTTGTACATTTTATTTTGGACTAACCATTAAATCTTGATGAAAATTAAGTTAATCCCTAAAATAACGAAAATTAATTAACTATTGTCTTCTAAAGACAAAGCTTTACCATCGGAAATTAAGATCATAAAGATGTTAGATTTTACAATACCGTATATTAGATACCATATACAGCAACTATCCACTGATTGCCTATTTCCTTTTATTTCATTAAAATATCTGTATGCTAAGAAACCAGTTACCTGAGAAATTTTGACCAAAAATTCTTGAAACATTGTGGAAACTGATGTAGCCCATGTTGGGTGTAGGCCTACTGTATTTTAATTGCCATGCTAACCAAAGTTAACTTTAATTTCCGCTTTGGTGTATGCTAATATGAAACTTCCAGTATTATTCAAAGATACCAATGAATCATAAGAGACAATGCACAAAGCGTGGCCATGTGACTAAAGTGTCGTCAGATCTTTAAACGGGAAAAGATAACGAATGCAGATGGAAACACGTAATGTACTCCACGCACATTCCTTGCTCCTGACTCACGGCACTTTCCATCGGCCTACGTCTGAGGGTCAAGTGATCCCCTCTCGCTTGATTCATCATCGATCGTTTTGGCAACCAAGTTTTTAGGCGCTTATGTCATGGCCCATTGTTTTCGGTCTGCGGGCGTGCGAAATCTACTCGAATCCAGTCAGTATCCCCACCATTCGGGGAGCGGCCTTCTCTTATCGCCGCCAGTTAAACAAACTCTTTTTCCCTCTTTGTCCCAGTTATAGGTTCCATTTCGTATTCTCATGCTTTCGCACTTTTAATACAATCGCTGCCTTTGCCTTAGTTTCTGTGAAAAGATAAGGAAGCAAGGCGAAAAACAATACCAAAAGAACGGAGGCTTATCTGCCAATGCAGTTTATCAGTTGGTTTATTTCTTCGATCTGATTGACGTGCAAAACACGTAGGCATTCAGACCCACTCTGGATTGGGTGAGGCAAACTTTTCTAATATGGGAAAATATGTAAGTTCAGATAGGCTATTCATCAATCAAAACCTAAGCCCTTGTTCCAATCTTTTATATGTGGTATTTAGATCTTACTAACTTCATTTAGAGCTTTTAGCTTTCTCGTGCTAGTCCATTGTAGATTTAAGGTATTCCTATCAAATTTAGTCAGAATTATAAAATTAACTTCCTACAAATAATAATACCTCAGAATTACTTCAGCATAACCAAAATATCAATCCCATGTCCCAAAACTCCAGCTAAAAATGTACAACAATAGAGAAGTAACCAAATATTATCTGCTCCCTTTCATTGGTCAATAATATCAAATTAGTTTTATGCTGCATTTATATATTTGTATTTATATATTTTGTTTGTATATTATATGTTATATAAACATTAATTTGCAAAAATATTAATCCAAAATTAGACATTTCCTTGGGTTAATTATAATTTTAAGGTGTGTTGCTTTATGCATTATAACGTGAGTATAAATTACATTTTCTTACAAATACGTAAATCGAATGGAAATAAACAAACAAGTCAAGAAACTAACCCAATTACAATTTAGTTTAAACAATCAATTCAGTGGCGATATGCTTTTCAAGCTGTTTCACATGGAAGAGCATTGAGTACAATAAATAGAGTACTTGTGGACATCGTATAGACCGCTTAACATTTACTTTACATGGTGCTATTGGTATTTTACAATTTAAAAGACACTCGGGAGAAAAAGCTTCGGCCTTTGCCAGGGCCGTCTCCAATTTCCGGGGGGATTTGTTCACGCGTTACAATCGAAATTTCATTGGATTGGATTTACATTGTATGTACATCGACTAATACATCATTATCATTATCATCATCTATACACGTATATATATTGCATATTGTCAGGCGGGCGGGCGGTGCATGATCTAGGTCTAGATCTAAGCTATAGCTGCCCTCAAGCATCATTTGTAATCATTGTTGTAAGCACAAGTTTTGCATCAACACTCTGGCTGATTCCTGTGCCAAGTTTCGGGGGCAAACAACCCTTAATCAATCACTTCAATTCAATTTAAATCAATTCAATTCGATATCCGCTTGACAAAGGAACCAGATCAGGTGTCGTTATTGGGATTATTGTTGTGTTCGTGGCTTGTGGAGGACAAGGTGGAAGTCTCTTCACCAACAGCAGCAGATGCAATAGTTCTGGATGCGTTATTGTTGTTGGTGCCACCAATATCGCTGGCATTACATAACTCTGATTTACTGATATTTATATTGATATTGTTACTGTTACTGTTGTTGTTATTGTTGCTTAGCTTAATAGAAGACAAATTGGTTTTTAGCTGCACCTCATCGTATTTCTTGTCAGCCTCCTCAGCAAGGAAACGCGCTTCCTTCAGCTGATTCTCAAGAGCGTCCATGCGTTCTTCATCGGCAAGGGCGCGGTTCTCAAGAATCTTGCGAGCACTATATGATATAGTGCATATATACATATATAGAGACCCCATCGGTTGCGACGACCATGCCCATAGAAGACAGTGACCAAGTGGTTAGCGATGATTTGCCGTTCCCCAGTGGAATTGCAGTTGGTACAGCCGAAAAGGTTTTACGTGATTCATTCGACGTCATCGTCCACATCGTTGGGTGTTCAGTGTTGTTCAGTGGTTGTTGTTGTTGTGGTTGTTGCAATTGTTATGACAAACAGATGTTTTACGCAAACATTCACATATAGTGATACATTTTTGGTTTGTGAATATTGGAAGTTTGATTGTAGTTGTCGTGGTTGTTGTTGTAAAAAGAGACAGAAATTTGTTGTTGCCAGTTGAGTTAACAATTCGGATTTTGTCTACTTAACTAACAAGTATTTTACAGTGGGAAGGGGGAGACTAGGGGAGACAAAGGGGTTAAGCTAGAAGCTTAAATAATGTTTGGCTTCCTTGACAGCGAAATAGATATGCAAAGAATTTAATGGCAGTTCTTTAAGCCAACTAGAATTGATTTAAGCCAAGAACCAAACACTCTTTAAGCTTCGTCTCATCACAAACATTGGGGATCTTTTCATCTATTTTTAGATATAATTGTTTCACAGCCATTTGACTAATAGACTACCATAAGCTTATGTAGGACATGCTTTTCATTTTACAATATTTTTACAAGAATTTAGAGCATCCGTGGCGTGTTCCAGTTCCAGCGGCGGGTCGACATCTTTGAACTGGGCAAACTAAATGCTGTTTACAGAGAGTCTTACGAACTAACTTAGATACATCATCATTATAAAAGTGACCATTATTATAACGACAATTAACGTCGTCGTTGCAGAGTTGGTTAGGTAGAAATTAGAAAATAGAGAGCGCAGATAGAGAAAAAGACCCAAAACCTAATTAGTAACGCAAATGTTGACCAGGTGAACCTAACCTCAAGGAGCAGAGCCTAATAACCCTAGTGCCCTAAAGCGGAGACCAATTTCCGCGGGTAAATATATGTAGACTATACCTCTTCGTATTTCTTATCAGCTTCTTCTGCAATTAATTTTGCTTGTGCTAATTGGTTCTCCAAGAGAGCTACTTTGTCATCTTCCATATTTGTGCGATTCTCGAGCGCTTTTCGTATCCTGAATTTATCGCAGCAATGCGGAATGATATACAGATACGGTTAAAGATATACAATTGTAACTCGAACTTAAATATTTCTCTGTAAACTTAAAGAGTATTTTACATATTGGGGTACAGTGAGGCATAGATTGGGTAATGGGGCATGGACATAGGGTGGAAAGGTGGTACTAACCGTTCGCTCTCATCGGCGGCCTGAGAGGCTTCCGACAGCTTGGCTGTGGCGGAGCCCAGACGCTCCTCAGAGCGCTCCAAGTCTTCTTCGAGCAACTGGATGCGACGGTTCAGAGCGGCAACCTCGGATTCGGCCTATAAGACAAACGTTCGATGGTCGAAAGAACCAGATGTAGCATATCCATTCGCTAAAACTTAACGCTAAAGACTTAATAATTAATTTACTTCTTACGGAACTAGACTTAGTGGTTTTTGGCAAGAAATACAAATAAATATTTGCTACTCTTGGTTTGGGAAACTTCCTGTTAAATTTTAGCTAACTTTGGTTTGGGAAAACATGACTGCTATAAGGAAACACTCCTACTCCTGCATTTGCGCTCTCTTAAACCCCCACTTTTTCAGAGTTCTTAGATTGGTAAACCTAATTTGGTCCCTACAAAGTCGACCGTTGGTTCCATTTTCTTTTGTGGCTTCCACCTGTAAAGAAAACTTCCTTTTTCCACCTCGTTGTCGTTGTTGTTGTTGTCGAAGCAAGGTCAAACAATCCCCCCAAACGCCCTAATGCAGGCAACAGAAATGTTTGCGTGTTATTTTGGCCAAGTGCAATCGATACTAGCCAACAAAGTTAAACAAAAGTTCATCAACACCGCCACCTGATATGGCAATTAATTCCAAAAAGAAGCCAATACAAGGTTCCTGGTCGATGACGTCATCGATTAGTTTAATCAGTTTTCCCACCATCAAGAATCATAGATCTACCCATATTAAAGAACGGAAAATATTCGATGCTATATGACCTTATAGAGGCCCCTGAACGTTAAACGATGAAAAGCGAAAACAGCGCGCAAAGCACACGCCCAAAAATGGTGAAAAAAGTATATAAAATTAAAGTCGAATCAAACTTTGAATCGAAAACGGCTGAAAAGCAATTGGACAAGGCAGTCCGGTGCCAGTTCCAAGTTCCATGTCCATGTCCAAAACCATGTCCAATGACTGATATGGTGCCGGGCATAGAGATAGAGATGGATATAGAGCTACTGATATGTACATAGAATGACTAACTGAGAAACTGAACAACTGAAAAACTGAACAAACTGACGACGCCTAGAACCAAATGAGCGATGTGAGTGCGGGTCGTAAAAGTATCGTGTGATTATGAATTGGAACCAACCGTGTGGCTTACGTCATCGTACGAAATACACACACACACGTTGAGCGATAAAAAGCATTTCGAATTGGGGGAGCAGGCAGCGCAGCTTTCCAAACACGAAAGTCACACAACAAAACCGCCGATGAAGACCAAGAGCCAAGCGACAACGAAAAATGCCAAAAAATCAAATGAAAACTAAAAAGGAAAGAGCGAAGTTTTTATACCCTTGCAAGTACAATTTTGACCTGTTAGTGGTATAAATCTTCATTAAACATTTAGAAAACTACATTTCTAATGTCTCTAGTATTGATCTGTGAAAACGACCAAGTTATATAGTTCAATTGTTCCTATGGCAACTGAAGTTCTTTAACAAAAACCGAAATAAAATTTGGTGTGATCAATAAGATTTCAGATTGTACAAATATCAGACCAAACTGGAAATACCCATTTTAAGGGTATTCCCAAATAATTCCAAAACAACGAAGAGCAAAGCAAAGAAGTTGAAGAGTGGATTCCGATTCCAGTTGGGTTTCGTTTTGTAGCGGGAGTCTCTGGTCGTCTCCCTCTTGCCGACTCTTTTTTTCGAACTCATTAACAAAACGTATTGAAGATTAAACGCTTTATTAACGGGCCACCAAAGGGGGAGGGGGGAAAATCAGTGGGCAAAGAAAAGCGCCGACAGAACACGTTTCAAAGAGAGAGGGAGATGGTCGAGTGTGGCCCCCAATTGTTGTGGAATGTATGAAAAATGACCGGCAAAATGCAAAAAAAATTGAAATGCCGAAAGAAACTCTCCATAAAATTCAATGCAAAACTGTGGCCGAGAAATTGTACCAGAAATTGTTGACGGCTTAGTCACACACACCTTGAAATTTACGTGTTTTTCGTTTTTCCTTCTTTTTTGTTTTATTGCCCTGGCAACCGAAAAAAAGCAATAACAACAAGAAAGACTTATTGGAGCGGTACACGTAGGGCGTGTTTTCATTGTGATGATGCATTTTTAATTATGAACCGAAATATAAGCCGTGAAAATGTAAAACATTGTTTTAAAGACGATGCTCTCAAGCATAAAATATTTTTTTTTCTCAACCATTCCGTTGCAAGGGGTGGGGAAAAAGGGAGGGGAGAGGAGAGGAAAGGGTGGAGCGATGGCGTCATATGCTGTAATCTCCGAATTACGAAACTGGCAAGAGGCAAAGCACACAAATCAAAACCAATTTGTCACAATGCGCGCATTGAAATTATCAACGTTCAATTGCACGAGGGGAAAATGAAGGAAAACTAAGGAAAAGGGGGAAAAGAGCGGAGCAGAGTGACATTGAAAGCATTGTATAGAAATCCGGAATAAAGCAAATTATGTTTTGTTTTAGTTTTTATTTTTAGAGGGAAGCGAAACGTCAATCACTTGCTGGCAGCGTGGAAAAAGTCAACGAGGGAGTGAAATCAGGCTTTAGAATCTTTTCAAATTTAAAATCAATTTGAATTTAAAACGGAAAAATACAGTGAAACTCGCTCAAGGCGAACTGTAAACTTACATTTCTATTTACAACCTCTAAAAGTAAAGTGGCAACGTTATGGAGTTTCGAGTGAATTCAAAAATCTTCTCCCTCAGCAATGACGTCATACACACACCAACAAACAAACAAACAAACACAAAGGAGCCCGAGCCCTCGCACTGAATTGTTTAATTAGAATTGAATTAGGAACATGACAGTGCCAACGGGCAAAAGCTGGAAAGGAATTAAGAGAATTAAACCACTTATTGATGGCCGTGGCGTAAAAATCATAATTAATCGAATTTAGAACACCGCTAGCTAAACGATGTGGCTTCTTCGCCGGACTTAAAGCCGGTTTTTTGTCGCTGAGAAAGCAGAAAGCTAGAAGACCAGCCGAATCGCTCAATTTACAAAAGATTTCTTTCTCCTTTTTGGCCTTATGTAAATGCGGCAGTGTGTGTGTATGCAGAGTGTGTGTTTTTTATGCTAATGCCTGAGTGTGTGCCGTCAAGCGGGAGATAACACACACAATTCGAAAGGTGAATGAATTCGGTCAGCGATAAGAACAGTTAACCGAAAAAAGTCAAGTGGGGCGGGAAGCACCCTGTATCTGAGCCCGAAAATTGAATTCGTTCATCACGAAAAGAACAACAGCCAGACTGGAAAAACCAAAGAGAAAAAAACAGCTAAGAGAGGGAGAGCAAAGAGAGAGCGCCGTCGTTTAAAGCACTTGCGTGTTGTCTCGCTCCCGCACACGCACACAGGAGGGCGATGAAAACGCTGACAGAGAGAGAGGGGGCGAAATGGACTATCTTTTTTCCTGCATTTAGGTATGATTTATGCAAAATTCACAGACAGGTCACGCAGTCGTTTGTTGCCCAAACCAAGGGTAGCAAAATTAGCTGGGAATCTAGTGGCTTGCTTACTTCTTCGCGGCGCACCACCTCCAATTGCAGCCGCTTGTGGAACTCCTCGCACTCGTCTTTGTACTTCTCCATCTCCTCTTTGGTCTGGCGCATCTTCTTCTTCAGCACGTCCAAGAGAGTGCCTTGTGGAATGCTGGTCGTCATTTTTGTGGTTTTTTGCTTTTACGGCACAGAGGTTGTGGGTGTTTTTTGTTTTAACTGACAAAGTGCTTTGGACACTTGAGCTCGTTTTTTTCTACCGAAGAAGCAGCACTCTGCAGACCAAATTTAATTTACAATTTGGAACTTCGAAGAACGGAACACACACACACAGAAAACGAAAGAGCTCACACACACTTGAACACAGTGAACCACCGGTTTTCTTTTGCTTCAACAGCCTTTTTTCGGGCTTGGATTTCGATCTAAAGGGCAGTATTCCTTGGCAAAACTGGCAGGCGGACTTCAAATACAGATTGAGCTGCGTTTAAATATTGAATATTGCTATTTGGTGGCAAAAACACACACGGAGAACGGAGAGAGACAACAACGCGACTGCGACGAACGAGTACGTAACTGGAAATGAATTCGTTCGGTGGAGCCGTCAAATCGTCGTCGAAGCACTGGTGGTGGTTTGTGCGAGCGAGACAACTACTGCTACCGTCTTCCAGTCTGTCTGCCTCGCCTAAAACGGTGCGACGGTGTGTGTGTGCGACTGGAAAACCTGTTAAAAGCCGCTAAAATTCTGTCCATGTCGATATTGTTGTTGTTTTGGCATTAATTAGTGAAGAAATATTTCGGATTTTTGTCATTTCCAGGCAAATAATATTATGCAAAAATCGGACATGTAAAATGGTCGGAGATGAGTAAGCAGGTAAGGTGGCTTGCAGGTGTGCGTGTGTGCCAACGCAACGAACCCCCACCTCCTTATGCACCCCCTCCCACTCATTCCACTAATTGCTTCCACTAGGGAAACGGAAAACACAATGCCGGCGCTTTATCACGCTTATCAGCAAACAACGTAAGCGCAACGTAATGACTAATCGGTATGTTAACCGCTTCTTTCGAAACTGACAACCACCTGTAGCTCATACCATTCCCGACTTTTCGACTTTTCTCGCCGACGATGGCGTAATTGTTTTGATAATGCAAACAATGAGCGGTTGTCCATTTTTAGCCGGGCGACATTGAAGAGAAATTAAAAGTAAATAAAGGGGAAGGTCGCCGAGTATCGGCGTTTAATAATTAATTTGTTGGCCAATTTTGGCAAGTCGCGCTTTTATGCTGTGTCCAAATATGGCCGGGTTTTCCTTTTAGTTTTTCAAATTGTCTTGCCTTTTTCAGCGAACTGAGAATTGAGCAAAAAAGTAGCACTAATACCATTTAGCGGTCTTATCGGACGCTCTCTTTCTGCCACCCGCACAGCAGCTGGGCGAGGGAAAGGGAGAGCAACAGGTGGCCGGCGAGTACCGTTAGGCATTCCAGCAATTGCGTAACTAATTAAACAATTGCCTGCAGTTAAGTAAACATATTTGCCCAAATTAATGGAATACTTTTATCGGTGGAATGGGAAAGTTTGAGATTTGCGAAAATATAGAAATATTTATTACGAACCACATCTCTAAATCGATCTTAGGCAATTTACCTAGAAAGGTGAGAGAAATAAGTGGTGTGAATATGAACCAAGTGGGTCAAGATTTACAACAGCTAAACCGAAAGAAAACGCGAGGGCCGCATAAAGACCCTGAGGCCAGTCAAGGGTTAAGGCACAACTAGAAAATCGCGAAAAGGCGAAGACGACGACGTAATCGCTTTGCAATGCGAAAAGAAGCAGCCACAAATTGGAGCAATTGCTGAAGAACAAGAACAGAAACACCTAACCCTAACCAAACTTTGGAGTCCCCTTTCACAGCGACAACAACAACGAGGTGGCTTCTTCGCTTGATTTTGGAATACATAGAAGGTTTAGAAAGGTGATTAGTATCGAAATTTCGACCGAGACTCCAAGACTCAACCACTAATTACCCGCTTGAGTTGTGTGTTCATGATGTTGTGCAGCTCGTTCCGGATGATGTTGAACTTCATCATGGTGTCCGAGCTGAAGATGGACCTGCCAAAGGCCAGTCCCGGATAATCCGCGCAGCGTCCCTTGTTCCGGCGCGCCTCCCGCTCGGCCACAATCTCGGCCGCCTCGCTGGTGCACCGCAACTTGGACCACTCGGCCGCCTGGTTGTCGTCGTCATCCGCCAGTGCGATGCCCTCGTCGATCGCCCCGCCGCTGATATCGGTGGCCAGGCTGTCGCTGCTCATCTCCATGGGATTGGACCGCTTGCTGCGCTCCTTTTTGCCCGATGACTTTTTCTTCCTTTCGGATTTCTCTGATTTCTCGGACTTCTCGGACTTTTCTGACTTTTCACCCTTCTCCCGCTTCTTTTTCTTGCTCTTGGAGGAGGACGTTGTGGTTGTGGCTGCTGGAGGAGCTGCTCCTTCTGCTACGGAGACGGCTGCCGGTTGGCTGGCACCCTCATCCTGCACGCTGCTCTCGTCCGTGGGCGTGGGACTGTTGCTGCCCAGGGAATTGGTCACCGATTCGCTGAGCGGCAGGCTCAAAGTGCTTCTGCTGGGCGGCAGCACAGCCTCTGGCTGAGGTGGCTCTTCTTCCGGAGCTGGTTGCGTCTCACCCCTGAGATTGGAGAGGGCGCTCTTGGAGTCGCCGCGATAGAGGGCGGCCAGGATCTCCTGGACATTGGGCACATTGGGACGGCGGGTGCCGGAGAAGCGCGGATGATGCTGGTGGCCACGGCGCTTCAGCGAGGCGGGAACTAGGCTGTTGCTGCTGGCCGTGTGGCTGCCAGTGCCACTGGTGCTGGAGTCGTCGTGCTCCATGTCCGATTCGTCGCTCCAGAAATCGCTGGCTGGCGAGCAACTGGAACTCCTGCTGCGCCGGAGGCTATCGAAGCGTTCGTACAGCTGCGCTAGATACAGTTCCGCCTCCTCATCGCAGTAGTAGAGCAGGTCGTCTAGGAGGTTCAGCTGCTCCTCGATGGAACACCAGCGGGATGACAGGCCTGACGATTGCGAGTCTGCACGGGCTTTCCTTCTGGTTTCTCCTCGCTTTCTCGGCTGCTGCTGTTTTGGCTTCTTATCGCCCTTTGCCAATTGTTTCGGCCGCTGTTTCGGTTTGGCAACTGTTTTGCCAGACTGCTGCACTTGTGTTTTCTCTGAAAAGTTAGAATTGGTTTTCTTCGATTGGCTGGCTGCCTTACAAAAGACGGTCGATCGCCTTGACCACTCCTTCCTGTGTTGGTATTTTTGGGTATTGCAAACTCTGCTCCGATTTCTTACTAATATTAACAAATCCGATTTATTTCGGGTAATTTGTGGCCAAAATTGCTACGTGAATTTTTTTCTACTGAAACAGCTGTTGCTGGATGGGCAGTGTGACCAGTCTGGAATGTGCCAAAAATACCAATTCAGCTGGAAGGGCTGGCAGAATCAGTCCGCGTTGCCAACTAATCGCGCAATAGCGCGTTCAGAGGGCAATTTAAAAGTGAATTTAAAAAATTAAATATTTTACGCTTTTGCTGCGGCTGTTTGTCCTGACCCCCGCTGGTCAGTAAATGACGATGGGCTCGCTTGATTTGATGCGCCAACGATTGCCGGCGCGCCGCGTTGCCAACGAATTTGATTTTTGGCCCTTGCTTAACGGTAATGCTGTTGCCGGTTAACGGTAGCGCTGTGGTTGTTGCTGGCGCGACTTTTGTTGTTGCATTTTTTTGCTTTTGTGTTTGTGGTTGTTGCTTGACTTTAACTGATGTTGTTGTTGTTTGTTGCGGTTTGTTGTTGTATCTCACTTTTTGCCATTCATATGCATTATTAACTTTTGCAGTTCCTATGTTTAATGTTTTCTCGTACATATTAATTATGAGCAATGCCTATGGTTGTTGTTTTTGTTGTATCTTTGTGATTTGGTGCGTGTTGTTTTATAGTTTTTGGTTTGGTTGCTGTTTTTGTTGCGGCTTTCAAACAGCTGGGCTCATTGCACCGTTAGTTTCGCTATTTTTATTGATGATTTAATACAGATCTTTTGCGAATTTTCATCGGCGCGTGAAAATTGCCAAAAGAGAGCGCAACACTTTTTATGTAATTTATACAAATCGCTAGAATTCCATTTAAATCGGATTTAAATGAAAGTAGTGATTTTTGGAACGATTTAATTAGACCGAACGGGATTTAATTTAATTTATAAGAGTGTAATTGGGTTGTTAATTAATTTAATTAATTAAGTTTTCCCTCGACGGATTTATGAGCGGGCGGCTGCTGCTGAGTTTTCTGCTGCTTTTTCCTCGGCCCCTCGTTGTGTTGTGTTTGTGTTGTACTTGAATTTTGGGGCCATGCGCTCACCGTTAGATGAGAATGGGGAAACTCTCGCTCTCACTAGCTTCCTCTCTCTCAGTGTCTTTGCGTGTGGCACGTGTGCGAGTGAGTCAGCAATATGGATCCATATAGGATCCAATATGGATCCCCACCCACTCAAAGAGAGAGAGAGAGAGGAATAGAGAAAGAGAGTGTTTCACCAAATACATTTTTTCAACTCTTCCGCAGATTTTCGTCTCCCAATAAGAGAGCATTTTCAGCATTTGAATCATTTAATTGCTTATCTCTTGTTTTTTCCTTCATTCATTTTCAAGTTATTAGTCAGAGGCATCCGTTGTCTTTGTCATATTTATTTTAGAGTCAACATTGTTAGACTGATAAGTATTTTATTGTAAGGCCCACTCCGAGCGATAAGTTTCCCAAGCATTTTACCTGCCGACACTTTTTGAAACGCTGCCAAATGTCCTTGAAATACTTTCCCAAAATGTCGGAATCAAAAGACGAATCGCAATTCGAATTCTTTTTGGAAGCACTGAGGCCCACAACGAAAAATGTTCTAGATTCGAAGCTAATTCAGAGGAATAGAGAGTACGTGTAAATGCTTTTTTTTTGCGAGAACATTTTTTTGTGTTTTTGGCAAGCCAAGAGAAAAATTCAGCTGCGTTATTTGATATCTTGCGTTGGCTATTTTCAACAAATTTAAAAATAGCGCCTCTCTGCCGGGCGTTGCCAACAGCAAAGACAGGAAAAGAGAGAGAGCGAAGGAGAGGGCGTGCTACTTGTCAGTTGCTGAATGCTTTGTTTGAAATTCAGAAAAATTTATGATGTTTTTTGGAATTTAAAAAAACACACTATATTAATGTTTCCCCCAAACAATTTCTCCGATTTCAGGCTGCCATGAAATTGGCGTTAAATTGCCGCCGCCCCATTTTCGAAACAATCTCCCCCAAAAAACCACCGGCTGTCACCAAGGCGCTTTCAAATCGCCTGTTATAAATTTATGTGTATTTCTTGCCTTGAATGCATTTCAAAATATTGAGCAGAAGCACTCAAAATATACGTATTTTTCTTAGGAACTAAAATGCCTTATGGTAAATTTGAGGGGAAATGGTTTAAGATTCTGGACATCTGAAAACTGACAAATGGCGGACTACATTTTCAAATGATTAATGGAATGTTTTCCTTGTGTTTCAAAGGCCTTGTTAAGTGATTTAACTAATTATCGTTTTTTGTATCCATTTCAATATTTGTCAAACTTTATTTTGAGCTGTCAGAAAAATAATACTCAAAAGTATCACAAATGAAAAAAACTAAAAAAAAAATGTTTGAGATATTTTAAAATAACGTCATTTGAGTCATTAAAGTTTCTCATGAAATATGGGAAAAAATTAAATTGATAACATTACGAGAGTATTTGAGAAATTATTTTAAAAAAAATATACAAATGTCTTTATTGAAGTCGAATTATTGTAATTTATCTTTAAAACATAATGGAATTTTAGTATATTTTTAAACGATCTTTTTTTTTTTAATAACATAACACAGGTTTAATTATTAAAAAGATTCCGATTTTGTTTTTAAACCTATCTTAAGATCTACTCTATTAGATATTTCGAAAAGTGAACTTACGTTCTGCAGAGCCTTGTTCTTCTCCTCCAGCTTGCCGGTGACCAAAGTCAGGGCCTCCTGGGTCTGATCCAGCTCGTTCTCAACGGTCTGGATCTTCTTCTGCAGCTGGCGAGCCTCCTCCTCGGCCTACGGATTCAAATAAATAAAATGTTATTACAAATCAAAGCACTACATGGGAATTGCATGTGCTAACAAGATTTATGGTGTTGTGTGAAAGCCGGCAATTATGCTTTTTGTTACAAGTAAATGTTTTTCAATTCGTAGTCGGTTACACATGAGCAAAATTGCTAAGTTTATTTTAAACTCATATCTTCAGATCCAAATTGAGTTAAATCTGTTTTATAACATGAACAGTGTTTACTATTTTTCATTTTTTATAATTTAATATTTAATTAATTTTTTTATAACAAAAAATATATTTACATAAGTTTTTCCTATAAAAGTTTACGTATTAAATTAATAGCATTTCAGGTCTTGGAAGTTTTTAATAGTTAGTTACAAATATGTACAAAGTTACACAGAGAAAATTATACGACATTTTAGGTGCCGTTTTCTTGTAAAAACGTTTTAAAAATCCAAAGTAAAAAAAAATTTGTATGAAGCTTTTTACTTTTTAAAATGTTTCACCCCTGATTTTGCACCTAAAACTTTTGATAATTTTCTCTGTGTACAAATGCACTTCTATTTTTTTTTCTGTGTACGCGGGGATAGGGAAATGGGGTGGCTGACTTTGACTCACCTTCTCGGCGCGGGTGTTGGCATCGCGTGCCTCCTGCTCGCAGACGAGAGCGCGCTCCAGAGCTCCGTCCTTGTCGACTTTCATCGCTTGCATCTTCTTCTTGATGGCATCCATGTCTGTTTTGTTTTGCTACTGTACTGCACTCGAAAGAAACTGCAATCGAAACGGATATGGAGATTGAAGATTGCGATCGAAACTGTTGTTAAGTGCAGCCAATAAAGCAATTAGCAAATTTATGCGATAACCATCAATCGCAATGGAAATGGAAAAACAAAACAAGGTCTATACGAAAGTGAAACTCTCTGGAAATTTATTTGCATTTTACAATAATTTCAGCAGTTTTATTTTGGGTAATTACAAACTATTTTCCTATCTATACTTCAATTGAACATATTTTGTGGAGCTTTTAATACTAAAGTGATTCTAAAGAATTAGTTAAACCGGGCTTATCTTTATGCTATCAATAGCAGATACATATCTTTCTTTACTTTTCAAGATACTCATCGAGTGATTTCGGATAATGGCTAGCCTTATTTGGACGAAAGGTGGCAAAGCCAATAAATTATTCGGACTGGCCAAAAACCGAGCCGCCCAAGGCCCCTTCTCCAAGTCAGACTCTCATTGTTCAAGCTCATCCAACTGATAAATTGAGAATTTAATATTTCGCTGGCGTCTCCTCACGACTTTTATTGCTCGATTCTTTCTCGGGCGTTTGCTTTTTCGAGGGTGTTTTCTCATCTCACAGTAAATCATTTAAACGAGAATACCTGGCTAGGTAATGCACGTTTCTGTTTCGGATTCCTGTCTTTATTTTCTGCGGGGAGACTTCGAACCCAAAAAGTGTGCTTAGTTATGCTGATCACATCTGAGCGAAGCTGGGCGAAGATTTTTAAATAGAGAGTTCAGTCACCAACCGAAAATTGTGTCAGTAGATTGGGCTAAATCTGGGTTAAGAGATGGGTGCGTAAATTTATAGATATTTGTAATGGGCTTAAAAAAATTAAAAATCAAATATTTTTAGATGGTAACTACATATAATTGTACTTGTTATATTATTGCATATCATAAAGAAACGAAATATATTTTACGAAACTTGTAAATTCTAAATTCTTTTCCTATCATCGAACTTTGCATTCGGAAGTTCCCATCTTTTAATTAAAAACCCCACAATGAATCATATGCCCAGCTGCTGTGGACTATTTCCCCTTTTCCCAAATCGATCCAGACTTCTGACTCAATGTTAACGCAGCTGGAGGGTTTGGCCCCTCCTCAGGACCAGCTTTAGCCCTAACCCCTTGCCCCTTTCCTCCTGGCCAACACGATACCCACTTGACCAACATTTGTCATGGCTCGAATCGAATGCAACCGCCGGCTAATTGACTCGAGTTTCGCCTCGTGAAATTTTAATTCTTTATTACGGCTCATCGCTGTCATTTGTTGTTCTCCCGCCTTAAACATGCATTTATTTTTAAAAACTCTGTTTACATTCCTGAGCCTGATCCGAGGAAAAGAAGTGGCATTGCAAAAAAAACAACGACCAATCGAAAAAAACCGAAAAAGTTGAATTTTAATGAAATCGCAATCGAGGCAAATTTTTTGTTCGCTGAAACATATATAAAATATCTGCATGTGTATGGGCTATAAGTCGATTGAGGTGACACATTGAGTTATGTTTGCGTTGATTCAGCACAATAATTCGCATGACATCTTATAACTTTCGGCAATGACATATATACATATATTCCAAAAACTGGGCCTATATCGAAAGAGGTAAACTTTGGTATCATCTAGATTATTGTGATAAGAAAGTTTCAATAAAAATACAAAATCAAGACAACTCGAACATTTTTATCCTGCGCATGTTTATTAACTCAGCACTCAGATTCCAGAAATTTTCAAATTGTATCTGGCCCTCTAACATGTACTTTTCCACAGGAAATTTCCAAATTATCCAATGAAAAATTCAGATTTTCTTTATACAGAATACAGAATATTCTATTGATAGATTTCAATATACACACGTTGGTTTAAATAGGTCTAACGCATATAGATTCTTTAGCTAAATGCCTTGGGCAATACTTAAAGCTTTCTGCCTCTTTCCTGCTCTCTATTTCAGTGTTTTATCTCTCTAGCACACATAGAAAGTATCTAAAAATAGTCCAGCAGAAGCATCTGTTGAATATCTTGCCTCCCCACGGATATTACTTAATACTAAATTGAGTAGCGCCGAGAGAAGGGAGCTTTCTTGGGAATTCTTGGTGGATTTCGCCTACGTTCGCTGCAGATCCATTTGGCATCTAAGGCCAGCGGTCGTGTATCGGATTTCACAGATACAAAATTGCAAAATAAATGCCCGTGGATTCAAGTTATATGTATTGGGAATAAGAAAAAAGGTTGGGCATTCTAGAATATAGTGAAAACGTTAGTGAAATAACAACAATAACGTGACCCCCATAAAGAAATTAGCGAATGTCTTTCTTATCCTTCTTATCTTTATCTTATCATGGCAATCTTACTAACAAAAATAAGCAAAGAATTTATTAAAAAAGAATCAAGAGCAAGACTATTTTCTTATAGAATGTGAATGAAAGTATAGAAATTCATAGCACCAATTCTTCCCAGTTAAATTCCCCACTAATGTTGCAACAATTAAAGATCACCTTAACTGCCCACTGACAATGTTTATATATCTGATGAAATGCGTTTAGCAGAAACCCTATATAGCGACTTGCGGTTAGCAGACAAACTTGACAAGGTCCCGAGAATCGTTATTCTTAGCTCTTCTCGAAAGGTGCTTAACCTCTATTTGGGTTTTCGATTCTAACTGAAAATATTTCAAATATTCTTTTATACTTGCGGATGGTTTGAATTAAAAATTGCACAGCACTTTGGTTGATTTCAAGTTGGATTTGCAGCAACGTTTCGGTTATGTAATTATATTATTTGGTTGGTTCAATCCTTTTTTCCAAATGAAATTGAAATTATTTTTTAAGCACTCAACAGGTTTTTAATTTTAAAAATTCTGTGATATCTTTTTTTATTTTTTGCTGGTTAACGTTAACGTATTCCTTTTTTACTTACAAAACTTTTATTCGGAGTTATCCGCGACTTGAACGGATTGTGATGTTCAACTGAAAATATTTATTCAATATGTTGACGTTCGATGCTCGCCGCTTGGTCGATTTCGAGCGGTCTGCGCTAGTGTGTGTGCGTGTGAGCCGCCGCACGATTGCGCCAGTGTGGGTGAGTATCTGTGTGCGAGAGCTTACACTTTTCGGCCAAAAGTGAGGCATTGTTGTTGCTGTTAGCGTTTATTTTGGAACTGCACTGCACTTGGCTCTCAATTTACGCCAGAGAATCTGAAAATTGTGCGAGTATTGTATGTGAGCTTGAACACTGTGCGAAAATTATATCACTTATGGGCCATTTCTTTCATCTGCGAGCAGGAAAGAAAGAAAATCAGGAAAGTCACAATTTTTTGCAATAAAATGTTCAAAGAGTTTAAACTTTAAAGAGAAATTCTATAAATATATTACAAATTAATTTATGCTCCTTTGGCAATTTAATTACAGTTCGCTATTGGGTAATCTTTTTAAGAAAAGCTAGTCTAATTTACACTTTTGAATTAAATAATAACGCGATATACACATTTAAATTAAGGTCGTTAAGTTAAGATAACTTTGAAAGGTAAATAAATATTTTACTTTTTTATTACAATTTAAGTCTAGTCTTCTAGTTTCTGCCAGTGTAACCGAAAGCATCACATCAGAATATCCAATACACTTACCAATTTAATCTCACACAATGATAGCCGGCGCCTGCGCCTTTCTCTTCGCTCTCTCTGCCTCTCTTTTCCCGATCCTTTCATTTGGGGCTTTCACCTGTTCCTTGCGACTGTGTTGGTGATCAGGCGTTTGGAATCAAGCATTTTTCTTTCTGCCTATTTTTCAAAATTTCCCCGTATTTTGAAAAGCTTTGCTCACCCACTATTTTTCTCATTGCAAAATATTTCCAATACTTAGGCAATCATTTCTCTTTTTCCGACGAGAGTGTATTGGTTCGTGGATCTTTTTGTTTTGCTTTTTGATGTTCTCGACTTCTATTTTTAATTTTCAGTTATTGATATGCCAAAAAAATCTTGTTTCACGTAGTTATACGTATTTCCACCATAGGTCTACAGATTATTATTTTTTGTTCTATATATTTAAAGCGATTCCTGTAGATTTTTCAACGTCATGTCTGCGAACGGAAAACATTTTGCTGGCAATCATTAATGTCACATATGAAAGTATACGTTTTTTGTAACAGTCTCGGAAGAAAACACCTCATGATTCATACATTTTTAATTGCAAAACGTGAAAATGACTTAAAATCAATTTCCTCAAGATCATTGTATATCCGATCTAGTATTATCTTTTCCCTCTAGATAGTTTTTTTTACCTCTTGATCACGTTTATTAAATCTTATTTTGTACTGCTGTTAATTGAATGGCAATGGGAAAGAAAATTGAGTCAAGGAAATAACAATAATAAGAACATAATAAAAGCTTTTTCTTAATTATTATAAAAAAATTAGGTTATTTTAAAACTTATTTAAGGGAACTATATGATTTAAAAAGCATCAATCGTGAAATTATAAAATAAAGTATTTAGAATAGGCTAAGTTTAATTTATATTTAAAATTGTGACAATTAGGCCTTAAGCTAAAATATAATTAAAACAGGCGGTAAGATTTTAGGTGACTTGAAATACATATGTACATAGCTTTGACATATTTCTTAAGATTTTAAGAAAAGGTGGAATAAATAGTTTTTGATCATAATTCATATTTAATGCGATTTTATGATATTTAGTTTACGCGATTTATCAATGATTGCCTATATTTAGGAGATCACATATAAATGTATGTATTTACGAATGCAACCAAAGCCACCTATAAATATAAGCCAATTTGATATCAGCATATGTATTTACTTCTTTGGGTTTTGTTGTTTTTTGTCTTGGAGAACATTTTTTGGCACCCCGAGGCTGCTGAAAAGTTTAAAATAAAATCAAAGCAACACCCACCGCAGACTGACGTAATTGTTTTCATTCAAAACAAAAAGTTTTGAAAAAAGCAAACTAGATCAATATATTTTTATATTCACAGATATATAGCAGGGGTAAAGAAGATATACAGATATGAGAAAGGCCCTTGAGAAAACGTTGAAAAAAACAATGTAAAACAACGAAACAGTCTGAGCAACTTGCTAAATACGAAAACGAAATCATGGCCATTGGATCGGATCTGTTGACATGTGTTAGTTATGGAAAACCAAAGTTTTCATAATTCCAAAATATACGCGAATTAAATAAGTTCATGAGTGTGGAGCGCTCAGCTTGGCTCAGACAAGTGCGCAATCTTGTTATAAAAATCGCGACCATATTTGGAGAAAATAGCATGGAAAAGTGCAATCCGGCCTGCGGGGCATAGACGACTTGGGTTACACTGAAATAATAACAGCTCAATGAGAACATTTAGTTTAAATATTATGTGGAAAAAGAGAATTCTAGAATTAATCTATATTCAAAATATAATAAAATTGTCGCTTGCAGATTTTAATTTGATTTGAATATAAACCACCAAATAAATCAAATTATAACAATGATTTTTCTTGGTTTTTCAAATCAGTCAATCGAAAGATGACTGAGTAGGGAGCATCGGATGATGAAATATAATCTGTGGGGGGGAGGCGGAGGTGTTAGGGGCGTGTGTGGGACTAGCCCAGTCTCAGGGGCCTCTGATGACTCAATTGGCGCCGGCTCCTTGTGAATGAAGCGATCGCGAACTGGTTGGAGCTGTGGGCAGCAAAAGGAAATCTTCGCTGCGAGCTACTTGCCTTGCCAAAGCCTGCAACTGGCCAAGGTGAACCGGATCGAATGTCGTGTGCATGTGAACAGCGTTTTGGCACTCTTCAACATTGTCAGTGTCAATTATTTGAGAACCCAAGAGTAGTCGGGAACCTTGAACTTATCGCCTAGCCTCATGCAAATAATGGCCATTAGGCGTGCGCCGGAAAACAATTGTTGCTTTGAAATTTATAGAAATTTTATACACTTGGCAGGGACCCCAAATCTTTTGATTTCGATTCAAGGGCAACTATTTTCAAAGACGGCGACAGCTGTACAAAGCGATTGACATAGACATCTAATGTGTATAGTTCAGATTTTACAAAAAATAAGCAGAGTGTGCCAAATTGATTTTACGAATTTACAAACATATATTTTTATTAAAAAAACTAAAACTATTTTATTCTTTGTAGAATATAATATATTTTTCATATTTTATTTGGAATCTAAATAGAATTACACGGTTTTGATAAGAGTTGCTGTTCAAATCTCCCGCCAAAAGTGCTGCAAAGTGGTTCACCTTCTGGTCACACTTAACATTTACTTTTTTATTTTTAATGTCATAACAACAATGTCGTTCGTAGATAAATTAAACTATTATAGCAAACGAAAATCGTTTAAATATGGCATACCCTTCCTTATCATGATGGTGGCCGGCTCCTTTGGACTGCAACAGTTCTCCAACCTCAGGTGGGCATTCAGAAAACACCGGCAAATAGTTATCAAAACCATGGGTTCGCTTCCACCCTTTGCAGGTATCAGTACGCCAAGAAGCAGCCGGTCACGCCGGAGGAGATGAAGAAGTACGGCGTGAGCATGAAGAACCGCCAGGATGTGACTCTGGAGTCGGAGTACGACAAAGTCAAGTCCGTGGACATAGAACACTGGGAGAACAAGCGCGGTCCACGTCCCTGGGAGGAGGAGGGTCAGCCCGCGACGGCAAAACACTAGACATTGTGTTCTCTGAACAAATTAACCTGTTAAAAGCAGTCTGTTTATTGTAAATAGCCATAATAATAAATATTGTTAAAATTTAGCAAAACAATACCCTGTAATTAATCGATAGCTTTCGATAGTTTTCACAAGCCGATAGGCCGTTGCGTGCCCAACGGTCATACTGATATTTTCTGTTTTGCAAATAGTAAGAAAATAAAATGGGAGAAGTAAAACCCGCTAAAGTGGAAAACTATAGCACGGGGACCGAGGCAAACACGCTGTTTGTGGATGGTAAGCCGGAGTCTTTGTCCCCATCATAAATTACCTTAAATACAATGGCGCCTTCGCAGGGGAACGGGTTCTGTGCTTCCACGGACCGCTCATCTACGAGGCAAAGGTTCTAAAAACAAAGCCCGATGCGACGCCGGTTGAGTACTACATCCACTACGCGGGCTGGAGCAAAAAGTAAGCAAACACAGTGGCGAGCAAACCGATCTGCAATAGTCCCATCTCACTTTCAGCTGGGACGAGTGGGTGCCCGAGAGCCGAGTCCTCAAGTACAACGATGACAACGTCAAGCGCCGCCAGGAACTGGCGCGCCAGTGCGGCGAGCGCTCCAAGAAGGACAATAAGAAAGGTGGGTTCCGAGAGCAGAAACAACAGGCTCCATTAGTCATCATCCACTAAACGCTTTGCTTAACAGGCAGCGCCAAAGCCAAGAAAATGGAGCAGATGCGCAACGAATCCCGTGCCTCGACGCCCTCCAAGGACAGCAACACCTCGCAATCGACCGCCAGCAGCATACCGACGACCAGTGCGGGTCCGGGCAACAAATCGGACGCCGGAAGCACCAGCAGCACCACCACCAACAGCACCAGCACCACGACAACCAGCCGGGCCAACCGTAAGTCCACACAGTCGGCAGCGGCGACCACAGCACGACCCGGCACACCAAGCGAGAAAAAGGAGGACGCCGCCGCCGCTGAGACCACAGAGGACGAGGCAGTCACACCGGTGGCGCCGAAGAAGAAGCGGATGAGCGAACAGCGGCCTTCGCTAACGGGAAGCGATGTGGCAGACAGGGCGCCGGTGCCGCCCACCACCCCTTCCACACCCACCACGGAGCCCGCACCGTGCGTGGAAAGCGAGGAGGCCTACGCCGCCAAGCTGGAGGTCAAGATCAAGATACCCGACGAACTGAAGCACTATCTGACCGACGACTGGTATGCGGTAGTGCGGGAGCACAAGCTGCTGGAGCTGCCCGCCAAGGTGACCGTGCAGCAGATCTCCGAGCAGTATTTGGCGCACAAGAAGTCGGTCAAGTCGACCAGCGCCAGCAAGGAGGTGGCCATAAACGATGTACTCGACGGCATCGTGGAGTACTTCAATGTGATGCTCGGCTCCCAGTTGCTGTACAAATTCGAACGCACCCAGTATGCGGATGTGATGCAGAAACATCCAGACACACCGCTGTCCGAGCTGTACGGATCCTTCCACCTGCTGCGCCTGTTCGTGCGGCTGGGCTCCATGCTCAGCTACTCGGCGCTGGATCAGCAGTCCATGCAGAATCTTCTCGTACACCTGCAGGATTTCCTCAAGTTCCTGGTGAAGAATAGCGCGATGTTTTTCAGCATGAGCAACTTCATCAACGTGGACCCCGAATACGTGCGAAATGCACAATAAGCAATCATCTCTCCTTGACTTGAAGTAAATATTTCATCCAAACAGTTTGCAATAATTCGTTAGTTGCTTCTAACAACTGGTTTGTAAATTAAAACACAAGTAAAATGATTTGTAATAAGCTAATGGTAATAATGCTAATAAAATGTCAGCACCTTGTAAAAATTAGTTCTTTGGCTTCGTTTCCGCTTTTCGGTCATCCTCGTCGCTTTCCGAATCGCTACTACTGCTGCTGCTGCTGGTGGGATAGAAGTCGCGCAGATCCCTAGGTTTATCCCGCTCCTTCTGCTCCTGCTCCAAGTACTCGTTCTGCACCTTGACTATCTCGTCGCTGCTCTTGCAGGCTGCATACGCGTTGAGAAGCTTCTCGTTCAGCTCCAGGAACGCGTGACCCCAGGAGAACTTGCCCAGAAACCAGCGGGCCTCCTCGGTGAATCCACAAATGTACAGAGTGGCAGCAATGGCCTCCACGCAGCTGAGCTTGCAGGGTTTGCCATAGTTTATTGGATTGGCGGCCACCAGGAAGGGCAGCAGACGCGGATGTGGGCTGCGCATCCGGCCGAATGGCGTCTCATCCAGCTTGGCCCATGAGCAGTCGATCACGGCCACGCCCGAGGAGGCCACCACATCCCGATCCAGCGGACTGACACACAACTGGCCAACGGGCGAGAGGACGAGGCCGGGAAACTTCTGACCCAGTCGGAGATTGGAAATCAGTCCCAGGCGAGCCAGTTTCCTGCCCGAGCACTTTTTCGGATCGCAGTGGTTGAGGTCCCACATGGCCACCGAGAACTCTGGCGGCTGGCCGAGATCGTCCTTGGCTCCCGCGCCCGACGATTCCGAGTCCGAGCTGTCGCCTTCGCTACTGCTGCTGCTGGCCAGTTCGTTGGCCTGCTGGGCAAAGTTGCGGGCGCAGTTGTGATTCGCTTTGACATTGCGGTAGGGTCCTGCTCCTCCTCTCTTTCCCTTTCCCCGGCTCCGGCCACTCATTCTGTGTGGGTTAATCCTTGGATTCCAAACAGAATCCAACCTTTTCAACTTCTCGTGGTGTTCAAGTTGCCCACTCGTTTTTTTGATTGTTTTGATTGCAACTTGAGGTGTCGCTCTAAAATATTTGTGACGTCACATTATATATATTAACAATTCAAGGTTTCGTTTTGGTACGTTAATATAAATATTTTTAAATTGTTAATATAAAATTAACATTTTTTAATCAGAAATCGGTTTAAAAACATCCAACAATTAAAAAAGCAATGTTAAATACGTCACAAAATGAGTTTTAAATTTCAATTTAACGGTTTCTGCCCTTGCGTTACCTCAACAACGCCAGGCCTGCACGAGAAGCTATCGCATGCCTATCGATAGGTGGTGCGTGCAACCCTGTCACGCCAGCGATGAATGGAAAAGAATATGGCGACCTGACTCTGGAGAAAATTTAGAATTTGTCCGGCAAAAGTGGTGTGCAATACGAGTAAATGTATGTATTAAAAGTGCAAGTGCTTGCTGTGCATCCAAAAAGTGTGCACTCGATCAAAGGGCGCTCCATTGAAAAGCCGCTGAGGTCAAAGTGAAATGTGTGTGCCCCAAAAACCCATTGTTGTGTGAAGTGGACAGGCGCGCCAAAAAGGGCTCGAATAAATGCCACCAACGGAAAGATGCGTAATGCAGTTTGAGCATAAACATTAGATGACTTGCTTAAAGACAATTAGCAATTATAAAGAAATAATAAAAGAAGGCCTGGCGACGCGCACAACACACACACTCACATAAGAGCGGGATACGGGCACACGTACACATCCGTATATCGATATTTTTGCGAGTTGCATTTCGCGCCGTGGCGGCAGAGCAAAATAAAGCGAAATAACCGAAAATCACTTGGCGTCCCTTTGAAAATAACCTCGGAAAATACGCGTCTTACTAATTTATTCTGTGTTGCTTCTTTCTTGGCTCTTCCCTTCGCCGGCGGCCCATCCTAATTCCATCCTGCCCGACTCCTCCTCACCCCTGCCGGAGTACAGTTGCGCCTTGAAGCCAAATAGAGCAAGCGAAACCACGGGGAGGCTAACGATAAGGATACGGCAGCGGAAACGGAGATCACAGGACACACAGCAGCAACGGCGAGATGGGCGAAGTCAAGTCCGTCAAGGTGGACAACTGGGGCGTCTTCTTCCTGCAGAAGCTGCAGAACTTCTTCAACAAAACGGACTACTGCGATTTGACGCTCCAGTTCCGGGACAACTCACAGCTGAAGGTGCACCGCCTGGTGCTCAGTGCCTGCACCGACTACTTTAATGTACTGGAGCAGACCTGCGAGATCGTCGACGATGCCCTCATCATGCCCAACGAGTTCCAGGCGGACGTGGTGGTGCCCATTGTCAACTTCATGTACACCGGCACCCTGGAGTTCGAGCTCAAGATGTACGGCAAGCTGTTGCGCACCGCCAAGGAGATGAACATGACGGTGCTGCTCAAGCTCCTCGAGGCGCACCGCCGCACCATGGAGAACGTGAATCGCCAGCAGAGGGTAAGTGATTCCGTTCATCGCTTGCTTACTTATTATTTAATCTGTTCTGCTACTCCTTACAGCCGCCTAGTCCGAAGGGCATTCGCCGGCGCACAGTTGGACAACCCAGTTCAGGTCTTCCCCAGCAGCGCGTCTTGGGACCGTCACCGACTTCCCGGAATGTGGCCACTCCCACCATGCAGCGAGCCAACACACAGCGCGGACCCACTGGCAACACAATGATCCGCACCTCGGGCGGCACAAATCGCACACAGTATGCAGAGACCAGCACCATCAAGCAGGAGCCAACTTCGCCATTCGAGCAGCTCCGGAAGGGCTATAACAACAACAAGAGGCCGGCACAGACCAGCCTGCTGTCGCCGCCATCGAAGAAACCCAGCTTGGAGGAGGTCAAGGAGTTTGCCGAGCAACAGCGGATGCGGAAGCAAATAGCTGCGGAATACGGAGATCACGATCCCGAATACGATGGAGGCATGCTGTACGATGATGTCCATGCTGGAGACGACGATGACGATGACATGCCGCCACAGCCATCTACGTCCAAGCAGCAGTCGCCGCAGGGTACGCAGACCCAGTTGGAGCACGGATCCACCACTATCATCCTGAAGCAGGACTCGCCCAGCCAGACGCCCACGATAATTGTCAAGGATTCGTCCAACGCCAAGCTGAATCACACCAAGATCATTGCCGAAGTACTGCGCCAGTATCCGCACATTGTCAAGGGCCACAAGAACATCAAGCTGAAAATAATGCCCAACACACCTCCCGCAGAGAAGTCTGCACCGGCGACAGTAAAGCCAGCACCGGCGACTCAGTCATCCGCCACCACATCGCCACACAAGAAATTGCATGTCTCCTTCAAGGCGGATAAGAATGCGCCACTGATCACCGCTCAGCAAAAGGCGGCCAGTTCTCAGCAAAAGACCGCGACCACGCAGTCTACCGCTGCCCAGGCATCTGTGGCGAATCCCCCGGCAAATGCCGCCGCAGCCCAAAAGAGACGGATTGACAGCAAGACAATGCATGCCCTGATTGCCCAAGGAGCCGAGAATACTACTGGTGAGTACAGTCTGTAGAAGCGTAACAACTAGCAGCAACAAAGTATAGACCAAAGTCAATACTTATACTTCTGATAGCTTCTTTACCAGAAAGTAATGAGATTGTTTGTTTTAGGTCCCTGGCTGTGCCTGAGGTGCGGCGTAAATGGACGTCCCATCAGCATTCCGTCGTACCGAGGCTTCCGACGCCATCTGATCAACACGCACAAGGAGACGATTGATCCGGCGCTATGCGAACATTGCGGCTGGCGGTCGGGCAACAACCGGGAACTGCATTTCCACATGTACATGGAGCACCAGATCAAGTCTCTGCTGTACACTTTTGCCGAGTGCGCGCTGTGCAACCAGTCGTATCTGACCAAGGGCGAGTTGGAGGCGCACATTAACGAGGCGCACACGGACGACAACAAGCAGCAGTGCATCTACTGCAACAAGGTATTCGAGCAGGAGCTGCAACTGTACAGGCACATGAAGAGCTACCACAAGGAGCAGGCCCTGGAGGATGGCATAATCGATGAAACGGACGAGGAGTTCCTCGGCTCTCAAGATGAGGACGAGGAAGAGGCCGAAGGAGAGGAGGAGCAGGAACCGGAGCAGACTAACAAAGTGCGAATCCTTTCGGACATCAGTCTGACAACCACTAGTGCCATCGCAGTGCAGCAAGCTCAGCAGGAGCAACTACAGGAGGAGGAAGTAGAGCAGGTGCAGCAAGAGGTCAAGTTTGTGGGTGCCGATGGCAACGAGGTGGAGCTTACGGATGAGCAGCGCAAAGAGATCCTTTCACAGCTCAACCAGCAGCAAGCAGGCGCCACAGCCGGTGGAGTGGTAATGGTGCTCAGTGAGCCGGAAGCGGAGCCCGCGAAGCAGGAGACCGACGAGAAATCCCTGGCCGGCACCGAAGAGGAGTACGATGACAGTCAAATCTACAGCGAGCTGGCTGCCGCCGACTCTGTGGAGAGCGCCAGAAAGAGCGTTGCTGATGAGAGCAAAGAGTCGATTGACGATAACCTGGAATGGGCTGAAAACCTTATTGCCGAGTCCGAGGAGCAGAGCAACAAGGAGGTGAGTTGTTTATCCTTACAACGCCCATTCCTTCTATAACATTGTTTCCATTTTTCAGCCAAAATTGGAAAAATCACGGGATGACATCAGCGAAAAGCTTAAGGAGCTAACCGGCGACTGGACCGAGGATGAGAACGATGACGATGCCGATGACAAACCCGCCAGCACAGAGCTTGCATCCGAACTGGCCGCCAAGCACCCAGAGTCCTCAGTCCACGAGGAGGAGGAGGACGACATTGACTTGGCTCTCCAGTCTCTGCACAAGGGACCTGAAGATCAAGCTGTGGAAAAAACCGGAGAGGAGTCTGTCGCGAGTGCGGATGATGCTGTTATCCCGGCCTCCCGTATAAATAATGAGCCAGAGAAAATGGACGTTGACTCCGAAACGCCGGACGAGAAGGCTTCAAAGTCAGATGTCGCGATCAAGAAAGAGGAAGTGATTGAAAACGAGGAAGAAGAATTCATCAAGGAAGATGCGCCAACCGCAGTCACGGAGCCGGAAGCGGTAGGTCCCGCTGAGGTGGACGATGATGTGCATCTGGAGGCCGATAACATACGCAAAGAGCTGCTCGATGAATTGATTGCGGAGGCCGAGAAACCTAATCAGGAGAAGAGCATGGATCAACCTGAGGAGAACGCTACGGCAGACGCATCAACTCCAGCCTTAGATAGTGAAGTGACGGAAGAGGATGACCTGGTGCCACCTACCCAGCTGTCCACCGACCAAATGGAAACTGATGATCCGGAAGCGGATAAACAAGTTAAGAATAATGATGATGCTAGGACGACAGATAAAAAGGAAACCGTAGAGGACAAACCAAACAAGAGTGGTGATGCAGCAACCCCAGAAAAGGCGTCCCTAGAAAGTGCAAAAGTTGCCGAGGAAACGACGACGTCTGGTGAAGCAGCCAGTGTGGACAAGGTGAAGAGTCTCATTAGCGAATGGGGGGACGATGATGAGGAAGAGGATGAGAATGGGGTTAGTGCGGCGGCGAAGGAGGAGCTATAATTACTAGATTTATTTATGTTCTAAGTTCGGCGATTCAACGCAGGTTAGCAGATAATAGCATCTGAGCTCGCAAAGAATTTTCGGTTTCTATTGTAAATTAAATTGTTAACGAAGATCGCGGTGGATGATAAGATACGCATATGCACAGGTTTAAGTGTATAAGATCTAATCTACACGTCCCACGTACTTGTAAATCCCCTCCCATCCCATCTATGTTGCGCTGCTAGCACGGAAATCGTAAAACTCGTAGGAGTCCCCTTAAATGAGAGATCAGAGACCAAACAACCCAACATTTAGCTATTTATGAGTGTCCGTTTCTTCACCCACACGCCACCACCAATAGAGCAACCAACCAACATTTCACGACTAGGTAAACACTTTATATATACACATATGCCTATTTACATACATATAGAGATGTAGTTACATAGCTGTTGTTTTAATTGGTTTAAAACAAGAGGCAGGATGTTCCCAGATAAATAAGTAAAATGATTGACGTTTTATGATTGGTTTAGTAATATTAATCAAAAACAAAAAAGGATGCCCTTTTTTTTGATTACCAACTTAACTGTAAGGTTTATTATATATAATAAAAGCATAAAAAAATAACAAATACTTTGGAGAATGAAAAATATAAATGTAGACGAAAAGACATTTTTGTGCTTTATATTACGGCTATTTATAAAAAGATTCAATGGAAATGCACATTTCAGGGGATCTTATTTATTAACAGCTGCTGCCAACGCATAAAAGTTATCCTATCCTATAAAATGTCGCACATTCGGTCACAGCGCAATGAAGATTCCTCTAACCAAGATTACTATTCCTCATCTGAAAAGAGGGGGCGAAAGAAATGCGTTAGCATAGGCATGGGATAATAGTAACCCACATAATCCGCTGCTTACCAGATAGATAAAAATTTATGATGCACATCGTGGCGAAGCCGGCGGCCACAGTTGCGAACTGCGCAAATCCCGCCCAGCGTCGCGTGCTATTCGAGTGCCAGCGCGCCTTCTCGCGCGGAATCACTTCGCAGACGGTGACGTAGAAGAGTGTGCCTCCCGCCAAAGCCTGAACGATAGGCAGAGTTTTGCTGGACCAGGCGGCGGGCACATCCACGATAAGCATGCCCAGGCCAATGCCAATAACTGCGCCCAGAGCAAACACCGAGATGCCGACGAACTGGGCGCGAAAACTTGTCTGCGGGTTCGAGCGGAACTCGAGTCCCAGACAAAAGCCCATCACGAACTTGTGACAGGCGACGGCTCCCAGAAGAAATAGAACCTAAGACAAGACAAAGCAGATTCCGGTTATCTAATTAGACTAAGCGAGCGCGTATTTCTGCTTAAATATTTGACCAAGATTGCGCACTATGAGATCTAGTGCCTAACTATGTCAAGGCAGGCAGCACCGACCTTTGTGGACGAGTTTTGGACTCCAATGGCCAGTCCTTCGATGGCTGAGTGCAGGGACAGGGCCACAAAGAGTCCCAAGGTGCCAGTCATGGATTGGGCGCAGGGTTCCGTGTGGCTGGTGTGGCAGATGCGGGCGTTGGCGTCCTCGACACTGGCGTCATCGCAGCCGGATGCGGTGTACGGATGATCGTGGTCATGATCGCTGCTTGATCGAAACACAAAGCAATTAGTGGCGGGTGCGGGCAGGGAAATGCATTTCAACCTACTGGTCATGGTGGGCATGTGAATGGCTGTGTGACGTAGGCTCTGCTGATAACAGAGGTGCCCGCTCACCGACTGCCCCATAGCCACTGCCACTGCCAATGGTGGGTCGCCTTACAGGCTCGCTTTCTGGAGCCTGGGCATGTGTGTGCTGTATGGCCTCGCCAAAGAAGTAGTGTATGAACTCGTCGATGAAGTAGATGATGAAGAAGCCGCCGCACATAGCTACTTCAGCAAATTTCGAGTCCATTTGCTCGCGCACCTGTTGCAGTATTGGTTAACAGGTCATCAAATCGCATAAATGATAGTAACCCGAACTCACCTCGGGCAGAATGTGAACCAATGCGGTGGCCAGCAGAATGCCAGCTCCGAAGCAGAGAAGCAGGGACGTGGTCAGCGGGAAGCGGCGACGGTTCCGCTCCGAAATACAGGCGGGCAGCATTCCGGACAAAAGGCTTCCCAGCCCAAGGACGAGCATGGCCAGCACCTTCTCCAGGTCGCCACGACTCGTGGCAACCGAACTGGGGATCGGGGTAATTTCCATGGGTAAAGCGTCGTTTGCCAAGCTCATTGTTTCAGCTGCCAGGCCTAGTCATCAAGAGTGGGCCAGTAAAACACACAAAAGTTCGTTGCATTTACTATTTTTAAACTAAACCGATGCACACCTTGCCCCTCGTTTGGCACAAAATACCTAAGTCGAACAACAGCCTCTTGATTAATGGTCACACCAGCGGTTTCCCCAAAAAGTAGTGCAGATAGGGCCCATTCCGATAACTGTTGTCGAAAATGACCCTGGATTTAAAATTCAAAATTTGACCGTTTCTGTCCCGATTGTCCGTTAAAAAATGCATCGTCGTTGTATTATCTGTGGTCAAGAGCCGGGCGACCACTGCGTCTATCCGCGCAACATGACCGAGGCTCGTCGATGGCAGAACCTGGCCAACCTCACCAGCTTTGACGTAGACACGGAATCTCTGTGCCGCCACGGATGCGTTTGCTCCGCCCACCTGGACGCGGATCACCGGGGATCCAGCTCGGACTCGGAGGGCTCATCTGGTGCTGCTGAGGGAGCAAGAACTCCTGCCGGCCTTCAGGAATCCAGCGTCAAGTGGACCTCTTCGGGATCGGGATCTGGCCCAGGTTATCCCACCAACAGCAAGGTCGTCCAGGAGATGCAGGACCAAAGCAAACGGAGTCTTAGTTCGGAGAGACAGGAAGGGAGCAGTGCGATCCGATGCAATAATGGTTTCTGTCGCTTTCGAAATGCCTGCAACAGTATGTTACAGGGCAATCCCTATAACTACACCCAAATGGGTCAGAATTTCGCCAATCCACAGGCTACTTCCAAATTAAACGCGAGGGTAAATCAATCTCCTTTTGGAGCCGCAGGTTGTGCCAATGCAAACTGTAAAATAATGAGGAACACGAGCACTGGAAGTTCTGCCGAAGGTTGCACTTGGACAAACTCTCCAGGAGATCCCCACAAAGCTACGAGAAACACGAGCACGAGAGCTTCTCCCAATGCTTGCACTTTAACAAACTGTTCAGCACTGAGGGAAAACCATTCCAAAGCTTATGCGCCAGATTCCGGGAGCCAGGAAAGTACGAAGAAAACCCAATATAAGGAGATATCGAGGGGTAGCCCACAAAGGAAACAAAGATCGGAGGACTCGAAGCCAAATGGAGATGATTTCCGCAGCTTAAGCAGTACGCAAACATGGCGAAGTTACGGCCCCTCCAAGATGCCCATGAACCAGCTAAACAGGAAACAGAAGCCGGAGCTGAAGAGCCAAGGCTGCCAGGTTTGCATCAACTGCCATTTAAAGGATAAGGAGGTGCAATGCTCAAAGGTGGCTTTGCAGAGCCAGAGTTCCGCACCAGTTGGTCGACCCAAGCCTGTTGGTTCCTTCAGCTATCAAACAGCCAGTTCAGTCACGGGTTTCTCTACCAGATATACCACTAATTCAAGCAACTTTACCTACGGCGGCGAACGAAAAAATACAAATGCCATCAACGTGCTGCTTATGAACGGCACCAGAAATAACGACTACGATAATTCTTGCTGCTGTCCGACCAATATTCGTCCCTTGGCGCCGCCTCCAGAGATTTGCGTACAGGAATCGGATCTCACCGAGAGCAACGAACGAGCCGTGTTTCCGGAAATTGACAAGCCAAACTATAGAGTTTGTCGGTCTACCAACGAGACGAACGTTCTGGTCCTCGAAGAAGGTCCAATGGATGGTTGTACCCCCAAAGCTACGGGGGACCCGGATACAGCAGCTGACGAGGCAAACAATGATCAGTCAAATTCTAACCAGAACCGCAGTAAGGAACAGCAGAATGATTTTGTCAATAACTGGCTCGATTGCCCGGCCGCGGACAACTTCACCAAGGTCCTGGAGTTGCAGAGAGCTCGCATCAAGGAGCTGGAGAATCTGCTGCAGCAGCACAACCTGCTGCAGCAGACCATCCAGCACAAGGTGGCGGAGCTGCAGTGCACAGATAAGCCAGTTCCTAAAGATGATACCACAAGTTGACATCATTAAACCAAAACACATCCGACACACGTGTATCCAAAGGGCTTTCGTGGGTTTTCCAAGGGTTAAGAGTGGTTTATTCGCAATTACCGCTTGAATTCCAATACCAAACTTTCAGTTTGAACCATCTAAATCAAGAGCTAATCCGTAGGGGTCTAGGCAGCGGTCTGGATGACATCGGTGTAGAGCTTGACCTTAGTGGCAATGCTCATGTCGACGTATTTGTCGCCAATGGAAACGATCAGTCCGCCGATGATGCTGGGGTCCACACGAGAGGTGATCTTCAGGGACTCGTTGCCCTTCAGGAAGGACTGAAAGCAAGGAATCAATGAATGGCGATGGGAAAGAAGGCGGGGCAGGAATAAGTAGCTACCTTGAGGGCACCCTCCAGCTGCTTGCTCTGGGAGGCGTCCAGGGGCTTGGCGGTGACCACCTCGCAGACGACCTCGCCGCGGTGGGCGGCCATGATGGTCTTGTAGGCATTGATCACGGTGTCCAGCTTCTTCAGACGACCGTTGTCGGCCAGCAGACCCAGCAGATTGGCGGTCGCCGGGGCGAAGCGCAGCTTCTCGGAAGCCTCCTTCAGAGCGGTGGCCATGACCTTCTTGTTGATGATCGGGCTGGTCACATACTCGCGCAGCTTCTTGTCACCACGGATGGTGGCCTGCAGGGCAGTCAGGTCCTTCTCCACCTGGTCCAACTGGCTTAGCTTGGAGGCGGCCGAGTACAAGGCGGTGGCATAGCGACCCTCCAGACCGAACACCTGCACTGGGGGCTTCACCGTCGCCTGGGCGGCTGCCGAGCTGAGGGTACGGCTCTGCGGGATTATCAGAAGAGAGAACAGTAAGTGAGTCCTTCGGTTTAATAAACAGAAATTGCCTTGGGTTAAAGTGGGCAAAAATTACATAACCAAGAAAAGCGCGTTAGATAATTGTACAAAAGCGACGGCAGGTTGTCCAGGCACTATTAACATACGCCGATGTTTAAATGACTTGGCTTGGCACGGGGAGAGTTCTATTCTCCCTAATTAATTCACTAAAACCTACCAAAATTGCCAATTTGTTAACAGAGGCCATCGTTTTTATCCCGAGAATTTTTCAGCTAAAAATCGCAGCTGTAACCAGGGTTCCCTTACTCGTTACGGGACCTTTCGATATCTGCGCCAGGGTTGCTTTGAGGTGGGGATCAGCTATCGATTACCAAAAAAGCTAGATTTAAATATATAAAAACTAGCTAGATTCATTTGGAAAGTTAAAAATTAGATCTCAATCAATTTTTAAATGGTATTTATAATTTTCCGTTTACTAATTATGGTACAAATTTCCTTTACCAATACTGGTTTATTAAGACGGTAACTTAAATATAAAAATCCTTATAATAGGTTTCCTTTTTTTTTTAATAGTGCTGTCATGAATTGAATTTCTTAAAACGTTAATTGAAAAACAAGGAAAGCTGGCGGGAATTTGAAACGACTCGGTTTGAGATTCGATTCACGTCTTTTTTATTTGTTTTAATTTTTTAAATGGTGATTCTCATATTCTTTTTGCTCTTCAATAGAAATACGGATGACTTTTGACTTAAATAGAAAACTAAATATGTCTGAAATGGTTGCGAATATGTGAATGTTGCATAACCACACGGGAAACTATAGTTGCAAGTGGTTGGAAACACATTGGGTTGGGAGCGCGAATTGAAATTCAGTTTACTTGTCATCTGAAAGGGATTAAACTGTTAGTGAATACTCTTGCTAGCAATAGAAAGCGTCATCTCTTACCTTCATCCTCGTCTTCTTCCTCGCCCTCGCCATCCTCACCGTCCTCGTCGTCGAATGCCTCCTCCTCGTTTTCTTCGTTGTCCTCCTCGTCCTCGGGCTCCACCTCGATATCAGGTACCAGATAATACTGCAGTGGATTTGGCCAAAGGTCGTCCTTTATCAGTTCTGCGATCTCATCGTTGACGGGATCGGTGTTATCCGAGTACCAGTCGAAGAAGGTCTTGTACTCGGAGTTGCGCTTCTTCTTGTTGCCGTAGGGCTTCGTCAGCAGCTCTTTGGGTAATACTATACATTAGCGGGCTCACCCCCAAAATTCGCGAAAAAATTATCCTCGATGGACCGCGATTTCTTAAGAATTTACGTGCAAAAAGAACTTGGCGGTCGGCCATGGTTCTCTTGTAATTAAATTTCAAAGTTCTCGGGTTTGCTATAAAAAACAAGGGTGCTTTTCTCATATTTTCAATCAAAGTAATTAAGTTTTAATGAGTTCCTATAAAATTAATTAATTGTTCAAATGAGTTCCTATAAAATTATTTAATTGCTTAAATGAGTTCCTATAAAAAAAGTGTAGACTTTTGTCACATTTTTTTAATTGTATTTTTTGTCTAATGAAAAAACTTATGCAAATAATCATGTTATGAGTGGAGCGTGGACTATAAAGGACATGATTGAGATTTTAGTGACGGCCAGGAACGATCACATCCATCCAAGGTCCCCCACCATTTTAATGCATTAATTAAACCTCAAACAATTTGTATCTTTATATTTATTTAAATAGTTTCAATGAACACTTTTCCGCACCACCATTGAGGTAAAGTTCCAGGCGCGTTTTTTTATAGTGGTGTCCCCGTTAGGCCTAGTCCACGCTTCAGATCCGAATATAACAAAGAGTCTCCTAATTAACAGCTGAGTTGTTGTCGAAGGTGTCCTAAAAATATATATGCGAAATTTTATGATGTATGTTAAATTTGAAATGAAAGCATCGTGTAAGTACAAATTAAAAAAAAAAATGGAACGAGTCACAAGTAAAATTTGGCATGAAATTAAAAAAAAATCGCGGCGATTTTTTTTAATTTCATGCCAAATTTTACTTGTGACTCGTTCCATTTTTTTTAATTTGTACTTGCACGATGCTTTCATTTCAAATTTAACATACATCATAAAATTTCGCATATATATTTTTAGGACACCTTCGACAACAACTCAGCTGTTAATTAGGAGACTCTTTGTTATATTCGGATCTGAAGCGTGGACTAGGCCTAACGGGGACACCACTATAAAAAACGCAAGACTGGCACGTCATGTTGAACAATATGAATCAATAAACAAAATTTTTTGATAAAAATTTGAATATTGGGGGCAGACAACTCGATTTTTATAGCAAGTATGAGAAAAGCACCCTTGTTTTTTATAGCAAACCCAGGAACTTTAAAATTCAATTACAAGAGAACCATGGCCGACCGCCAAGTTCTTTTTGCACGTAAATTCTTAAGAAATCGCGGTCCATCGAGGATAATTTTTTCGCGAATTTCGGGGGTGAGCCCGCTAATGTATAGTATTACCGCTCTTTGAGCAGGTTCTTGCCCTCCTTCCACTTTATGGGCGTGCTAGTGGACGCGGGCCAATCGCCGTTTTCTGAAGCAGCTGAAAGTGAATTAGTTATTGGATGTCCTTTATGTGTATCCTGACGGACCTACCCGCTGAATTTAAGTGGAACTCTTTGGTGAGCACCTTATTCTCAAAGTAAGGGTTTTCGTCGAAGTGGAAGTTGATGCGGTAGCCCGATTTAATGTCCTCGAACTCCTCCACCTCCAGTTTGCTGAGGGCGTGCAGGCACTCCTCCTCCTCCTCGTCCAGAATGCCGGATACTTGCGGGTGGTTGATAAACTGCAAACATGGTAGTTTGAATTAGCATGGCGCAATCGATATTGGAGCATTTTTTAGTGGTTTGAATTTAAATGTTTTTGGCCCCCAATCGGTAGTTATTTAAATGGAGGACTGGGAAAATTTGTGTATTTCCCGCAGAGGCCCGCCAGACGGGTCTATCGATAACACGATTTTCTCGGTGGGGTAAATGAGCGGGGAGCCGGCGGCGAAGGCATTACAGCCCAAGATGAACAAGAAAAATTCCTCGAATAGAGAAAATTTCTTGTACATGTGTGCCCTGGGTCATGGAACCCATTGCATTGTCGGACCCTCGAAAGAGAGCTGTGGGCTTTATCTCTGATACTCAACGATAGACACGCGGACCGGGCAACAGCCATGAGGACTCACCGAGGTCACCCAGAAGTTGGGGATCCGCTTGACCAGTTCGCTGCGCTTCTCGTAGCACGGCTTCCGCAGCTTGTTGTACTTCTGCTCCACCTTGAGGATCTCCTCGCTGGCCTTCTCGTTCAGCGCGTCGATCTCGTTCTGGCAAGCATCAATCTGCTCCAGCGCCTCCGACTCCTCCTCGTTGTTGCCGGCGGCTGCGGTTGTGTTGCCATCGGCGGGGGCGCCGTCCAGCTTGGCTCGCTTTGGCACGCTCGACATTCTGCTCGCTTTTCCGGTGTGCGTGCGGTCGTAATTTACGAGATATTTGACCAAAAAGCGGCGGTACAGTTGAGCAGAGAAGAGAAGCGAAGCGGATTTTTACCTTGCGTTTGCGGCTGCGGAGCTGTAAGTGTATCGATACTATCGATTGGCCGGCCCACCACCACCCTCGCTTTGCAGCACTGCACCCTTGCGCACTTTCGGCGCTTTGCAACACGCGCCGACTATCGATAACACTCCGTTTGTTATTTCTCTCCGCCTATCGGGCCCTATCGTTCTTCGATATCGAGATTTGATGCCGAGCTGTAATAGCTGAAAATATTTTATAATTTTATATTCGCATCGTTTTCGAAAACATCCGCAACATGGCCACGGCTGAAGCCCAAATCGGTGTGAACAAAAACTTGCAGAAGCAGGACCTCAGCAACTTGGTAAGCAGACCGAAAAAGGACCGCCCGACGCCGCCTGGTTTTTTCTCTCCGCCCGTGTGTGAAAGTGTACGCGTCGTCATCATGGGAGCCGCTTCCCCGGAAAACAGCGGGGAGCGGGGCACCAGGACGCGATCGGATACCCTCGAGCGGACCACAGCCGGTTCTCCAGTAATCCCGAGTGGGTTTTGCCAGGGCCAACAGACTTTTGTTGTGTCTCTGAAAACGTAGGGAAAATGCAGCACGTGGCGCTAAATTTAGGGACTGTTTGGTTTTCCCCGGGGTTTTGACCCTGCGAATGGGCTCGATTTGTGCCCGGGCGGGACTTAGAGCCCGACCAGCAGCTCAGTTTCGCGAGGGCAACCCGACTGTTGTCATCCATTTAGCTGATGCAATTCAAGCGACATTCTAACCTCAAAATCCACGGCTTTCACATATACACACATGCAGCTGAGGCGGGATGTTTTGTCGGGGGGCGTGGCGGTGGTAAACGAGACTTGTTCACCCACTTTCCTCCCGCTGGATCAAACTTTATTAATCGGTTGGCATTTGACATCTTGCAGGACGTGTCCAAACTTACGCCTCTTTCGCCAGAGGTCATCTCCCGCCAGGCAACCATCAACATTGGCACCATCGGTCATGTGGCCCACGGCAAATCCACGGTGGTCAAGGCCATCTCCGGCGTGCAGACGGTGCGTTTCAAGAACGAACTGGAGCGCAACATCACAATCAAGCTGGGTGAGTGCGGGATCCGTCCAGGATGGCCATAGTTCTAAGATGTACCACTCCTAGTATAAGTTAGCCGTATGTTGATGTTGATTCTTCCTGCTCTGCTCGCCTGTAAACCCGTAGTGCCCTAAGAATGTATGTAAACCTTCTCGGCTGGCCGACGATAACCCTTAAAACCCTGTTTAGCCCTAAGATTAATCTTACTTAACACCGTTCCGACGACGGCACACCGCGTAGCCAACTCTGTCGCTGCTTTAAATCGAAATACTGTTGAAAAAAGCGTTCTGCGAATGATTGTCTCTTGTAACTTTTACTCCTGTGTATTTTGTTTACTTAAATTGCTGGATTATAGCACGCGTAGCCTTGCCTGTCAAGGTGTGTCGTCGCCTAAGTAGACTAAAAAGAAAGAAATTTCCCATAGAATATTGTACTCTACTAGGCTGGATATGCAGGCGGTCCTACATATTGTATTTAAGAATCTCTTTCTGTTAGCTTAGTCTTGAATTTGCTATCTTGATTGATTCGAACTATAATCCAGCAATTTAATTAATTGCCAATCTTTTTCTTCTTTTTCCCCATTTCTCCGGTTTTTTCGTTTACTTCGGTTGCGACGCGCTCAAAAACAAAATCCACACAACCCGCCATCCAATCCAAAATTGTCCAAAACTTGTCATTTGCAGAACGCTTAAGCGAAAAGAAAATCAAAAAACTTGTGAGCTCCAGGCAGCAGCGACAGCAGTATGAAATCAAGCAACGTTCCATCCTGCGGCATCTATCCGAATTGCGGCGCCACAGCCGGTTGCGCCGCCTCTGCACGATGCCAGCCCCATTCTCCATGCCATCGTCTTCCTCCAGCGTGGGCAGACGCACCAGCCGGCGGAGCAGTAGCCAGACCTCACTGAGTCCCAGCAATAGTAGTGGCTATGGCAGCGTCTTTGGCTGCGAGGACCATGACGTGGGCCAGTCTCAAATTCTTAAGGGATCCGCCTATCTAAAGCGACGACGTAGCTGCGGTGTGAGCACGCCGACTCCGAACTCCAAGCGGTCCAAAAACAACGAGGGAATGATGGTCAAGAAGCCGCGGAGGGGCGAGTACATTGTGGAGCGCATTGAATGCGTGGAGGTGGATCAGTATCAGCCAGTCTTTTTTGTCAAATGGCAGGGCTACGCCCCCAGCAAAAACACCTGGGAGAGCCTGGCCAACGTTGCGGACTGCGCCCAAATGGAAGAGTTTGTGGAGCGGCATCAGCAGCTCTACGAAACGTACTTAGCCAAGATAACCAGTGAGCTGGAGAAGCAGCTGGAGGCCTTGCCGCTGATGGAGAACATCACTGTGGCCGAGGTTGATGCCTTCGATCCCCTCAATCTGCAGCTTGACCTCATTCTACTGGCCCAATACCAGGCTGCGAGCAGTCGTAGCCAGAGGGAGCCGCAGAAGATCGGAGAGCGAGCCCTACGCAACATGCAGCTCAAGCGGGCCCAATTTACGCGGCGCAAGCAGCTGGTTGACCTCTCCATGTTCGAGCGACGCATGAATGATGTGGAGCAGCCGTCGCCTCCCATACAAGTTGAGAACAACGTGGATCTGGACACCATAGACGCCAACTTCATGTACATACAGAAGAACATAATAGGCGAAGGTGTGCCGAAGCCTGAAGCGGGGCTTCTGGGTTGTAAGTGCAGCGACGAGGATGGTCGAGGAGAGGAATGCGCCGCCTCAACGAAGTGCTGTGCCCGCATGGCCGGCGAGCTGTTTGCCTACGAGCGAAGCAACCGACGGTTGCGCCTGCGTCCCGGAAGCGCAATCTTCGAGTGCAATAGCCGGTGCGCATGCAAAGAGACGTGCTCCAACCGCCTAGTGCAGCACGGACGACAGCTTCCGCTGGTGCTATTCAAGACGAGCAACGGGAGCGGCTGGGGTGTCAAGACTCCAAATGCCCTGCGAAAGGGTGAATTTGTGTGCGAGTACATCGGGGAGATCATCACCAGCGACGAGGCCAATGAGCGGGGAAAGGCGTACGACGACAAGGGCAGGACGTACCTATTTGACTTGGATTACAACACGGCTCAGGAGAGCGAGTACACAATTGATGCGGCAAACTATGGCAACATCTCGCACTTTATCAACCACTCGTGTGATCCAAATCTCGCCGTGTTTCCCTGCTGGATCGAGCACTTGAATGTGGCCCTGCCGCACCTTGTGTTCTTCACGCTGCGCCCAATCAAGGCGGGCGAGGAGCTGAGCTTCGACTACATTCGCGCGGATAACGAAGACTTACCCTACGAGAACCTCTCGACCGCTGTGCGCGTTGAGTGCCGCTGCGGAGCGGACAATTGCCGAAAGGTCCTCTTTTGAACGGATATAGAGTTCTCTTTTTTTTTGTTAAGTCGGAAAATACTATAAACGGCATTAACTTTTATTATTTTCGTTTGGCGCTTGCCGGCCATCTGAAAGCAGATTTTATATTATGAACATTTAATTGATTGCATTTTAATTATTTATTTGTTAATTCTTTTGCACTGCCAAATGCGAATAGCGACGAATCGTGGATTATATTAAGTTTGAACAAAATACGCCTAGAGAGTAAATCGAAAACTCTGTATAATTTGTACATGTAACTCTATACATTCATTTTTTTCTTTTATTGAACTAGGTTAACAGTAGTGTTTGGACAAACCACCTTTATAATGTGCTGAAATTAAGTACGGTATTATGTATGTGTAAATCAATATTTCACAATAAATAACTTATGATAATTAAATGATGTTATGTATTTATTTAAGCCTTATGTTTTGGAAAACAAAATGTAGTTTAGCATAGATAATAATTCTGTGAAATGGCCATATAGCACTATAGTTAGACTTTTGCACAGAAGAGTCGAAGAACCAAGACATATGTTCTTTATAATTAATTTCGCCCTGTTTTAGGTTACGCCAATGCCAAAATCTACAAGTGTGACAACCCCAAGTGCCCGCGCCCGGCCAGCTTCGTTTCGGATGCTTCGAGCAAGGACGACAGCTTGCCCTGCACCCGACTCAACTGCTCCGGAAACTTCAGATTGGTGCGGCATGTGAGCTTTGTGGATTGCCCCGGTCACGACATTCTTATGGCTACCATGTTGAACGGCGCCGCTGTGATGGACGCCGCCCTGCTGCTCATTGCTGGTGGGTACTTTACATCTTTAAGTAATAGAGAGATTTACCAATTTATAACCATTTCCTCATATGCAGGCAATGAATCATGTCCACAACCGCAAACCTCTGAGCATTTGGCTGCCATTGAAATCATGAAGCTGAAACAGATTCTGATCTTGCAAAACAAGATCGATCTGATCAAGGAGAGCCAGGCGAAGGAGCAGTACGAGGAGATCACCAAATTCGTCCAGGGCACCGTGGCTGAGGGCGCCCCGATCATCCCGATCTCGGCCCAGCTCAAGTACAACATCGATGTGCTCTGTGAGTACATTGTGAACAAGATCCCCGTGCCACCGCGCGACTTCAACGCCCCGCCCCGTCTGATCGTCATCCGATCCTTCGACGTGAACAAGCCGGGTTGCGAAGTGGCCGACCTGAAGGGCGGCGTGGCTGGCGGTTCCATCCTGAGCGGTGTCCTGAAGGTTGGACAGGAGATCGAGGTGAGACCGGGTGTCGTGACCAAGGACAGCGACGGCAATATCACCTGCCGTCCAATCTTCTCGCGCATCGTCTCGCTGTTCGCCGAGCAGAACGAGCTGCAGTACGCCGTGCCCGGCGGTCTGATTGGTGTGGGCACCAAGATCGATCCGACGCTGTGCCGTGCCGATCGTTTGGTCGGTCAGGTGCTCGGCGCCGTTGGCCAGCTGCCGGACATTTACCAGGAGCTGGAAATCTCGTACTATCTCCTGCGTCGCCTTCTGGGTGTCCGCACTGATGGTGACAAGAAGGGTGCGCGCGTGGAGAAGCTGCAGAAGAACGAAATCCTGTTGGTAAACATCGGATCCCTTAGCACTGGCGGCCGCATCTCGGCCACCAAGGGTGATTTGGCCAAGATTGTGCTTACGACGCCTGTGTGCACGGAGAAGGGCGAGAAGATTGCCCTTAGCAGACGTGTGGAGAACCACTGGCGGTGAGTAGACTCAGTCCCCTAACAGATTCTTTGAAATAACTTTTAAATATTCCCTTTCAGTTTGATCGGTTGGGGTCAGATCTTTGGAGGCAAGACAATCACACCCGTTTTGGACAGTCAGGTAGCAAAGAAGTAGAACTAAGTTAGCATCCCATTGGTTCTACTCTTGCAAACAACACCAGCGACATCAGTAGCAGCATCATCTTTATTAGGCCTCTTTGCCCTGCTCCTCCTTGTCCCCCAGCTCCATTCTTCCCGTGTCCGTTGATCAAACCGAAACAATTAAGTACCAACAAGAAATACATACCTAACTTAATTTATTGAATTTTGTTGTCGAGTATGTATATAAAAAGAAAACACACGTTCCGCTTGCGAGTGTTGTGCATCTATAGCAGAATCAGGCATTACAAAAACAACTAATAGGATATACCTTACATATTATATTAACTAAAGGCAAATCTGATACATCGTAAAATTGTTTTTATGATTTAAATACAAAAGAAAAACGAAAGGAAAAAAACACGTAACAAATTGTATTGCATTTTTTACAATTAAAACCTCAAGAACTGACTACTTATTTTTGGAATGTTGGAGGGAGTGTTATGTTCAGAATGTTGGGTAGAAAACCGTGTTAGGTAGGCCTTGAAACCCTTAGAGAAAAAGTCAAACACGGATTTTAATTTCATTATAGACCAATTTATTTCCACTTTTAGTTCAATTAAATTTAAATAGTTACAATACGATTTTTGTTCAATAACACATTGATACTCGTAATATTTTGTTGTTTAAGCAATTATTCATACAAATCTCAATATCGTTTTTGAAACACGATGTCCGTCGCCACCGATTACAGTTAATCCGTATTCGACCTTGACATCAATTGTGTTGAATAATTTTTGAAACGGTTTGGTTTTTTTCGATTTGGTAAATTTGTTTTAACTATCGCACACTAGTTTAATTTTAATGTATTTTTATCTTTTGTAATTTTAAACTACTATTACCAAGTATTTGTTAATTTAATATTTGGTTTTTTGAGACTTCGTTTAATAGTAAATATAGCTTATTGAATAAAAATTCGTACTTAGCCGTGATGTACATATGTTGTTTTGGTTTTACTGTTGAAACTAAATTTTGATAAATGACTCACTAATAAGTATATTGAAAAACGTTTGATTTCATTATTTAATACTATTGAGTAATTTCTGTAATACTTGTAATTTCACTTTGCTAAATTATTCCCCCAAATCGGGGGACACGATTGCGTTGTGGTCAGTACACGCTTTGAGCATTTGATAACAGAGTCGAGTCTTCGTTGAACATACATACAATATTAATACCCGAACCTAAACAACAAATTGTACAATTCATGCTTTTTCGGTATACAGCTATTTTGAGCATCCGTTGAACACAATACAGTTTTCAGGTCAGAGATCGATTACAACCAAAAGCGGAACAAGAACCGTTTTCGAATAAGTTTCCTTAACCATTCGGGTCATCAGAAGAGTGAGTAGGGGAATTAGGAATAAACTAAGACTGAGGCAAAGGAAAAAAAATGTACTCTTTAGTATTTATTTGGGGTATCTTTGGCTTTCGTCTAAGTGAAGCTTCGACTAATTGCTTGAGTAACTCCTGGCTTAGTATGATTACGACTAGTTTTGCAAATTGATCGAATCAAACAATTCATTCATTACCTCTGGATCGCCACTGTCCATCTACCTGTATTCCATATACATATAATTATATCGTGCTTATATCGTTGGCATTAGACTGTCTAGGACCCGCCCGATTCAAGAAGTAAACGTTAGTTATTCTCTAGCAAGTCCTTCGTTATCGATCAAGAAACCGTCTAATGTATATTTAACCCCACACAAAAACGATTTCTTACTTCTATATACTGACGCAGTTTCATTTTATATGGTACATTCATTTGAGTTTACTGGGAAAGGAATGGCAATTTAGAAGTTAGAAGAGCTTTTGTCCGGATTCCGACACTTTAATAGAGCTGGTATGGAATGGTAATGAGCCTTGAATTCAAATTCGTATCCTAAGTTTTCCTCTATTTATGCATGTATATGTCAATTGCTTTATCCTAGAGTTCGTATGTGCAATGTTTGTGCATCTTGGGGATGAGCAGCAGGGAATACCTTCAATTTTTTGGTCAGCTTCCTTTAGTTGTTTATAAAAAGTTTAAATTTCATACATTCATTATTTAGATATTACATACGTACACAATTATTGACAGTTAACGTTGGCAAAATGGCAGATGGCAGTAGGGTTTGACATCTTAATGATCAATTTCATATATATATAGTATATGCTAAGTATTCAACAGTTCGCTAATTTCCTCATAATGCATTGGTTATAATTGATTTTTGCCCGGTCTAACTTGCTTATCCTATCGTTTCCTATCGTATGGTACAGTACAGATTCAATTACATACATACAGAGATATACAGGTGCATAACAAACACGCAGATTTACATGCCGCTGTTGGGTTCGAGTATCATCATGGTTATATCTAACAATCAGTTGGTTACCATCTACTCGCCTATTTAATGACACAGTGATTTATGTGGATTAAAGTACGCTTAATATGCCTATATACAGGATCTATCTCTCGTTGCAGCAGCAATTGGTTGGGTTCCTAAGTTTCTTATCGCGTTGATTAGCCTTCCGGGGGCGGGATTCGGGTGTTTGGAGCCTGCGTTTTCTTTAGGATGCTCTTCTGGCCGGGGATCGGGCATCTTAAAGAAAATGGCTTAAATCTCATTCGTTGACATCTTCATCCGACGAGCTGGCAGCCGGTATCGTTGAGAACTGCCACTTTTCCCGGTTGTTGTTCTTGCTAAGAGACAAAATACTAAGGATTTAGAACAGGTCTTTGGTCTTGTATACCTTAATATAATCATAATATATTGCTATCCTACACAGAAAAAAAATTCGATATGAAATAGGATCAATTCTACCATATTTCATATCAATAATAAGCCGTTATGATTTATGTCAAATTTATGATTTAAACATATCAACTTGATATTATATCATATCATATGAAACAACAAATTTAGTATATTTTGAACAAATAATATAAAATAAGGTAAACATAATCTTTATTCATATCAAAATGATATGAATAACTTGATCTTTAAAAAATATAAAATTGACCAGCACATATCAATCTGATCTTTTGTCAAATTTTTTTCTGTGTATAACTACACAACAAAAAGCATGTTCCCGTAAAATCGATATGGCCATGTAAATTTCAGGTCATGGGAAACCCATATCGTTTTTACATGAAATAATCTTTTCGACCAGGTCAAATTTACCTGGCCTCATATCAAATTAAAATTAAAAATAATGTAAAATCGATCTACGTTTCATATCGATTTTTTTGGGTGTATGTACTCACCCATGCTTCTTGGCATTGCTGGGCAGGGTGTGCGAGCTGCGGTAGTAGCTATCGAGCGGCTCCTCCTTGGTCTCCTCCAGCGACTTGCGCTGCAGCGTCATCGTCTCCTGGTGCGAGCTCGAGGATCCGGCGCCGCTCATCTCGGCATCCAGGTAGTACTTGGCGCTCTGCGCTATCTTGCAGTTCTCGCACTCGCTCAGGTAGTCATCGTCCAGGCTGGTGTCGTTGGGCAGGAAGTGCTCCTTGGGATTGAGGCAGTTCTTCGAGGTGGTGCACACGGGCAGCTGCTTGTTGGGCGATCGTCCGCTGTTTGCGGATCCGCTGGTGGCCTTCGGCGTCACCGGGTAACTGGGCATCTGGCAGTGGGCAATCGCCAGGCTCGTGGGAGCAGCTCCTCCTCCAGGGTCCCGCTTCACGCGCAGTATCTTTGGCAGTGTGGTGCTTTTGGCCGAACTTATCCCTGTCTGGCCACCCTGACTGGTGCTCTCCACCGGCGGAATGCTGATCACCGAGGGCACCTTGCTGACCACACTGTTGATGGTGCTGTTCAGCGACACCTTGCCGCTGATGTGCTTGGGCAGGGTGTAGGTCACGTGGTTGGCCAGTGGGTAGAAGGTGCTCGAGTTTATCTTGCCGCTGGCCAGCTTCTCGCCGGATCCTGCGGCCGGACTCGCCGGCGGCAGGGTCAGCGAGGGCGTCTGCTCCTTGGAGCGCTGGCCACTGGACACCGGCTTGCTCAGCGTGTAAATGGTGGCCACGGCGCCGTTGTTCCCGCTGCCGGACGAGCAGGAGGACGAGGAGGTGCTGACCACGGTGGCGCTCTTTAAATTCGTTAGGCTTTTGTAGAGTTTCGGTGGTAAGGTCGGATTGCTCGGATCTGGATGCTGCTGCTGCTGTTGCTGGTTAAAGAAATGTTGCTGCTGTTTCTGCGTCAAACTCAAGTAGGCATCAACCTGGAAGGGAGAGGCGGATGAGCCCAGGGGCCAAGGAAACGGAAAACGGAGGAATGAAACCAGAGATATACATATACCATCGAAAACCAATCAAGTCCCAATTCAAGCCTCCAATTTCGCCTGCGATCTCATTCCCCGCCATCATGTCAAGCTCTCACAAAGGGATTACTTACATTTCGAACTCACCTTTCGATTCAAGTAGGCGCTGGAGAGGGAGTCGCCCCCGCTGGACACGCTGCGTCCGCCGCTCCCGCCTGCGCCGCTGGAACTCCTGCCCCGTTCAGCGGAACTGCTGGAGGACCTCTTCTGCACGCGTCCCAGGACAATTGGCGGGGCCGACACCTCCTCGGGATGCTGCAGCGGCGGCGGCGGAATGATGGCCGACACATTGACGCCGCCGCCCGATCCCGCATGCCCATGGTGCGTCTCGTCGCCCACCTGCTTGGAGATGGTGGCTATCTTGGGCTCGTGTCCGCACCCGCTTCGCCTCAGAGTTCCTCCACCCGAGGCCGCCGCCGTGATCAGATCCTGGGCCTGCTGCTGCAGGTTCGTCGAGGACTTGGCCCGCTGTCCATAGGACAAGGTGGCCGCATGGCGGACCCCACCGCTGACCGCCGCCCCCGGGGACAGGGAGCAGGTGGGCGTGGAGGTGCTGCTGCTGCTCGAGTTGCCGGCAAACAGCTTGCCGGCTCCGCTCAAGAAGGCATTCGCATTGGCCGTGCTGCCCATGTAGGACATGGGCACATGCTGGATGGGGCACTGGCACATGGGCTTCTTGCTGGCCGGCTGCTTCTCGCTGGCGGAGGTGGCACTGCTGCTGCTCTTGGGCTTCAGCTGGAGGGGATCGGCCACAGCGAAGTAGCGTGGAACGGTGCGATGATAGCGCCTCGAACTCGAAGGGGTCTTGCTGATCTGCTGCTGCTGCTGGCTGTTCTTCAGCGTTCCGTGCAGAGGCATCTGGGTGGTCTGGGTCACCGAGTCCGCTGTGCTGCAGGCAGGTGCCGCCGAGATCGTGGCTATCTCCAGGGGCTGCAGCAGCTCCAGGGCCGGCGAGGAGATGGCCGCCAGCAGATGTTGCTGCTGCTGTTGCTGCTGTTGGTGCTGCAACACCTGGGAGTGCGTGGGCGTGGCCAGGAGCTCGCCACTGCCGGCCGGCAGGGAATGATAGCTGGCGGCACTGGCACTGGCATTGATCTCCACATCTGCCACGGTGAGATATTGCTGCTGCTGCTGTTGCTGCTGCTGCTGCTGTGGCAACTGATGGAGCAGCTCCTGGGATCCCCTGGGCGTGGTCCTGCGTCCTGTCGTGTAGGCCGCCGAACTGGAACTGGCCGCCGCAGTGGTCACACTGGCGCTGATGTTCAGGTGGCAGTTCTTGTAGCTGCACTCCCTCCGTTGACCGGCGGCTTGGGCATGGTCTGCAGGCAGATGGATCCACTGCTCACCGGAGGCTGCATCAGGTGCTGCTGCTGCTGTTGCTGCTGCTCCAGGCTGAGCTGGTGGTCGCTCTGCAGGCTGTAGGGCGGCTGGTGATTCTCCCCGGTGGCTATGGTGGTCACCCCCCCGCTGTTGATGTTTATGTTGATCAGATTGGTGGTGCTCTGGGTGTACTGGTTCGACTGGGGCAGCACAGGAGCCGCGGCATGGGGGTGCTGCGGATGCGGATGGGCCACCAGCTGCTGGCTGTAGGGCTGATGGTGCTGCTGTGGCTGCGTGTGCAGCTGGAGCGTGTGCTGCTGCAGATGTTGGTGGGCCTGGACCTGGGCCTGGATCTGTTGCTGCTGCTGCGCTTGGGCCTGGGCTTGGGCTTGGGCCTGCGCCTGGGCCACTGCCGCGTGTTGCTGCTGGCTGACGGTGGCCACCGCTCGCTGGGAACTGGCCGGCAGGCTGACGGTGCACTGGGCACTAAGCGCCTCCGCCTGGGAGATGGCCACCGCCTCCTCGTACGGCGGAGGAGCCTCGCCGCGCGGGAAGTGCGGCTTCCACAGGGGATAGTGGGTGGCGGCGCCGCCGTAGGAGTAGTCGATGGCACTCAGATTGCCCTCCATGTAGCCCATGTTCCCGGCTATGTAGCTGCATGTGGATATGAGGGGATTTGGGGGAACATTAGAGGATCTGGGGATGGAGCCGGTTGCGAAGGACACTCACCCTATGCTGCCCACGATGCTGCGCTGATCCTCCGCATTCTGGCGATTCTCCCGCGCCCGCATCTTTCGCTGCCGCAGGCGATTCACCAGGAAGAAGAGCAGCGACAGGGACAGCGTGGCCGTGATGCCACTGGCCACCAGTCAAATGCCGAAGTCGGTGCTCCCGTCGCTGAACTGGTCGTCCAGGCAGATCACCTCGCAGCAGTTGTTGCCGCTGCCCACCGTCTGGAAGGACTTGCACTTGCTGAACGCCTCGCAGAGCACCATCTTGCACGCCTTGGGCAGTCCGCTGTCGCAGATGCAGAGGCGGCAGGAGTCGGGACCGGGCATATAGTGCATGCCCGTCTCGTACATCTTCCCATTGTAGTCGCGGCAGGACCCGCCGGGGATCAGGCTCGAGCTCACCGCATTTCCATCTGCAGGAGGTGTCAAGAAAACTATGGTTAAAGGGGGATTCTAGCGGATAAAAGTCTTCAGTTCCATTTCTTTAGTTGGAAAAATTACACACGGGGGTGTCGCAGAAATCTCTTCCAACCAAATTTCCCCCCAAAAGCAAATCTCGGTGTCACAGAAACCGTTTGAAAATCAAGTACACGGTTTCAAACCAACCGAATAGTTGGCATTTAAGCAAATGTTCCGAAAATCAGAGCAAATTTATTCCGAAACTCCTAGAAAACTCTACAGATTCTGTGACACCTACGGTTTTGATGGTTTCCAAACCAACCGTACCCAAATCCGTCGCCGGTTTCTGTAACACCCCAGACATTCTTATTTTTATTAAGGCTTTTCGAAACTACAAAAAGTTGTTATTAGAATAAATCAGAACAAGATATTAATTAGTCCCTTTACCATAAAAAAAATGTTTTTAATTCGAAAAGAATGTATTATAGAATGAAGGGGTATGAAGAAAATTAGTTATCCTAAGCTTTTAAGAAGTTGTTGTGGAAATTTGAAGTTATTAAAGCATACTTATGGGCGTTTTTAAGAGGTAAGGATATACATACACGTTTTTACCACACAAATTGTATTATATGAAGACTGTAGAGCTTCTAATAATAATTTACAAAAGTACAAAGTACTGATATTTAATATTTTCTTTGTGGCCAACCAAATTATCTAGGTAAACCTTGTATGTGGGTGCATGCATACATATGTATTTACATAGGCTCCATGTGAATGTACATACACATATTTATGCACCTATAATGCACACTCGATGCTCGCTGAATTCTTTATTTTGACACACTTGACCAACTTTCGCCTCTGCTGATTTAATATTGCGCCACCAAATCGCACATACACACTCGCATTGCCAAAGTGCAGCAGGTGCTGTAAATTTTCTCAGCAAAGAGAGAGGTGGGAAAAGGGGTAAAAGGGGTAGAAGGGATAGAGGGAAGAAGGAGGGACCACAATATTTATCACTTGAGTGAAATTAAATGCAAAGGCATTACATTTTCGACATCATTTAAATGCTAAACAGCAAACGGAAATTCAAATTAAAAACAAATATACATGCACACTCGGACCCACACACACATGCAAGGTATGCGTGTGCAGCAGGAAAGCGAATTTCTGGGCAGGAAACGCACGAACGAAAATGGCAAACAGGCGTGCGTTACGCCCCCGCAAAAAAAAAGAAAAATATCACATACAAAAAAAATGCTGCCTTTTATTCGAGAGTTTCCAAGTGAAACTCGCGTCCGAATTTGTGTGTGTGTGCGATAAATACATACACGCGAGTCAAACCCACACACCCAGTTCACACCCATACAAAGGAGGCGAGTATACATGCAAAAAATAAACACCATACGCACACACCCCCAAACAACCGCCCACCAGCTCCACACACACACCTACAGACCTGCAAGTCTGTGTGTATTCCATACACTGAAAAAAAAGCTTTGCTTCGCTTCTCCCGTATAAAAAAACTAGTTCGTAATTTTGAAATTATAAACATTAGTATAATTTTACTTTTTTTAAAATTTTAGAATTTAAAATGTAAGTTCTGTCTATCAAAAGTCGTAAAAACATGATTCCATTTCTTTCCGTGCAGAGCAAAGCGAAATTTTGCAGGCCACTTCCTTCGTATTGCCATTTCCCCACCCAAAAAACCGTTATGCCCCCTTTTCTCTCTCTCTCACTCTCTCTGTTTTCTGCAGAGGAAAAGAGCGAGAATGTGCGCTGGTGTTGGTGTGCCCTGCCAAAGTTTCTGCGTGAGTGTGTGTGCCCCGTGTCCCATAAATTGTGAACTGTGTGGCCATGGACCATATTTCCAATTATCGCTGAAGGAGCCGAGCAATCGAAATTGATTTTGTCTGAAAAACCTTGTGTTGTCGCACTCAAGGAGTTTATCTTCGTTCCAATTGCAGATTTTCACTTTAAACAAGGATATGGGGCTGATTTTGCAGGTGCCTGCCTGTGTGTGTGTATGTGTATCAAATTTTTCACACCAATTTTCCCCTCAAGGAAGAGAACCGTTACCTTTGGCATTTCCAATGAACGCAAGCAATGCCAAAAAATACATATTGCACACGTTAGTTAGCACTCAGCACGGCACAATTAATAAAAACTTGCTAGCTTTTCCACACAACTTTTATCCAAGTATTTTCAACAGTTTTTTTGCGAACGTTCGAGCAATACCAACAACCACCGACGACGACGAAACGAACGGGAGTTTTCGCACAGACGTTACGTTCCAGGGCTGCCAGTGTCGATACCGTTATCGTCCTTGCGTGCCGCGAACCAGTTCCAGGGATAGGAACAAAAGTTTTTGTGAAAAGGTCCTTAGGAAATTGTAACGGTCGCTAGAGGTTCCAATTCAGTTTACAAATGCAAAACTGAAGACCTCAGCAAAGGCTTAGAAAATGTAGGATTCTAAAAACTGTAATTTAATTAAAAAGAATCTAATCTTTCCTTTTCTTATGTTGCATAAAAAATGTAGCATGCTTTTCAGGGAAAACAGTTTGCTGGAGTTAATGTAACATGTCCTTTTATCCATACTTTTGTAGAAATATTAGTTAGCTAAAATTAGTGATAACGACTAAAAGCCTATAGATTCATTTAAATACTGTTTTCAATCCTGTTCAGTTATTTTTAGCAGTTATAAGAAAATATAAAAATAACTTTAGCCGCGAGTCAACCGAAGCTTCACGAGGTTGAAATAGATTTTAATTTATTGACGCATTCTGACCACATCTCAAATTCCGCGGATAGTTAAATTCAATTTCAATGAACGCGAAATGCGCTCATTAATTTTGCAAAATGCACTCGGCATGCAACCCAGTGTCAAGTTTAAACCTTAAAGGACCACATACCACCAACAACAGATTAGTGGGGTCGCCAAAAACACGCACAGCGAATAATCTACGATTGCTGAACGGCGATTAAGTTGCATTTAAATCAAATGCGGGTAATTTGTAACTTTCATGTATTTGTACTCGCAGCTCGATTTTCTATCTATTTGGGCAGTTGTCGATCGCGCGACTAACCAAACGGACATGACTAACGTCACAGTCGGAGTTCCTGGGGTGAGGAACCATAGCCAATATGTGATTCCCGGTCTGTATGACCTCTCCGTGGAGGATACCAACTGGGTCCTGACCTCCTCCTTCATCATCTTCACCATGCAAACGGGATTCGGTATGCTGGAATCCGGTTGTGTGAGCATTAAGAACGAGGTGAACATCATGATGAAGAACGTGATCGACATTGTGCTGGGCGGATTCACTTACTGGCTGTTTGGCTACGGAATGAGCTTTGGCCGCGGTCCCCTGTCCAATCCATTCATCGCCATTGGTGACTTTCTGCTGGATCCGCCGGTGGGCGATGCCCTGATGGGCCAGATCTTTGCGGCCTTCCTGTTCCAGCTGTCGTTCGCCACCACGGCCACAACGATTGTCAGCGGCGCCATGGCTGAGCGGTGGGTGTAAAACATATCCTTGATTATAATTATGATTAAAAAAAATCACTTTCTCTGTATCCTTTTTAGTTGCAACTTCAAGGCTTACTGCCTGTTCTCCTTTCTGAACACCGCTGTCTACTGCATTCCCGCTGGTTGGGTTTGGGGCGAGCATGGATTCCTCAACAAGCTGGGTGCCGTGGACATTGCGGGCAGCGGACCGGTCCATTTGATTGGCGGTGCCTCCGCCTTCGCCTCGGCCGCCATGTTGGGTCCCCGCCTGGGTCGCTACTCCGAGGGTTACGATCCGCTGCCACTGGGCAATCCGGTCAACGCCTGCATGGGCCTCTTTGTCCTCTGGTGGGGCTGGCTGGCCTTCAACTCGGGCAGCACCTACGGCGTTAGCGGGGCCAAGTGGCAGTACGCAGCCCGAGCCGCCGTAATGACCATGATGGGATCTTTTGGCGGTGGGTTCACCAGCTCCATGTAAGTTCAATTTTATATTTTAAGAGATCTGAAGATTTTAAGGAAGTTTTAAGTCAAGCAATGTCTCCTTTTTAATATATTCGACTTTTTAGCTTATCTTATAAGCTAGACAAAAAAGTTCAACGAAAAATACTTTATTCCAAATCAGTATTTTGGCCGAAACAATGGAAATAATGATCCAAATATTGAATGTCATATCTCGTTGAGCTCGTAATTAAATTCCCAATCCAATGGCATTTAAACCTAAAAATTTTAATTTTTGGCGATTTTTTGCAAAAAAGTGTGATGTTACTTACCCTTATAAAAAATTCCAAAATGTAAGGGAAATTTAATTTTTCTAAATCAGCCGGAAACTGTACGAAATCAATTTGTTACATTCTTAGCTTTTCAAAACTGTATGCTTTTTTTATTTGGGACAATTTTTAACCAAGTTACAGGAATAAAACTGTACAACAAATTTAGATTTTTATTTAGCCTAGGAACTTCAATCGATTAGCGATTTTTTAGTTGTTTTCTATACTTACAGATAAATTTAGATAATTTCCGTTTTTCAAAGTACCTATTTTATATATTTTCATCATTTTTATAATAGCTATTTGTTCAGGTTTTTGCCTTAATTTTAATGAGTTTTATGCTCTTTCAAAGTTATTCCTTTTGGCGCCATGGAGGCGGCATGGACATCATGGACCTCATCAACGGGGTCCTTGGCTCTCTAGTATCCATCACGGCCGGATGTTTCCTCTACCGCGCCTGGGAAGCCCTCGTAATCGGAGCCATCGGTTCGCTGCTCTGCGTCCTGGCCATGCCCCTCTTCGACCGCATGGGAGTGGATGATCCGGTGGGCGCCAGTGCCGTGCACGGAGTTTGCGGCATCTGGGGCGTAATTGCCGTGGGACTCTTTGCCGACAACCCCATTCCGCTGGACACGACCAATGGACGCAGCGGTTTGTTCAAAGGAGGTGGCTGGTATCTGCTGGGGATTCAGACGCTATCGGCCTTCTGCCTGGCCTGCTGGGGCATCTGCTCCACCTGCCTGTTGCTGTTTGTGATCAACAAGGTCATACCCATTCGCATGGATCCGCACGAGGAGCTGCTCGGCGCCGATCTCACCGAGCACCGGATCCGGCACTCACAAATCGGATTATCACGCGCCATCTCCGCCCTGGCGCCCATTAAGGTGGATCTCAAGGATATAGCTGGCATCCAGCCCATTGGAATCAATCCTGGGCACGAGCGGAGCATCGACCAGTTGCGAGCGGCGGAGGACAAACTGCAGCAGTGGCAATCCTACCTTGAGCAGGTCAGTGGTCCGCGGGCGAACCTAAAAATGGATGCAGGCCAGTCGCACGCGGACATCACCTTTAAGCCCAGAACAGCGGGCAACGTGTTTAACCGGCGAATCCCCGCTCGAAAGAGCATCAGTGGCGGCCTTTACAGAGCCAACAACAGCGAGTTGCCCGTTATCGGCCAGGCCCCAAAGCTGGAGAAGGACCCAAACTTTGCCTGGGTGGATTAGACCTACATATTTAATCACAATGTCTGAGTCGCATACATATTTTGGGAAAAAAACCAACAATAAAATCTGATGAAATTAGGAAGCACAAATAAATCTCTAGAAATTTCTGCGACGTCAGATTTGCTTTATCAAACTCTAGGTTTTTCTATGTAGAAGTGACTAATCGTCTACCAATTACTCGAAAAATGTAGATGTGACTAAACTAATTAAAAGATATAAAACGGTTAATAACTGTATCCTAAATTACTCATTATATTTATCTAAAATCAAACAAAAACGTTAAATTCAAAATACATTTGCTTTTAGCAGACCCCTACCAGCTTTTAAAAATCTATGTCGTATATAGAACCCACCAAAAAGCTACTCATTTTAGTCCGTTTATCTCTCCTTATCAGCCGCACCTGTTGGGAAACACACCAATCTTTGTCTGCTCAAATATGTTTTACTATGCATACAACACAGACGAGATAAGATAACGTACAAATTTTAAGCAAAATATCCAACAAAATGCACGGCGATTAAAAATTATACGTTTCCATATTATATTATTTGGTATTTCCCAAAACTCTGAAAATAAAACCGATTTTGTGAAATAGTAAACTACCAGCTTTTGCAATTCTCAAATTTATTTATTGAATTCAAGTACAAGCAAATATTGTTTAGATGATCGATCGATGACAATAATATAATATATATTATTATGGAGCAGTGTGTTTGGTTTTGTTCTAGTATGAATTTTTATAACTTATATAAATGATCTTCGGGAGCAGTTGTCGTTTGACCCGTTTTGCAGTTGAGGGTGTTCAGCTTTTGTTTAATGTTTGGCGAGTTTCTAATTTAGAATCCAAGTTTTGTTTAAGCAACTCTTCTACTGTGTTTGGTTGGTAATTCGTTTGGAGAACTGTTACTGTATGGTTGCGTTGAGAGGGGTGGGGTGGTGAATGATTTAGTCGACCTCCTCGATGGTGGGGCCAGCACCGCCGGCACCGGAAGCAGCTCCGGGTCCAGCCGCACCAGGCATGCCTCCGGGACCGCCGGGCATGCCACCGGGAGCACCACCGGCGCTCTGGTACAGCTTGGTGATGATCGGGTTGCACACACCCTCCAGCTCCTTCTGGCGGTGCTCGTACTCCTCCTTATCGGCCAGCTGGTTGGCATCGAGCCACTTGATGGTCTCGTTGCACTTGTCCAGGATGACGGTGCGGTCAGAGTCGGCGATCTTGGTCTTAAGGTTGTCCTCATCGAGGGTAGCCTTCATGTTGAAGCAGTACGACTCAAGGCCGTTCTTGGCGGCGATGGTCTCCTTCTGCTTCTCATCCTCGTTGCGGTACTTCTCGGCCTCGTTGACCATGCGCTCGATGTCCTCCTTGGAGAGACGTCCCTTGTCGTTGGTGATGGTGATCTTGTTCTCCTTGTTGGTGGAACGCTCCAGGGCAGTCACGTTGAGGATGCCGTTGGCGTCAATGTCGAAGGTCACCTCGATCTGGGGCACGCCACGGGGTGCGGGAGGGATGCCCGACAGCTCGAACTTGCCGAGCAGGTTGTTGTCCTTGGTCATGGCGCGCTCGCCCTCGTACACCTGGATCAGCACACCGGGCTGGTTGTCAGAGTAGGTGGTGAAGGTCTGGGTCTGCTTGGTGGGGATGGTGGTGTTGCGCTTGATCAGCACGCTCATCACACCTCCAGCGGTCTCGATACCCAGGGACAGAGGGGTCACATCGAGCAGCAGCAGATCCTGCACCTCCTGCGACTTGTCGCCGTGCAGAATGGCGGCCTGGACGGCAGCACCGTAGGCAACAGCCTCATCGGGGTTGATCGACTTGTTCAGCTCCTTGCCGTTGAACAGATCCTGCAGCAGGCGCTGCACCTTGGGGATACGGGTGGAGCCACCGACCAGCACGATGTCGTGGATGACCGACTTGTCCAGCTTGGCGTCACGCAGAGCCTTCTCCACGGGGTCCATGGTGCTGCGGAACAGATCGGCGTTCAGCTCCTCGAAACGGGCACGGGTGATCGAGGTGTAGAAGTCGGTACCCTCGAACAGAGAGTCGATCTCAATGCTGGCCTGGGTGGAGGACGACAGGGTACGCTTTGCGCGCTCGCAGGCGGTGCGCAGACGACGCAGGGCACGCTTGTTGGTGGTCAGATCCTTCTTGTGCTTGCGCTTGAACTCCTGCACGAAGTGGGTGACCAGACGGTTGTCGAAGTCCTCACCACCCAGATGCGTGTCTCCGGCCGTGGACTTGACCTCGAAGATGCCGTCATCGATCGACAGGATGGACACATCGAAGGTGCCGCCGCCCAGATCGAAGATGAGCACGTTGCGCTCTCCAACAGCCTTCTTGTCCAGACCGTAGGCAATGGCCGCGGCAGTGGGCTCGTTGATGATACGCAGCACATTCAGACCGGCGATGGTTCCGGCATCCTTGGTCGCCTGACGCTGCGAGTCGTTGAAGTAGGCCGGCACGGTGATGACCGCGTTGGTCACAGTCTTGCCCAGGTAGGCCTCGGCGGTCTCCTTCATCTTGGTGAGCACCATCGAGGAGATCTCCTCGGGGAAGAAGGTCTTCTTCTCGTCCTTGTAGGTGACCTCGATCTTGGGCTTGCCGTCAGCGCTGACCACCTCGAAGGGCCAGTGCTTCATGTCCGACTGCACAGCGGAGTCCTCGAACTTGCGACCAATCAGGCGCTTGGCATCGAAGATCGTCTGGGTCGGGTTCATCGCCACCTGGTTCTTGGCGGCGTCTCCGATCAGACGCTCCGTATCGGTGAAGGCAACATAGGATGGAGTGGTACGATTACCCTGGTCGTTGGCGATGATCTCGACCTTTCCATGCTGGAACACTCCCACGCACGAGTAGGTGGTGCCCAAATCAATACCAACAGCAGGAGCTTTAGACATCTGGAATGGATTGTTATGGGTCTATTAGTTATTTTCTCGGTTTTAATACAAATATATATAAAAATACAATACAATATTTGCCAAGAGAAAAGTGATTGTGAAAAGCGACAGCTGTGTTTGAACTCGATAGATGGGAAATACATCGATGGCTGCGATGGGAATTGTGTATAACAACTAAGTACACAGAAAGAAAAATATGATATGAAAAGAAATATAATAATAATTTTGGGACCACGTCATTTAATTTAAAATGTAAAATAACACACTTTCTTGAACCCTTAAAGTTGATTAAATGTTAAGTTCTCGGAACTTAATTTAGATCAAAGGGTCATGAGTATTTTTCCTGTGTATTTTATTTAGGGGTGGCTGAATGCGTTCTCATAACAACCAAGGCAAATTAGAACATATTTTTATTTCCTAGTAAACCGCCATCTTATTTCGCCTTTTACAGCCAGCATTTCGTTTTATCGTGCCTTTTACGCAGTATGCTTGTCTCAATCGGCTTGCCGAATTTGGCGAATCACGAGCAATGACTAATGCCAGCGATCGAGAGAGTTTGCTCATTAAAACGGCAAGATCAATGCCGGATCGGAGAGAATTATAAATGGCGGACGCACAGCTGCCATCGCTTTTCTTAGAAATGCGCAAAAAACAAGAAGTGAAAAAACCGCATGGACAAAGACGAAAATTCTGGAATGCTAAAAACGCAAACACACGCGTACACACACAGAGGCATGAAACCACGCTGCCGAAGCCAGGTCATTTTGGAGGGTGATTCGTGCGTGCGTGCGAAAGAGACAACTATTGTGTCGATGGCCCGATTCGTATGCATGAGTTTTACCCGCTCACAAACACACACGTGCTCGCACTTTGGATGCCGGTTGGCAACGTGTGTTTTCTAGCTAAATATAATTGAAAACCCGCATAAAATATAAATTTATGGATGTTAAAGGCTATTTATAAACCCATGATTATCTGATTCAGCTGTCTGCGTGGGAATTTACCATGTTTCTAAAGTTTTTGAGGGTCTGATTAAGTGAGCACACACTAAAGCATGTGCAAGTGTGCGTGGAAGAAGCCGCACATTTTCCTACTGGAATATTCCATCAAAAACCCAATGACACTCAAAATAAATTAGCAATTAAGACGAGTATTTTGGACATTGATTTATTGGGAACACGAAAAAAAAACAATGTCAAGACCCCCGATGGATGACGCAAGTTTTCTCTACACAGACGAACACACAAAGGCATCTTTGGTTGCAGTGTGAGTGTGAAGCGGCACATTTTCCAGTGGAATATTCCAGATAAGCGCAATCACGTTTTCACTTCCAATATGCAATTAGTCAGACTTAAGCTATCTAGTTTCTAGAATATTCAGTTGGCTAATTACGCTTCGGCTTCAGAAGTTCTCGAATAATATGTGTGAATGCAATTATGAAAGTGAATGAGTGTGCGTCGAAGTGTTACTCACTGGGGGTCGAAAGTTCGAGAAGTTTTGCTTAGTATGCAAGTATTGATTAAATATTAAAGGGCTACGAAAAACACGTGGTCATGTTAAAAACCTTTCTCTGGCAAATTGAATGGAAACACACTTCTTACAACAAACAATGAAACTGTAAATAAACACTTACCTTGTGTGTTGTTTGCTAGAACGTACTAAAATATAACCGTTTAATTGCTACTTCACTTTAATCTGCCGCACCTTCGATCAAACTGGCTGGCGTTTTTTTTTCAAATACACCCGAATTAGTGTGCGGAAGCCTTTTATAGGGGTTGCTTGGTGTGACCAGATTGTGCATTTGCAATCCTTAGGGATGCCACTAAAATATCCTGCTAAAATATACAATCACAGCTGATATTTTTTGCAAATGTGACATTCACCATCAGAGGGCTGGCCCGTTTCCGCAAAACCAGGGTATTCTCCCTATCCGCCTAATTTTAAAGACACTTACAAAAGTGTTAGAATGGTTTCATGGAATTTTTCTAACAGCAAATTTAAGATACAATGTTTTCTTACATTGGCAGAGCAGCGAGCGCAACAGTTTCTGCCAATGTAAGAAAACGTTGTATCTATAACGATTATGTTACAAAATTGAGAGCGTGAACGGCGTCTACGTCAGTAGAGTGTCCTATAAGCGTGCTTCAAGCTTATACGCGGCTAAAATTTTGAAACTTCAACTGAACAAAAATCTGAAAAGTATCTGATAAATCGATGTTTTTTGGGAGATGAGTCTTATATATGCATAATTGATATATATTTCTTAAAGAATAATTATATCAGCGATACGATAGTAGTTTTAAAAATATTTGACATCCCTATTTGCAATCCCTTAAAATGGCCACTTAAAATTCCTGCTAAAAAATACATTTCACCCTAATAGCCTGTTTCCACAAAGCGCACTCACCATCACATGTAGACTAGGCATCAAAGTTAGCTTTGAAAGAGCTAGGGTATTTTGTTATGATCGATATTTTAAATGGTTTCTGACTTAGAAGCCATCGCATTTACCTGAACTGCAATTAGTTATCATTTCATTGTTAATTAATGTTTCAAATTGTTACTGAGGTAAAAGCGTATAATATATTTTTTCGCTAAGTTTATTTCATAGCAAATAACAAATGCAGTAGCGCAAAGGTGAATTGTTTTCTTTAAAAATTTTCCATAGCAATAAATGTTGTTTGGAAAAGTTATCACCAAAAATACGGTAAACATCATACTGATATAGTGTTCACACTGATACAATTTACTGGTTGTATTTTTTGGCGCTCTATCTGCGGTCACTCTAAGACCATTTTGAGAGATAATTTTTGTTTAGTTAATTTATTTTTAAAAATTAAGCTTTCAGCGACAGGAAGTGATGCCTGGCAGACAGAATGAGTGGACTGCTAAACGATATCCAACGCATCATCGGCGAGCTGCAGTCGGGGAAGCCAGCCAGCCGCAACAAGGGCATTGAACAGCTGGACGAAAAGCTCTCCAACTGCAGGGAGGATCTAAATACGTTATTCCTGAACAAAAAATGTGACTTGTCTTGGACCGAAGTGTTTGAAGCTACGAAGGAGGCTCTCTTCAAGGTATTTATCGAAAGACACCCAAATATATAAGATTAGGATTATTACCATACTCACAGCACGCTGGAGCCCTGGAGGATGCCAATGAAAAGTCCTTCAAGACCCTGGCGGGAAAGAACTATTTGTACGACAATGTACTCGAAAAGATCACCCAATTCAACTTGGAAGGTAAACCCTAAACACTTAGAGATATTCGCAAAGCTAACGTTTGCTCTCCAGCTGGAATGCAGACCGCCGGAAATGGACACTTTCTGGCCAAGACAACAATCTTCAATGCATTCGAGGAGGGCATCAAGATGAGGGTGGTGGTGAAGTTCTTTGGAGACAGGATCGTCAGCCTGCTGGATAGGGCCCTTTACTCCTCGCCCAGCTATGTGCGCGATCTGAAGATTAACGAGTACAGCCGTATGGGACTCCTTGCCTAAAACCTCACTCCATTTTACCTAGTTGGCTTTTACAGGCATCCTCTCCTACCTTTTTGAGTTGAATGTGGAAAAGGACGAGGCCCTGCGCACCAAGATACTGAAATGCATCACTAGGACCGTCACTTTGGGCAAGGATCGGGTTCAATTGCAGGCAGATCTAGTGGACTATTTGCCCGAGCTAAGCAACTTTGCACGCTGCGCACATGGAGCCAGGAAAATAGAGATCGTTCGGCTCTATTTAATATTCGCTTCGGAGGTGAGACACGGAAACGATCTATAGATCATGCCTAATATTTTTTGCATTTTCCTTCAGCTCTCTGTTAACTACCATCACCAATTAAGCATTCATGCTCAGGAGATTCTGCCAAAACTATGCGAGTTCCACGACGAAGATGTGTTTCGCGACGATACCAGAAATCTGTTCTTCCAGTGCGTCACAAAGTCTCTGCATTCGCTGTATCCCAAGTTGGACCTGTGTGATTTTAATACTCTCGGTGTGCCAATTCATGAAAAGTGGCCGCAAACTCTGTTGCGGCTAAAAACTATAGTCAACGTGGAGATCCGCAAGAATTCTTTGGCTCGCTACAAGTCCGCACAACTCAGCAATGACAAATTCTCTGAGCCGTTTATTAAGATGTCTGCTTTGGTCATGTATATCGTAAGCAGAACTGTGTGTTAACTGGTTATTTAGAATAATACTAAGATTTTCTTCTAGGTTCTGTGGCACCTAGAGACGAAAAAGACCGATGAAAATGGAGAAGGTGATGCGCCGAAAAAGATCGCAAAGCCAGCAGATAAAATGGATATTATATTTGGCCTGATCGACAAAAAGGACACACTCTTTAATGATGTCTGGTTTGCCATATTCGCAGAGCTGCTCCAGCTGAGCGGCGTACTCCTGAATGTCGCCAACTATCAGCAGGCGTTGACCACAGTGGCCGAGATTATGCTAATATACGGCAATGCCAGGAATCTGCGTAATCTTCGTTTATGTCTGACGAGTCTCCTGAGCAAGGAACAGGAGCTTTTACAGTCGAAATCCATAAAGGAGGATTTTCTGGCCGAACTTTGGAGTCAAATGGTGAACCATCTGATCTCGGAGACCACCACCAACAGGGATGAGATCAAGGAAAAGCAATTGGTGCTACAGATGCTGATCAGACATAACAAACTGAATCAAAAGATGGCCAGCACTCTACTACACAATATCACCACCAATGAGATGTTGAAGCGAAACGAATGCTTTGCGACAATTCGCGAGATCTTCATTCATGCAGACAAATGTGGACAGGATAAAGGCTCCGCGGATCTAGAGCCTATCATAGCTTGGGCCTATGGCAGTGGGGATCGAAACAGCGCCGCCCAGTTGATACACAATATAGCCAGCATAGATTCCCAGCTACAGGCTGATACCTTTGCCATCAGTATCATAAACTTTCTAGACGAGCAGCAGCTGCAAGAGATCTCCCGTCCAGAACCCGTACCGGTTTCCATCGAACACAATCTCTTGGCTTACAAGTACAATAAGCAACTGATTTGCATGGATAAGGAATACGCGGCTCCCTTTATGTCAACCACTCAGCAGCAAAGCGAAACGAAGAATTGTTTGTTCCAAACCAATTATGATTGCCTTATGCGCGGCCTGAACTTTCAGATAGCCAAGGAGAACAATCCCGCTTGCATACTAAAGAACCTAAACAGTCTATTAAGATTGGCCTGCACTATGGAAAGGCTTTTGTATTACAAGGTTTTTAAGGCAGACAACTTTACTAGCTGTCCTCTGATCAAAAGAATTGGTCTGTACCTTAGCCACATTGAGGTGGGTAGAAGGATAGTTACTTTTCTGAATAACAATAATGTTTAATAACACCTGATTTAGTTTCAGTACAAGGCGAACAGTCCTGAGATGCTAGATGAAAGTGATTTGCGCGAGATTTTGCGCCTGGAAATCGCTGTACTTGAAGTGTTCAGAACGAATTCGGATCTACTTAATTATTTGGAAAGGCAACCCCTGGAAATGTTAATCGAATTCGTTGGAGCTGCGCTAAAGCTGCATTGTAATGAAGTTTTAAATTATTACTTTGTTTATTTAATATTTCTAGAGACTCTATTTTTTAGGTATGCAGAGGGAGCGATCAGAAAATGCTGATCATATGACTATCACCTCTCAGTGCCTAAATATTTTAGCTGGCCTCTGTGCCAGCAGTTCGCATCGAGACGAAGCATTTGAACACATATCAAAGGTGACAATGCGTTGGCATGCTCCAGATGTTCTCATTGTGGCCAAGGTAAACTTCAATATCGCAAAAAAAGGAAAAGTAAATGTAAGTACCTTTTCTAAGATCTTATGTAGCTGCCAGTCCATTTCCGATGCATCCAGCATTTGGTTGATCAATAAACTGAAGACACTTTTCCAGCATCATCATCAGGACCTGGATGTTATTGATAAAGTGGTCGATCATATGCCCAGTGAGCTCAGATTACAACTTTTGTAAAGCCTATGCTAATCACGTTATTTCTTTCCAGCGGTTTTTAACTTTGTATACAAAATGGAACATCACTTGGACGACATGCTTATGGCCCTGAACTCCCTACTTAGGATTGCCCTTAAAAAGTCCTACACATCCCATTTAACGGCGAAAATTGTGCGTTGCGTGGGCTTGATTGCCCAGCGATGTCCGGACATTTACCTGCTGGAGAACTTTACTGTGATATGCAAGTCCACTGCGAAATTCATCACCATGCCCACTTTGGAAGTGCGCTTCGCCACACTCTTTACTTTCACCATTCTGTTGCACACGAAATGTGTTACTAGCGATGCCATCGGGCACTCTCAGACACACTGGGATTTCTGCCAGGAGCTCTACAACAGCATCGAGTTCAAGAAGCTGACGGTAGGTCAAATATAGATTTCCTGCGTAGCTTCATTAATGGTGCATTTTAATATTTAGTACAATAATGAGGATGCCACTCAGAACAGCAATGCGTTAGTTATTCAAATGCTAATTGCCTTCTTCGTGCGCAGCACGTTTCACCAAGAGATTGCACTGAAGGAGCTTATGCACCATTGCGCCCTTCACAAGCCAAACGAAAGTGAGTAAAGTCTGAGATACGGATTTTAGTAACTGGAACACGTTCTTTTCTACCAGCGGAATTTATTTCCCTGCAAAGCCTGGTTCCCGGACATGGACAAACTATGCGTGATCTTATCCGACCCTTTGCCGGCGACCTTCTTCACAAGTGGAGCTCCCATCGCTGGCCTATTACCAAGTGAGATAATTTTAACGAATCGGAGGAAAGTTACATTTCCCTTTCCACCAGGTTTCCTTATTATCTGTGCTACGCAAAGAGGAGCGAATTTCGCAGAGACCATGCTAATGAAATAATGGCATATACATTCCTCTATGGAAAAACCGAGGATATAGAACGATGTAGTAAATCAATTAGCGAGGATGTAAGATGATTGAGAATATTTCCTAGAACAAATCATTCAATAATTGTTCTTTTAGCTGGCCCTTCCCATTGTGGCATCGTTTTTACTGCCAAAGAATTGCTGTTGCAGCGAAAGCGAGGGCAAAGACTTTAGGGATCATCATCAGTTTTTGGCGGAGAACCTTAGTTATTCCCAACTGAATGCCACCGATGTAGATCTCAATGTGGACACCCTTTGCTTTGTGGTCAGCTTACTTCACGATCCACCGGAAATGATGAGATTGTTTGGATCCTTTGCGCCGTGCAACAGAATTGGCAGCTGGTATAGTCTGACTAAAGAGTCGCTCTTCAGTTGTCTTAGCTGGCATATTGTAAATATTTTGAGGATTATTTAAAATGTGTTTTCTACTTTGGTTTTTTCTTTAGCATCCTAAAAAGACTTCGTCAGGAGACAGTCGATTGCAGTCCATGACCACGCTTCAAATCAAACATTCTCGTATTTTGGTCGACCTATTTGGGCGCTTGAAAGCCGATTGCTTCACTGCTTCCTTTTCCGGCCAGGCTTTGCGTGCGTTTTTCCTATACTGCGAAATTGCAGATGCTGTCTACGATGCAGCCCAACAAAATGAAACCACTGTGACCCAGTGTTCCTACTTTGTTCGCGATATTTGGTTCTTTGTAGTTCGGTTTCTGCTTCACAGTGAGTTAAGCAAATTGGGATAACTTATTTTAAAACTTATCGTTAGAGCATTTCAGCCAATTTCAGCCGGGTGCAAATGTCAGCCCTTACCTTCCTTGAACTCTTGCTAAATAAACCCAGCTTCGGATTACCTGATTTCCTTCATCACATGGGAGAGATAGCTAAACTCTTGAGCTGTTTTCAAACAGGATGTGAGGCGAAAGAGGTAAAAGAAAAGGCCAGCGTAATTGTTATGCAAATTTTAGAATCGAACAAGGAGCAGATCGATCTAAATTCATTTCTGGAAGAGAGCGCAGATTGCGAGTTTCTGAAACCCATGCGAGAGGAATACAAGAGCAATCTGCCCAACGTGGATAAAACGGATGTTGCCAACTATCTGCGCTCATTTCTGAAAAGTCCCACCGCGGAAAGATTGCGAGATCTAAGGGAATATGTGAGTGGAAAAGCGTTGCGGTTGCTAATTTGAAACTTTAAATAATATTTTATTTTCCATAAAAGATTGCCGAGCACAAAGACAAATTGCAAGAACACGAAAAGTTATTATTTGAGCTAATTAAAAAGCTCATTCAAATGACAAGGGACTCGCACAGTAAGCCGAACAGTCTAGATGCCCTTAAGTGCCTGGCCCAAATTGGACCGCTCAAACTATCCAACATTTCTTACTATTTCCAAACTGATTTCGATTCGTTTGAGGAGGTTAGATTGCAATCTTCACAACTGTCACTAGTTAATTCCCCTGTTTTATTGCAGCCAAAGGATGAGCCCATGGAAGTGTTCTTGAGCATTGTCTGCGAGGCCTTGGACAAATCTCTATTTCAGTTCGATCCCAAAACTCATGAGGCCCTTGTGTCAGTAGCTTGTCAGGTGGTGAATAGTAAACCTGGAGCAAATATTATTGGTAACTAGATTGAAATTAAAATGTAAAACTTAAATACATTTATTTTTTATAGGTCACTATAAGAATCTACAAATCTTTGTTGACAAGTCAACGAAAACTAGTTTCCTAAATTCTTTCAAGCAAATTCCTCGCATTGATTGGTTATCAACACTAAAAGCCACGCAAAGCTTAAACTACGAGTCTTGGATGTGCGCATTTGTCTCAAAAGTTTTCCAAGCCTGTGGCTGGACAGGATTCGATGATCTGGCTGGCAAGTCTTTTGCCTTTGCCAAGACCTGCCTACAGCCGTTCATAAAATTACTGCTGGAAAATAAACAGCAGCATTTGGAAAGTCTGTGCCAAATGTTGGATTACTTTTTCGAAAGATTTGCTAGTTCCAACTCGCTGAACTCTCAGGAGATCTTCTACAATAAAAGAGCCATCAAGAGGTTCCTGCACATTTGCGAGTGCATACGGATCGTCAATGAATGGTAAGAGAATTCAGTACAGATTAATGCATTTTTAGAGCACATGTAATTTGTTTGATTTAGGAGCATTCCCGTAAATCTGAGCAATGTGGTTTTGGCTAGCAATCATTGTCAGGCCTATTTTCTCAGCATTATGTACCTCGAGCTCTGGGCCTGCTCAGCGAGCCCTTCAGATCGAGACAATCTCTTGGACAACGAATCGTTTCAAGCTGATGCAAAAAAGGTAGGGAATAAAATGTCATAATTGTCATAAAGCTAAGACGAACTCTTTGCAGGCCTACGAATCCATTGGCTGTCTAGATGCCATCCCAGGCTTTGTCAATCCCATGCGCTCGCGATTGGATTTCCTCGGTCAGGGTAGCAGTCTATCCACCATTCTGTTGGAGTCGGATCACCTGGACAGGGCCAGCGGTCAACTCTGCGTAGACATAATGAAAGGAAATGGATTGTGGTCGTTTGCCAAACTCCAGCAGCATCAGAACACTGAGCCAGATTACGAGATCTTCTGGCGCCTTGGACAATGGGATTCTCTAACGGATCAAAAACAGCAGCAAATCCAGTCGAAGGCTAGAACATCGCTGAATCTTGAACAAGAGTTTAAGCGACATCACTTTGTTGCCCTCAGGAGCATTGGGCAGCGGGAGGAGGAGAACAGCTTGTCGGCCATCGATTTGGCCTATAGCTGTGTGGGCGATATTTTGATGGAGATCAGCATGGAGTGCCTGCAGAGCGTATACAAGTACCTGACGTGGCTCTGCTCCCTCCAGCAGGCCGAGGACTTTTGCCAGGTGACGGTTTTCCGAGTGTTAAGGTGTGCGTATGTCTCTACTGATCATTCGGCCTCTTCACCCCCTTTAGATCCAATTTGGAACCCAACTGGATCCTACTCAGATGACTCAATTGTTTGGGAAATGGCAAACCGAGTTGGAACTGAAGTACGGCAACTTTTCTTGCAAGGAATACGTTATTGCACATCAGATTGCCCTGTTTAAGATGGCGGGAACGAGAGCTGGTCGGCGAATGCAAGAGTTCTACCAAAAGAATCCCATGGACACGTACCTACTGAAGGGAATTGGGGAGTGCAAAAGTGCTGGCAAGTTAAACCTGGCAGCCAAGTACATCGTGACTCTGCGGGAGCTACCCAACATCAGAGAGTCTACAAAGGTTTTGGAATTTGACTTATTTGTTATGAATATTAATAACTACCTATATTTGATTTCAGATCAGCGTTCTCTTGGAAGATGCAGAGGTGAATCTGAAGATGGGCAATCAACAGATAGCCAAGGCCATCCTGGAGTACGTGACCAGCAGTAATGAGTTTGTCTACTGTGTCCAGCGAGTTCCGGCACTGCGGATGCAGGGCGAGTTCCTCCTAGACTGCAATGCCGAGACTTTGAACTGGGTCCAGACCAACAAGTTTGATAGTTCGCTGAAGCTAATCGATGACTTTGTTTTGCACCGCAAGACGCTGAGCGAAAAGTATCGGGACATCTTCGAGTGGCAGCAGCTTGATGCCTTCGTCAGTAAGCAACGGACGGCAGCCTATGCAACGATGGCGAAGTACGCTGATCGGGAGTACCAGCAGCTATACGACTACCGGCATTCGCAGGAATACCAAACGTTGCAGGACATCATCGAACAGAACCGCCAGGCAGCCGAAAAGGTTACCCAGCGTGAGAACCAGGATCGGCGCGTAATCTCTGTACAGATGAAGCGTTACGCCAGCTTGGACGAGCGCCAGCTAAAGCACATTGAAGAGAAGCTGACTCAGCACCTGTGCCTGGCAATGCGCAACCATATGGCGTACTGTCGCCTGGACAGTGGCTTTTCCAGCGCCGCCATCTACCGCATCATCTCGCTATGGTTCACCAACGCCACCAATGAGTCGCTGCAGCAGACCATCAAGGATGAGATCCTCACGGTGCCCAGCTATAAGTTTATTTGTGCAGCCAACCAACTGACCGCTCGGCTTAACTCCAAAAACACGAGTCTGCTCAAGGGGCTGATGGACCTTCTGGTACAATGTGGCCAGGATCATCCGCATCACACATTCTACCAGCTGTATCCGCTTGTATTTGCCCACCTGGATGGTGAGGACAGCAATACGGAGCGATCGGGGGTCGCTCGTAAGATTATTGCTAAGATATGCGAAAAGAATTCCGCAGCGGCGGAATGCAGCAAGCAGCTGGAGTCGTTGCTCCCAGGTAAAAGGATAAGGATTAGTTATTTTTATTTATTGTAACATTTCCTTTGTTCTTACAGCCCTTATCACATTTGCCAATGAGGGCAAGGCGGACAACAATCAACAGGTCTCGGATTCCGTTCGCCTGAAGCAGTTTGAGAAGGTTAGGCGCTGGCGGAATCTCAACGCTGTGCACTGTCCCACCCTCGAGTTGCCCGTGATGCCCGACAAGGAGTACAATATAACAAGTAGGTTGCAAAGCCAGTGGCTAATAGTCTTGAATAACCAATTAATAACCAAATCAGGCATCGTCAAGTGGAGCAATGGCATAACCCAATGTGGTGGTCTAAATGCGCCTGCTAAGATTATGTGCGTCTGCTCCGATGGGCAAACTCGGGCGCAATTGGTCAAGGGCAAGGACGATCTACGGCAGGATGCCGTGATGCAGCAGGTATTCGGAATTGTCAACGAGCTGCTCAATCAGGATTCCGAGTTCATCGAGCGCAAGCTGAAGCTGCGCACCTATAAGGTCACTCCGCTATCGATGCGCAGTGGCATCCTAGAATGGTGCACCAATTCGATGCCGGTGGGCCATTACTTGGTAGTAGAAGGCAAAGGAGGCGCACATGCGCGATATCGCCCAAACGACTGGAACAACAACAGGTGCCGCAAGTTGTCTGCAGTGCGTCTTATATAAAATTAGACAATTTCGGCGTATGTAAAAATGCCAAATATTTCTAGGATTACCTGAAGTTCCCCAAGGAGGCGCGATACAATATCTACAAGCGAATATGCGAGCATATAAAGCCCGTTTTCCACTACTTTCTGCTGGAGAAGTTTCCCATTCCGGGTGTGTGGTTTGAGCGGCGTTTGGCCTACACCAATAGCGTAGCCACCACCTCGATGGTGGGCTACGTCCTAGGACTGGGAGACCGGCACACGCAAAATATTCTTATCGACCAGCAGACAGCCGAAGTCATTCATATTGATTTTGGTAAGTGCTTTGTTCTAAAACTTGAACCTACGATCACTACCTTTGGGTTGCTCAATCAGATAACTTTGTTTGTGTTGGATTTCCCAGGTATTGCCTTTGAACAGGGCAAAATCCAGACGACTCCAGAGACGGTCCCCTTTCGTCTGACACGCGACTTTGTGGCACCAATGGGAATCTGTGGGACGAAAGGCGTCTTTGCCAAATCCTGCGAGGCCACCATGCACATCCTGCGCCGGTACAAGTCTGTCTTTACCACCATTCTTGAGGTTCTACTCTACGATCCCCTCTTCATTTGGGGGGTGTTAAAAAAGAAGCAATCAAGCCAGTCATCACAGCAATCCGGTAAGCTGGAAATATCCCTTATCTAGACATTTTTGATTTCAATTGCCATCTTTTCAGGTGAGGAATCGGTTAATTTAGTTGCCCAACGCGCTTTGCTCCTGGTGCAAAACAAACTGGAGGGCAGGGAGGCCGGAACCCTTGGCGACTCAAACGTCGAGGCCCAAGTGGAAAGATTGATAAACGAAGCCACGTTACCAAGCAATCTCTGCATGCTTTTTCCGGGCTGGGACCCGCAGCTATAAGCCTAAGTATGTAAATATGTATGTACATCACATTTTCTACCAGTTATCAACTCGAATATACGGTTTATACGATTTTGTATCATACTTTTTGGGTGCTTAATCTGCTCGAAAGCACTTATAAGCTTCGGGTACATTTCGTCTGACAGGCTCTTTAGCTATCAAAGCGGGAAACGCCCAAGTGGTATACATTATCTTTGCTACCGGAGATTTCCAATCTGACCATTGACAAAATGGTTCACGGAGTTTCAGTTTTATACGCTTGATTGTAAGAAACTGGGTTACATTAAATGATAAACTACATAGGTTCATATGTAAGTATTATGGTGGAAATTCTTTAGCCTCGCCAGCCTTCTATTGCCTCTTGTTGTCGCTTTTATAATCCGGCAAACCAGCCATAAATCAATAAACGGCTATAAAAATAACGCTTATCGAGACCCCACACCGATTATTCGGTATTCACAGGTAGTAAGAGCCTTTGTCGAAAGCGCTATCGGGAATACCGGAGCTGATAGCAGACGGATTTGAATGCAAATGGGCTTTTGATAGTTCAATAAGGACGTTGTTACCGACTTAACCCTATCGCTTTGATAAGTAAACACAACTGAAACGTCAAACGGTCCATAAATCGTATCATTTCAAGAGCTAACCCATTGTCATCTATTAATCTAAATGAACATACATATATTTCCTAGGCTAAATTTAAATAGTGGCTTATATAAGATAAGGGGTATTTCATCAGATTTCAGTCTTAGTTGCTTGTGCTGGCCTTCAGCTTACAGTCGGGCTCCACGCCCTCAAAGATGGGTGCACTTTCCTCGCCGCCGCCTCCACCAACTATGATTTGGATAATATCCGTTAGGGAGTACTGACCCAAAAAATTGTTAACAGCCTTTAAAATAGAGTAGAGGAATAATCCGGTAAGTGTTTGCTTTTTTTAGAACCGTTCAGTTAACCCACCGTCTGCACTTTGGAGATCACCGTATCCTGTCCATAGTCCCAGATGTCGCCGAGCAGCTCCACGCCCATTTCGTTGATCAGAGCATGGATAAATTCATTGATACGCTCCTCCTCCATCAGGTTGTCAAAATTGATCCATAGGTTTCCCAACTGCATCTCAATCTGCAGGGAAGATATGGCCAATGGCGACACGGATCTCAAGCGAAAGGTAATGAGGATGGAAAAATTTGTGACGGAGGTTCTGAAGGCATAGAGAGGACGGTTAGAAAGTTGTTCTAAGATCTGACTCGAAAGGTTTCTCCTTACTCGGCATTTCCATCGCCGGCCAGGTTAAGGATGTAGGCCAGTGATCCTTTGGCGGTGTACAAGGACTCGAAGTGCGTGAGTGGGAAGGTGACGTTAATGGTGTTCTTCAAACCGGGCACCAAGTTCAAACTGAGGGCGGGGACATCGAAATCGGACAAGCCGTGCAACTGAAAGTTGTCGATAGACCCAGTGAAGCTGAAAGCGGAAGGATTTAGTACCTCTCCGTTGACAGATGCTAGCCATTGCTTACTCCACCAGGTATTTATTGTTCAATTCTGTCTCGGCAGGACCCAGCTGCAGTGGATCCAAGGCGGGCAGGCCCAGATTCGGTATGGGGTGGCACATGCGCATGCGGAACTCATTGAGGAAACTCTGGATGGTATCCTCGTAAAGGCAGGCAGCGGGCGCCAAGCAAGCGTAGAGGATGGCCGTGGCCAGCAGGACCTGGGAAGTGAGTTGTGCCCGCTGCATTCTGCTGCTGATTGATTCGCTTCCGTTCGGCTTGGAGTAGCTACTGCGGAGCCAGCGCGCGCCCGCCCCGATTTTGTTTGCTCACTCTTCAAGTGGATCCCATTGCGTGTGTCAAGATACGACGTTTATTTCAATATTTTGCCAACCACTTATCTTCGCTAATCGCAGACGGGGCCCGATTAATGCCTGTGCTTCTGTTTGCTTATCAGCCTAATCTCAACCTCCTGCTGAAACTATTATTAACTATGGGCTAGTGTCCTTTTGGTTTTGGTTTCGGCTACACCTGCTCCGGCGGCTGGCGCAGATGCTCCGGGATCTGCTGCAGCTCTGTCCTGGAAGCCTGCAGCGCCACGCCCTCGGGCAGGTTGCGCTCAATGTACTCCAGGAAGGTGTCCAGCGTGGAGCCCGTCAGCTTGTGGAAGTTCATGTAGCGGAAATGGGTCCGCACCTCGTACTGCACGCGATGCTTCTTGTAGATGTGTACCGACTTCAGGAGCGTCATCCGCTCGTGGTGCGCCTTGCGGGGTGACCAACTGCAGGAGGATTAGTTACGATTAATGGAGATCTCTTTCAGAATGCTGATAAAGGAGAGCCCTTCTCTTACCACTTGCCCTTCTCAATGCCCAAATGATCGGCGGCCGTAGTTGCAAACCAGGTGTAGCTCTTTAGAACCGCTGGATCAATCCCCCGCAGCTCAATCTCCAGCTTGCTGTAGAGTTTATCCGGCTGTGGAGCCGGCGTCACTGGTGCAAGACTTGCCTGTGTGCCGGAACTGGTGGCCACGGCGGATAGCGCCCGCACTGGCTGTGCCCAGCGGAGAGTCTTCAGCGCCTGGGAATATAAGTTAACATGTTTAATTCTTATTTTCTTTAATAAATTGGGATAAAATACCTGCAACATATTTTTATTTACAACTAGAATTATGCAAGTGCGCCAACAGCTATAATGAACCTAACGCCTTTTCAAAAATACTGAAAAATACCATGAACTTTAAGGTATGTGTGATGCACCCAACATACCCTGTAATAAGAAAACTTTTAAACAAGACATTATTGCCTTCATTCATAAATATCATTGTTGGTATCAATAGTATTGATTCAATACATGCAAAAATAAAGCATATTAATTACATTTAAAAAACTTTTTAATATTTTTATTTAAAAATATATATCCCCTATGATACCGTGGGAAAATACCTATTAAATATACCAAATCGCGTTAGGAAATTTTCTTTCTTGAAATTCCGCACGTGCTGGCGCCGCGTAAAAAGTGTGATATTTTAGTTAACGATTTTAAACTTGTGGTCATTGCCAACTTATTTTATTTTGAGACTCCAAAAGCAGGACTAACGGAGCGTGCAGGCAAAGCTAGCATGAAAGACACCGAGGTCAAAAGTGAGAGCTATCCAAAGATATAAATAACAGGAAATGATTATCTATGAAGTCCCCTAACACATTTCAGACACCACCAAGGAGGAGGAGCCCCAGGCGGAGGCACCAGAGGAGCCTGCCAATTCCAGCTCCGATGAGGACGAGTACGATGACATAGACGATGACGAGGACGACCCAATGGATGAGGGCGAGGAGCCGACTACTTGTCTGTTTTGCACTGAATCATCACCAAATATATCGACTGCCATCGACCACCTGGACGCCCGGCACAAGGTTAATCTGTCGCAGCTTCAGCGAAAATTCCAAATGGACCAGTATTCCTTCATCAAACTAATAAACTACATAAGAGCCAGCAAGATCAGTGCCGAGCAGTTGCTCTCCACGGAAGAGCCGGTGTGGCAGGACGAGAAGTACCTGAAACCCGGAGAGTACGAGCCCTGGCTGTGCTACGACTATGAAGTCCTCAAGACAGACGCCACTCCGGCCCAGGCCACGGTGCCCGAGCTGCAGCAGCGGATTGCAGAGCAATCCCAATTGCTGCAACAGGCTAACGAGGACATGGAACGCATGCGCAACGACTACAAGGAGCTGCTGCAGAAGGTGCATGGTGATGGCGAACCCAAGGGTTCCAGCCATTCCGTACCCCGTAACAACGCCAGCCTGGACAACGAGTACTTCAAAAGCTACTCCCACTTTGGCATCCACCACGAAATGCTGAGCGACAAGGTGCGCACCAGCACCTATCGCGCGTCCCTGCTCCAGAATGAGGCAGTTGTTCGTGGCAAGACAGTTCTGGATGTGGGCTGCGGCACGGGAATCCTCTCTATCTTCGCCTCCAAGGCTGGAGCTGCCCGCGTCGTCGGTATAGACAACTCCGAAATCGTGTACACGGCCATGGACATCATCAGGTAAATAGCCATACACCCGTCTATATTACACATGACTAATTCAAGTGCCTAACTCTAGGAAAAACAAAGTCGAGAATGTTCAGCTGATCAAGGGACGGCTGGAGGACACTGATCTGCCAGAGGCCAAATACGACATCATTATTTCCGAGTGGATGGGCTATTTTCTGCTGTACGAGTCCATGCTGGACAGCATTATCTATGCCCGCGAGCATCACCTTAACCCCAATGGAATAATCCTGCCCAGCCGCTGCACCCTCAGCCTTTTGGGCTACGGAAACGATACGCTTTATGCCGAGCAAGTCGAGTTCTGGTCTAACGTTTACGAGGTGGACATGAGCGATCTGCGAAAACGTTCCATAGAGGAACCGCTCATGGAGGTGGTGGACCCTGAATTTATGCTGACGGATCCCGAACAGATAGCAAGTTTTGACATAATGACAGTCGATCTTAACTATCCAAACTTCAGTCATCAGTTTAGCCTAAAGGTCACGAAAGCGGGTCGGCTGTCCGCCTTTGTGGGCTATTTTGACACGCTCTTTGAGCTACCCTCCGCCGTCGAGTTCAGCACATCACCAACTGCGACGCCCACCCATTGGAAGCAGACGGTTTTCTTTATTGACCAGCCACAGAATGTAAAGGAGGGAGACGTCATTAATGGGAAAATCACGTCGAGAAGGCATAAGGAGGACATCAGAGCACTCAGTGTGGACATAGAAGTATTTGGCAAAAAGCACAAATACATGGTAGTTTAATGTAATCGAATAGAACATAAAAAATATGATGGAAACCTTTGAGATTTAAAATTGCGCACCATTTTCAACAAAGATAACTGGGTTTTTCAAATCATTTTTAATTAAAGATTCGTAGATCGTACGTTCTGCTGACAAATGAGAGCTTAATTACTTTTTAAAAATATGTAAATATATATAAATTAAAATGAGTACCCATTGCCATTTAGACTGGATAGCTGGACATCGGGCACGGCCAAAAACATAATCGGTTTTAGTTGCAATTTAGGGTGTATAGAGGGACGCGGAACAGATGCTTCAAGCGGTGTTGGTTTCCAGTTCGGAGGCGGGAATCTCTGGCTCCTCGTCGTTGTAGACATTTTCGGCCATCTGCCAAACCTGCATAATGTTGTCCTCGGACACGGAGCAGATTATCCACGGCTCGTTGGGGTTCCAGGAGAAATCGCTGATTTTAGCCGTGTGGCCGCCGTGAATGAAAAGCAGCTCGGGCGGTCCGTCTTCAGCATCCTCCGAACTCTGCTCCTCTCCGATCTTAGACAGATCCCAGACGTGCAGGCGCCGGTCGGTGCCGGAAGAGGCAAGAATGGTCTCGTTATGCGGGGACCACTGAACCTGGAAGATCTCGTCTTTGTGCGACTCGAAGGAATGTAGTTTCAGCTTCAGATTGCGCAGATCCCACAGAGCGACAGTCTTGTCGGCAGATCCAGTGGCCAGGATGAACTCCGAGTAGGGATTGAAGCTCAAGCAGTTGACCTCGGCCGTGTGGGCGTCCACCGTGTGCGAGGGCTTTGAGGTGTTGTTGTTGCGCGTGTCCCAGATCATCAGCTTCTGATCGTCAGCCACCGAGCCGAACAGAGACTCGTGGAGCAGATGCCAGGCGACGTCCTCTACGACTGCGGTGTGTCCGGTGAAGATGTTCTTGGCATCAATCACCCGGTGCTCCTTGGGCGTGGCATTGATGTCCCACAAGCAGATGGTGTGATCATCGGAGGCCGACAACAAGTAGCCTGTAAGGACAAGTAAGGATAGGAATAGTTAAGTTGTTGAGAAGCTAGCATTTGGGGAACACTATCAATAACAAGGGTTAAAAAAGTGAAGATTAATATAGTTCTTATCATTTTCATAAGTGATTACTGATTAATCGAGATGTATTTTAGATTTACTCATTTTTAATTGATATACAAATGTTTAAAAATAAATCATATCGAAATGTATTTTTCTTTCTGTGTATATAACTGTATTAATCGTGATAAACTCAATTTACTTTCCCCCCAGGTACAGCTACGCACTCACCATTGAGGTTGGGATTCCACGAGAGGCCGTAGCCCTCCTTCTGGTGGCCTCGTAGCCGCAGGTCGGGTTGGCATTCGCCCGAAGGCTCCGGCTTGCTGGGATGCTTCGTGTAGTCGAAGACCAGGACATCGCTCGACGGCGTCTTGGTGGCGATTACACAGGCGTTCTGGGGCATGTAGCGTGCCCGGTTCACCTCGCCCTCGTGGTTGATCTTAATCTCGATCTCAATCTTGCCACACACCGATCCGAAGCCGCCGAACTCGCCCTTCTCGTTGTCGTAGTGCGATCCATCGAACTGGGCATCCTCGCTGGGCAGCTGGACGCTGGCGATGAGCAGGTGGTTCTGCTCGTCGGATGTGTGTGTGCCCAGGATGAGCCGGTGCACCGAGTAGTCCTTGCCGTCCTGCTTGGTCACATCCGGCAGCCACTGGGCGGTCAGCGAGGGCCACTCGAGGGCGTGCGTCATGACCAGGTCGTACAGGAACGGCGTGTTCTTCTTCCAGATCTTGTACTCCTCGTTGATCACGCGCTCCTCGACGGCGTCGTCGAAGGATTCCGCTGCTAAAGGACGTGGGTTACGCACTGCCATTATTAAAACCCGGGCTGTACTTACCATTGTCGCTGCGATCCACCATTTCGAGGCTTCTTGGCACGAAATTTCTCAGTCTGCGTCTGAAGTCGGCAGCCGAAAAATTCGGGCGCCAAAACAAAAGCCGAAGCGGCAAAACGTGTGCACGGAAACTAACGAAAACCGCTACGGACTCGAAGCTTTCGCAACCGACACTTGACCGGAAGTCAAAGAGGTATGAATTTAATCAATTCCTCGCTGGGCAAACACACTTTTAACGGCGTAACGTCAGCGCAAAATTGGAAATGGCTAATTTCCTCTTTTTTTTTGCAAGCGCGTCGGCGGTGATAGAGATGCAATTGAGCCGATTGCCGGCGGAGCTGCCATATTCGATAGCGATAACGATAGCAAAGTCACGGTGTGAGCAGTGACGGTGACTTTGGGCGGTATTTTGGTATTTCAAATTATTTTCGATTTTCGACTGATCTCAGTTTACAATTTTTTCGCTACTATAATTCGTTATTTTAAACTAAATTGTAATAACTAAAGTTTATAAAGTTTATTATTCGTTATCAGTTGTAAAGGCTAACAAAAAATGGGAAATGTTCATGTAAAATCAAAAAGCGCGCCCACCCTTTAGTATATTTTCAGTATTACGTGGTATATTTAAGTATATTCTTTGCAGTCGAATGTACGATCACACCAAATTGCATAAACAAAGTTTACTAAATTCGTTATCAGCTTTAATGGTTCGAAACCAGTTTACGCGCCAATGACCGGCTTACGATTACTATTTGTTGGGGCTTCTGCGGCAGCTGCAGTTCAGTTTCCTGGGCGCAACGACGCGGGGCAGCCGTGACTCTCCTCTATCGCAATTCTCCCCCTTGTGGGTGAAAAATGTTTTTGCACATAACGAGCTCAACTGGTGATTTTGCTAAATAGTTTAACAAGCAATAATTGGGCCGACATGCAGGTTGATGGATCGAACAGTAGCAGCTCATCTAAAATGCCCGACCCCACGGAGTGTGAGACGTGTAAGTGCACAGTGGATTCGCTTTCAATTGGATAGCTGGCCCGAAGAAAAACTTTCTCTCTTGGCACGCCGACGATTTTGTTTGTCTCTTCTTTCTTCTATCTTTCACTTGTGTAAACTGAATTTGGCCCTCAAGCTCGTTTTCTTTGATCGCTTTGATCACTTTCCAGGGGACAGTGGGAAAATGCAGTCAGCGCCGCACTCCAAAGATGGGCATAATGCAGCAGGGGCGGGGGCTAAGGAACGCCTCCTCGATTTGGAGGACCCGGAGGACTATCTGGAGCACCTGCTCAAGGACGGCAGTCAGGAGGGCGACAGCGGGGCGGATCTGGAACTACCTCCATGGTACGATGAGCAGCTATTCAGGCGGTAAGTTGCGTGACTAATGGGTTTAAACTTCAAAGTATATAATATAAGGCATTAACATGTTGTGGAAAATACGTGGTAGCAATATGTGCAAAAATAAACTACATATATTGAACAAACCTTAGCTTAGAAAGCAACAAGTATTAACAAATTTAATATTTATGTAGTTGAATCATCCATGATTCATTATCTATACAAATCCAATCCTAATATGGAGTACCAATAATTCCTAGAAAATCCCTGAATTCTTCATACCATAAATTAAATGTAAAAATAAAAATGTTTCCATATAGGAAAGATACTAAATACTTAATGAACCCGTTTTAAAATTAGTTAATACTGAAATCCTTGCTCAAAATGTAACTGAAATAGTTAAAAAAAAAACCTACATAAATGAATTATTAATAGCATTCTCAATAACTTGATTCACTAATAGCAACCCTTTCTATATTGCAGTGGTCAGAGTTACTTCAGCAAGTACCGCTTCGTGATGAACGCCGGAATGCTGGCAGGTCTAATTGCAGTGCTAGCTGTTCCCTCGATTCTCCGCGTGCTCTCCTGCACACGCCAATCCTCGACAGCGTTCACAGCCTACCGTCGCTATGTGCGCACTATTTTCCACACGCAAGCCTGGTATAACTACAGCATTTTGGACCGTGGAAGCAAGTTCTGGACCAGCATTGCGGCCGTGAGGAAGGCACACAGTCGCTCCAGTCATGCCTGTGCTCGCAGAGGAGCTGGCCAGATCACCCAGAAGGATTTGGCCCTGACCCAGTTCGGATTCATTGGCTTCATAACGATGGGTGCCCATCGCATAAAGCTAAATGACCAGGACTTCCTGGAGGCCACCACGCATATGTGGCGTGTTCTGGGCCATCTGCTGGGCATCAAGGAGGAGTACAACATCTGCGGCAGAAACTGGGCGGAGTCGAAGCTTCGCTTGGACATTGTGATGCGAAAGGTTTACGAACCAGCTTTGGAAAACACCGGCGAGGATTTCTACCGCATGACGGAGGCCCTGATCAACGGTCTGTGGCATATGAACACGATGTTCTCGGTGGACGCCAACATATTCTTCGCCAAGCGTCTGGCCTGCGTCAAGGGCTACGAGTATTTTAGCTTCGATCATGACAATGGAGTGCAGCAGGACCCCCACCAGAAGCTGTACTACTACGACATGGGCTGGTGGGATCGATTTATCGTCAGCTACGGCCTTTTCATTGTCACCTACCTGCACAGGTACGCCCTGGTGCGATGGTATTTTAATTTCCGCGTCTGGCTGGTGGACGTGCTGACCTATTACTTGCCCTACATCGCCATTTGGAAGTTTGGCTTCAAGTCCGCCTATGTGCGTATCTTCCGGAACGGAGGGGAGGCTCAAGACTTTACATTGGGCCTCAAAGATGAGTAGATTAGATTGTGTTATTTTGTGAGATTTAGTGTTGTAGGTAACTTAGCAATAAAACGCAAGGCGCTTTGTGACGAAAAGGTTGTTTATTTTAGGTTTAAAAGTTCTAAGTTGGAACCCAATATTAATAAAGATGTACATTTTGTTTAATTTCGTCAAACATTTTTTAAAATTTCCCGCCCTAGGCAGGTGGTTATTATTATTGGCGGTAAATTGCCTCATATTTGGTATATTTTGCATCGCCGAGTTTGGCCACACTGTGTGGCGGCGTCTTTTATTTATTTCGGCTGTTTTTAGTTTTTAACTAGAAAAAAACACAATTAGCAATGTTTTACCACGTGAGTACAGCTATTTCGGAGTCCAGGACGTAGGTGCTAACACTGCCCTTCGTAGATATCGCTGGAGCACGAGATCCTGCTGCATCCACGCTACTTTGGGCCGCAGCTGCTGGAGACCGTGAAGCAGAAACTCTACTCCGAGGTCGAGGGCACCTGCACCGGAAAGTACGGATTCGTGATAGCAGTGACGACGATAGACCAGATCGGATCCGGTGTCATCCAGCCGGGGCAGGGATTCGTGGTGTATCCGGTGAAGTACAAAGCCATCGTCTTCCGGCCCTTCAAGGGCGAAGTGCTGGACGCGGTGGTCAAGCAGATCAACAAAGTGGGCATGTTTGCGGAGATCGGTCCACTCTCCTGCTTCATTTCGCATCATGTGGGTGACATAACATAGTTTTGTTCTCGGAATCATGCATTACTAACGGAAAAATTCGTCTAGTCTATTCCCGCCGACATGCAATTCTGTCCAAATGGTAATCCCCCCTGCTACAAGAGCAAAGATGAGGACGTGGTCATCTCCGGAGAGGATAAAATTCGTCTGAAAATTGTGGGAACCCGTGTGGACGCCACAGGAATTGTAAGTTTCTTTCTTAACACTAGATTTATAACTTCTAAAGTTTAATTTTCTTATAGTTTGCCATTGGCACCTTGATGGACGACTACTTGGGATTGGTCTGCAACTAGATAAAAACCTCCGGTTTGTGTACAATTTAAATATATATATTAAACTTTAATGAAATGCATTTAGATAGTTAAACATCTATGTGTATATAGTAATAAATATGTATGTACTTTATAAGATTTGATTTCAATTTAAAGGTACGTTACATTTGTAATTTAGTAGATTGGTGTGGTCTAGGATTTATAATAATGGATGGACATTAAGTAAACAAACGGCTAGAGCTATACATAGGGCGATTTAAAGTAATAGTTACAGCTAAAGATCGTTATGGTAAAGCACTTAAGTTAGGCGTACGACGACAAAAAGAAGTACTTAAAAGCGGATGCTAGCTACTACGATTCAAACAATTGCGATTGCACATGGAAACTATAGAAACGAGAGGGGGCAATGAGATGTTGGATACGCGGTTGATTGCCAACGATTCTGGAACTCTGTACAGGGCGGGAGCGAGCTTCACAGATCCCACGAGAAGAGGTGGTGCTTCACCAGCATGTCGCGTACTCCATCCTTGAGCGGCTGCGACTCCTTGCCGCGCTTTGGCGGCAGTTCCCAGTCGGGGTTGAGATTGAAGGCGAACTGCGAAAGAATGCGCAGCTCGCACTTGATCTGCACCCAGCCGGGTGAGTCGATGAAGCTCCACGAGTGGTACCACTTCTGCACGACCTCCTGGCAGGCGCACAGCACCTCCAACCAGAGATGCAGAACCTGCTCGTTGAGGCCCAGGCAGATGAGGGAGCGCAGCTTAACATCCATCTGGGCATGGGCATCGTCGTGCGTCTGATTGATGGCCTGGACGCAGCGGTATAGCAGCTCCTCGGGCGTCAGCACCTTGCCATCCTCATCCAGTCGATACGTTTTGCACAGCACCAGACGGCTGTACACCGACTCAAAGTCCTTTTCCACCTCCCGGGTGGCCGCTTCCTCGATGTACAGCCAGGGATGGATGGGTCCGCCCAGGAAGGTCGGACGTTTCATGCCATGCTCCAGGAAAGCCTTGATGGCCGGCGCCAAAGTGCCCCGCACCAGGTCCGTTACCGTCTCCGAAATGGCATCGTCCCCCGCCGAAGTGTACAGCTTGCTCCGCTCGTCCAGCAGTTCAACGAACTTGGCCGGGAACCAGCCGCGCAGGCCGTTGAGCTCACCCACCCAGCAGTGTTCGTCCTTTTGGCTGATGATCGTGATGATGTCGTTCCGCCGAAAGCCCAATTCATCGTCATCGTGCCGCTCAAAGTCGTGCAATGCTTTGGCCCGTCGCTTCCGCGTCCTTGCCACATTGATAAAGTTCTCGTGGTCCTTGGAATGCGATTCGGTGCTGTAGTTGGCAGTCAGCTGGATGTGGCCGGACAGCTTGGGCTCGATGGTGATGAAATGGCGACCCACTTTAAGAATAGCCTCTCTTAGGTCCACCAGGATCTCGGTTTGCCGAATGTTCTTGTTCTTTAACTGATCCCCTTCGCTGGCGTCGCCGCGGAAGAGGAAGGCCTCCAGGATAGATTTGCTTTTGCGCACCTGTCGCCGGGCTAGCTGCTGCTTGGGAAGATTGGGCGCAGCCTCGGGGTTGCCTATCTGGTGGCCCTGATCCGCCATGAGATAAGCCAGGTGGCGACGACGATGGGTGTCGATAACCGTCTGGCTAAGGGAGCCGCCCACCTCCAGAGCTTGGCGGAAAAGCACTTCGACGTCGGTGACTTCGCCGGGAATGTCGGAGAGCGAATTGAAAATCTGTGCAGAGTTCTCCAGGTGCTTCAGATCCTGCTCCTTCACCTTGAGCATGCCAAGCGTCAACTGGAACAGCACGATGGAGCCCTCGTAGAAGAACCAATCCCAGATACGCACCAGGATCTTCATATGCACCACGTTTGCGAATAGGGTGAGAAACCAATGCAGTGTGATCAGTGACAACTCGATGTCGTGCTTCCTCAACGACTCGTCCACGCTGCTCAGGTAATTGGCTATGAGCGTTTGCATCACGCGCTGATCAGCTTGGATGCCCAGAAGAGTGGAGCTGTAGTAGGAAGCCGGGAGCAGATCCTCCACTATGGTGGCCATCATCCAGAAGGCGTTCTCCTCCTCCATAAAGAGCAGCAGACAAGCCACGATCACTCCGGTGCCCTGACAATAGCCGATGTCCGGAAAGAGCCACGCGATGCCCCTCAGGATTCGGCGCAGACGTGGAATGCCGGTTCCATTCGGATTGCTGAAACAGGCATTGGTGGGCAGGATGCGCAGAAGATCCTTCTCAATCTGCTTCGAAGTCATCAGCTGATCGTTGCTAGAGGCTAACCAAAGAGTGGGAAATAAATATATTAATCTGTTAGTGCTCCTTATTCGTGTGATATCCTACCCTTGACTATATCATGGTAGCTGGTCTCACTCTTCTGCTTCTTGGCCAGCGCTCCGGACAGGCGCATCCACATCTGGGCGCGCAGGGTGTGTGGGATACCCTGGCGGACCATATTGCGCAGTTTTTCGGTGCGTGGGAGCATCACGTCCACATGCTCCCAGCTGAGCTCTGTGGCCTCCTTGTTGTGCGAGAATTCCAGGTGGGCGATCCACTGCAGCCGCTGCTGGGCGTCCTCCACGAACGGGATGCTGAGCAATTTGTTGGAGCTCTGCTCCGGTCCGTCCTCCTCCTCCACCCGGAATCCGAACTCATCGAAGCGGTACTCTGGCTGATCGTTTGGACCCGATGCCAGTTCGGCGCCGCCGCCCAGCTTGGCCAGGATTTCTTGCGGCCACATTGAGGCTGTCAGGGCTGAGAAGGGCCCCCCCGGATTCGGACGCAGGCCATCGGCCACACTCAGTTCCTCCATCATGGGTGGCAGCTCGCCCAGATCGTCTTCGGAGCCTAGGTTCTGCAGTTTGCGCTGTTGGCAGTTGGCAAAGGTGGAACGATAAATATTAATTACCATGATAAGCAATCTTTTCTGGTCAATTTGCACCCACCGTATGCTCTTCACGGCCCACGTAACCCTCGTGGTCGCGGCCAAAGATGCTCCTGGCCATGTCCATTGTGGGGCTAGCTAGTTTCCGCTCGTGTCCTGGTCGAGCATTCAGTGAAAGTGTCCCGCTAGTGTCTTTTGTTGGCGTGTTACGCACAAATATTATTTCTGCATTGTTTCCAATTGGCTTCCAAACCAGATTTCACTGTCAGCTGTTCGATAGGCGACAGTGGGTGGTATCGATTTTTAGCCAAGCCAACGCAAACAGGGGCGTAGCGAAGGGGCCTTCTAAAAAGTTATTAAAAAACACTAAATTTGAGCTTTAATTAAAATAATTATAGACATTCTAACCAGTTGAAACAACCATTTTGTTTACTTTTATTAATTAAAGTATTTTTCCCCCTTCAATTTTTTTACCTACGCCCTTGATTAGGGCTACTAAGAAACACCTGTTGAATGCTCGTAAATAGCTTAAGCTTGGAGTATTTAACTATTTAACCATGCTTTACGATGTTTCAAGAGACAGCCGATTTAATTTGTAAATTTAAAATCATAAAACTTGGACAACCGATAACTGATAGCAAAAAATCGAAGAACAATCGATTCCCACGCCCTCGCTTTCTAATCAGCTGTTTGGCCGCGATTGCAGGGTGGCTTTCGTTTATCCAATGAAATAAACAAAAATACACAAAAACAATGCAGATAAAACCCATAATTACTTGTGAGTTGTAAACAATTTTTCATTGGCACTTAAAGCTAAACGAGTTCACCTACAGATTCTGGCTCGTGCCCGCTGTTCCGCTCGCTGGAGTCGCAGATCCTGAACGCCATTCCCCTGGACACTTGCGAGTGGCGACGCACTTTCCAACGCCCCACGAAACACGTTCGCCTGGAGGCTCAGACCCAGCAGTTCAGTGTGGCGCCCTTGGATAAGTACAAACAGGGTGACTGGAGCATCCTGGAGCACCCAATACTGCACATCTTCGTCACCGAATGCAATGTGAGTTGGCAAACGGTAAAGGAATCCCATATTCACCACCAATGAACTATTTTCCAGGACGTGGACACCTACAAGGGCACCATCAGGGAGGAGATCGATGCCTGGCTAAAGATTCTGACCAGCTATGGCATCTCGGACTGGATGATTCTGTTGGTGGAGACACTGGACATGCGAAAGACCAAGAACTTTATGCCACGCACCACTGTCCTGGACAAGATCCGCCTCGACTTTGGCAGCAAGAACGACGATCGCTGCATCTCGGTCCTGAATCCAGCCAAGTTTGAGCAGAAGTCAACGGAGTCCTTCCGCTGCCTGGTGCAGCGCATCCGCTTCCTTATGCTCACCAGCTACAATCGCAACATTGTAAAGTACGAGGAACTCATCCGGAGCAAGCGGGAGAAGCGGAATGCGGATGGCTGGGACTTTCGCCAGTACTTCTTCATGCAGGAGGACCTGGCACTGATCTTCGAAAAGCTGGAACTGCCGACCGAGGCGCTGATACAGTACGATGAACTGGACGCCATGTTCTCACAGTTCATCACGCACACTGGCCTCAACGAAAAGCAGCAGTGGCTGAACCACTTTCGCCGGCCTCTGGACGCCTTCCATGGTATTTGCCTAACCAGACCGGACAGATTCGAGATGCGAAACAAGATACGCGACGAGGGCGTTTCCTTGTTGGAATTCCGCAACTATCTGTTCGAACGGCAAGCCTATCTGCTGCTCACGTGCAACGACATCCCGGAGATCGCAAAGAGACTTCTTAACTTTCTCTTTTCCACCCTGCGAGAGGTGGATTTCATTAAGCTGGAGTGCCAGGAGGGCGCTCTTTGGTGCTGGGAGTTCGTTTGCGCTCTGGAGGTTCTGCAGCTGTGCGAGCAAGCCATGGAGCCCAACGAGGTTACCTGTTTCCAACACTGCGCTCCCATCTGGAACTTGGCCAAGGACAAACTTTATGAGTTGGGCAAGTTGTGCGGTCTTCTGCCCGGCTGTACGCCCACTTCGGAACAGCTGCACATAGTGGTACAGCTTTCGTCGGGGATAGGAGACGCCCCGCCCGAGCAGCATCAATTCCTCCAGGCTACTCCTCAGCTCCGAGAACGTTCGCCCAATCGCAAGCCCAAAAAATCGGCTGCCGAGCAGTTAAAGGAGGCCTTGGGCTCAAATCAGGCCTTCCAGAAGCTCTACTTGGAGCTGGCGGAACTCGCAATCAGTACGTACAAGCATGTGGCCCGCTTGCGATCGGCTCGTTTAGTGGGCCTGGATCTGGGAAACTTCTATTGTGCCCTTAATGAACCGCACAAGGCTGTTGGGTTCTTCACGGATCTTCTGAGGGAACTGAAGGCGGAGAACTGGCACATGTTGAGCTCCCAGACGCTGCTTGAGCTGGCCAACTGCTACCGCAAAATGGGCGACTCGCTGGCCTACACAAAGACTTGTAGCTCCATCTCCTGCTGCGCCGAACTGGAAACCTTGGTACGAACCTTCTACTTCGACGAGTTTCTCAAGTCGCTGAAAACCCTGAAAACGACACTTTCGGCCCAGCCGTCAATGGAGAATGCCAATTTCTGTGTGCTGGAGGATCACTTTCGCGTCCTCGACATCGAGGTTGTTAACCAGAAACCTATTATACAGGATGAATACATCCTGGTGCAGCTGAAAGTGGAGAGTCTCTATCCGCGTGGGATCGTGGCTGAAAACATTAAGCTGTGCTATGAGTTGCAAGCGGCTTCATTGGAACTGGCTATGGAGAATGTCAGCCTGTCTACTGCTCCGTCTCCGGTAAAGGCCAAGGAGTCCACTTCACGCTTGAAGGTTTCGCTACAGCTAGTCTACAAACAGGACAATCGCCTCCATTCTGCCGCTGTGTCTTGCGACATGCCCAAGAGCTCGCAACCCGTTCGACGTACCAGCAGCACCAAGCGAAAGCTCTCGCCCAGTGTCCAGGCGGATTTCACCAACTTTGTGCAGGCGGAGAACATTGCCCTTCAACCGGGCGTAAACCTAATCGAACTCAAAGCGAAGGCCACTAGAGTGGGAAGCTGGCAATTCAAACAGGTAGGCCATATTCGATACTCTTTCTCAGTCAATACTTTAAGACTTCTCTTTCTGTATCTTCTTCAGCTCTGCGTAAGCATGTCCAGCCTGGAGTTCTTGTCGGAACAGCTGCCGTTCACACCGTCCAGTTTTGAGATCAGCACCAAGCCGGCGAGTGCTTCGCTTGAGTTCAAGACCCTGATTGCTGGAATAGTGCAACCCATTAGCTTAAATGTTTCCGGTGGCAGCTTCATCTTTCCGCCTGATGCCAAGATCACACTGCGTTGTTCCAAGAATCTTCGCATACGCCAGGCGCGGAGTACGACGGATGAAGCAGCCCACAATGATGATGCATCCTTTGAGAGCCTGCTTCAGGTGCCGCTGGAGCAATTCAAATCGTTTGAGGACCGCAAAATTCCACTGGAGGTGCTAACGGATATGCCGGGCCGAAAGGTGTCCAAACACCACGAGCATCACATTGCCCTCAGTTGTCCGTGGTCGCGAACTGAGCTGCCTATCCCAGTTGATTTTCAACCAGCCATGGAGGCCACTTGCCGGCTTCACACGTGCGGCACGCAGAAGTTCCTACAGGTGATCATGAAGGGCCTGGATGCGCATCTTCTTTTGCAGAATGCTCAGGTCAAGTGCGATGTTCCCGGTGTGCAGCTGTTGGACCTTAATCCAGAGCCTAATCAGCCCATTGTAAGACAAAATCGTTGAAATGCTGTGCATATAAGCTAATGGTTTGTATTGTCTTTTAGGAAATCTACAAATCGCTGACTGTGACTTTTCTGTATGAGATCCAAGTCGAGCCCCTCAAAACCGAGCACGAGCTGCCCGTCGTGAAGGTTCACTTTGTAATCAAATACGCCCCGCTTTCGCAAACGGGTGTGTGGCGGACCTACGGATGCGCCTTCGATCTGGTGGACTACACAACTCTCTTTAAGCTGCAGGCGCAGCTGGAACCCAATGAGCTTTGCCGCCTGCGCACCGTTTGCAACATGAACCTGAAGATCACTAAGGTCCACGAGAATCCCTACACGGATCTCATGTACGAGGTGCTCAATGATCAGAATCTGTGGGCCGTCTGCGGTCGCTCAGCGGGTGAGTTGGAGTCTTTTTACTTTTCTGCCTGTCATTGCTTATGATTTAATTCTGATTTCTCTACACACGATTCACTTTTGCATTATAAGATATGGGTAAGTTCTCTGGTATAGGACACACGTAGCACTAACTAGATTTGCCCTTGCTTTTAATTGGAAACATTTAACACCGAAAAATACATTTTCTTAACTTTGTTTATCTAACTTCTGTGACTCGCTGACTAATTATTTGCAACTGAACTTTTTTAGGTGTCGTGTCCATGAAAGACGTCGACAGTCATTCCATATCCCTGGATGTGATGCCGTTGAGTACGGGGTTCCTGCCAATGCCTAGCATTCGGCTATCCAAGTACACGGCCGGAGGCAAGAGCAAGACCGATGCCCACTCCAAGGTGCATCCCTTTCCACCCGGACAAGTCTACAACTCCACGAAGAGCATGCAGATCCATGTCATAGCCAGTGTGGCCGGGGATCAGTGAGCAGCCAAATAGAATATAAATTAATTGCAATGTACTCGTAGCATATATGACCTATGGTCAAGTATTATTAATTATTTATATTTCTACTATAAAGTAGTAAAAATTTAAAAACGATATCAATCAAGCCTTGTATGTCGCCAGATCCTTGGCCAATTTGGATAGCTGCTGTTCCTCTACGCGGTAGTAGTGCCACCCCTCTTTGGTTGTCAAGTCCACAGCCCCAAGGCTCTCGTAGAACTTTCGGGCGGGGTTCCACTCCAGCACATTGAATTCCAGACGCGGGCATTGGAGCTCCACCGCACGGGCGGAAACCTCCAGGAAGATTCGCTTTCCGGCTCCGCGCTTTCTGTGCTCTGGACGCACGTAGATGTCCTCGACGAAAAAGTAACGACCCTGCCAGGTGGAGTACGCCTTGTAGCAAATGGAATAGCCAATCGCCTGCCTAAAAAAGTAAATAAATCCAATTGTTCGCTTTTACCTTATCATATGTGTATTCGTTAAAATTACTTTGTGGCATTCTCTATAAGCACGTAGACTTCACAATATTCCTGGCCACCAGTTAGTCCGGCATCTCTTTTGAGATCTTATGGGTAAAATTTATTTCAGTTGGTGAATTCATATTTTAAAATCGTTATTTTCCTACCCTCTTCGGTAAGCTGGGGACCATTGCTCATTTTCTCAAAGTCCGCCAGTTCCTGCCAAAAACGTACAAATTAAACACATTTGTCGAATGGGATCCTAATAGTCTTAACCTGAATCATGGAAAGCACATCTTTAATATCTTCAACTTGAGCACGCCGAAATGTGAGTTCCTCTGATTTCGACATAATTTCAATCTATACAATTATGTTATGTTACTAATTGTGGCTGAAAGAGCTTATCTTTATCAAGTATTTTAAATCTATAGAGATGAGCGATACTTTAGTGACTTAATCTAAAGCAGAACATAAGCTAATATTTATTAATTTGAATTTAAAAAAATCAAAGAAAAACTTAAGTTCAGTTCTAGAAGCTATAGTTTCATAGTTCTAGGCTAGAACTTCTAGCAGATTTAACTAAATTATTTTTTTGGAAATAATTATTTTTTGCAGGGACCGTAATCATTATAAGCGATATTCAAAAAACTCAGAAATAATCATTATTTATGAGTTTTATAAATATGTATCACGAATAATCATTATTTATGAGTTTTAAAAATATGTATCAGGAATAATCATTACATGTAAGCGAAAAAAAATATCGCTCACAAATAATGATTATTTTGTGAGCGATATTATTTCGCTTAAAAATATCACTCAAAGTGCGATTGCAGCCGTTCTAAGCGGAATTTTACAAAAAATTAAATGTGTGCTTGTAGGTGGAAGCACGGAGCACATATCCTGATACAAAAATTTTGGATTTTCTTTGTTTAAACCATTTAAAAAGCGGTTTTATGTTTACAAGAGGTATGTGCGTATCCCATTATCTATCAACAGTAGACTTTTATGTCATTTATGTGTTAGTGAAACGGCTTAACAAGATACTATGAAATATTCCATTCATACCTAACTCGATATGTAGGCTAGGTGTTAGTGTGTTGGTTCACAGTGCGGTGAACACGAGTTCGAATCCCACATCGAATAAGGATCTTTTTGCTTACAAAAATGTATATTTTCCTGCTAATTGATATTTTTTACGTTAATTTATGGTAGGATTTATTTAAGTCAAAAAAAAAGAAAGTAAACCAACCAAAGAATATAAACCCAACAGCAACATATTTTGCCAACTAGAAAAACATTTTTTTAATTCATTTAGTTTTACAAATAAAAAAATGGAAATAAATGAGGGATTCGAACTCGTATTCACCGCACTGTGAACCAACACTTTAACACCTAGCCTACATATCGAGTTAGGTTTGAATGGAATATTTCATAGTATCTTGTTAAGCCGTTTCAGTAACTCATAAATGACATAAAAGTCTACTGTTGACAGATAATGGGATACGCACATAACATAAAACCGCTTTTTAAATGGTTTAAACAAAGAAAATCCAAAATTTTTGTATCAGGATATGTGCTCCGTGCTTCCATCTACAAGCACACATTTAAATCTTTGTAAAATTCCACTTAGAACGGCTGCAATCGCACTTTGAGTGATATTTTTAAGCGAAATAATATCGCTCACAAAATAATCATTATTTGTGAGCGATATTTTTTTCGCTTATAAGTAATGATTATTCCGGATACATATTTATAAAACTCAAAAATAATGATTATTTCTGAGCAATATCAAATAAAAATCAAAAAACCGTGATCATTGCGGATTTGAGAAGGTTATCTAAATAGGAACCGAATGGTGTATTTCATTTGGTTTTCCGTCTATTATAAGTGACTGATTTTTAGATTCAAAAAATCAAAAATAATGATTATTTTCGGTCCCTGATTTTTTGCAATTACCGGCTATGGAAACCGATATCTTAACTTCCACTCTACTTCTTAAAATTATTTTCGAAATATAAAAGAACCGCCAAGAACAATAAAGGTGTGACCATGTGCAATTTATTTTTATAGGTATATTCTCTAAACCAAATTGCAGTCATACCACTATTTTTTAATTGTTTTATTTTGTTTTTTGGAGATTGGATTGAGATTGTGTCGCGAAATGGATGTGGACAAGATTTGCTTGACTTGCCTGAGCTCGACGGAACCCTTTCTGTCCATTTACGACGGAGGATCGGGGAGCTGCCTGGCGGACATGATCCGGGATTTCACAAAAACCAAGGTGAGAGCGGTTCTAAGAAATCTGGATTTCCATGTTAATCGGGATAATCCGTTGCTTTCAAGCCTCGCCGTCACGACAATCTTCCGCAGAAAGTGTGCCTGGGCTGTCTGAGTGAGATCTCAAGGTGCTACACCTTCAAGATCAAGTGCGAGAACTCCAGTCGTACCCTGCGCCAATTGCTGCCGAATGCCCTGCCCGAGGAGCCGGAGGAGAAGGTGTCCATCAGTGGGCCAGTGTCCACGGCGGATCAGGCTGTGCAGACGACCAGCTGGGAGCCCATCAGATGCACTGCCTCCGTGCAAACAGATGCGGTGGCCACCACGGATGCCGAACAGAACACCAGCCTGGTCAAGTCGACGATTTCGGTGGATCTGGATTACGACGGCGAGGGAGAGGTTTTTGACTACGAGCTGCCGGATGAGCCCGTGGAGAAGACCACCAGCCTCATCCTGCAGGTCCAGGCCGGCAGCTTGAAGGAGGAAAAGCAAGTGGTGTTCACCCAAACCAATGTCATTTACGAGGGCGATGACAACGAGCTGGAGCAGCAGATTAGGGAATGTAACCTGGCCATTTTCGAGGGAGTCGACAACGAAACGGAGGTCATCACAGTAGCCGCTCCACAGGTGACCACCAGAAAGAGCGCTGCCAAGCTCTTGACGCAGCAGCAAAGCGAAAAGGAAGAGAATGCTGCGAGTCCCAAAGAGGAAGTGGCGGAAGAAGAGAAGCTTGCGCAGCCGACTAAAAGAGCCTCACGCCGGCGGGCAGTGGTCAAGCAGGACGTGCAGGCCACGCCTGCGGCAGAAGCAGCTTCTCCCTCCAAGCAGCTTCGGTTAGGAACACAGCGCAAATCCCTGAATGCCGTCGGAGGAGCAACAGTAAGCGCAAGCACAGCTTCTTCTACAGCCTCGACACCTGAACTAAAATATCACTGCGATCGCTGCAATGCGGGCTTTGCGCTGGAGAAATCCTTGATGATCCATAGACGTCAGAAGGGCTGCATAAACCGCAACTTCAAGTGCAACGAGTGCGAAAAGGTCTTCGTGTCACCGGATCATTTGGCAGAGCACCAGGCCAGTCATGGTGCTCACAATTGCCAGGAGTGCGGAATTCAGTGTGATTCCAAGGAGCAACTGAGCAAGCACCTGGTCCAGGGCCACAAGAGGAATCTGCGCAATCAGTGCACCGTTTGCCAGAAGGGTAAGAAAAATAAGATTTGGCGGGAAACCTATTAATGATTTCAATTCGTAGTATTCACGATGCTATCCACGCTGCGTGACCACATGCGCATCCACACCGGCGAGAAACCCTTTTTGTGCAATATCTGCGGCAAGAGCTTCACCCAGAACGCCAATCTGCGCCAGCACAAGCTGCGTCACTCGGAGACAAAGAGCTTCAAGTGCGAGCTATGTCCGCACTCGTTCGTGACTAAGGCGGAGCTCGCCTCGCACGCCCGCACCCACACCGGTGACAAGCCCTTCGAGTGCGATGTGTGTCTGGCCAGGTTCACCACCAGCTGCTCGTTGGCCAAGCACAAACGGAAGCACACCGGCGAGCGGCCATACGCCTGCGATCTGTGCCCCATGAGATTCACAGCCCTGAACGTACTGAAGAACCACCGAAGGACGCACACAGGTGAGCGGCCGTATGTCTGTCCCTTCTGCTCGAAGACCTTCACGCAACGCGGCGACTGCCAGATGCACCAGCGTACCCACCAAGGCGATCGCATTTACATTTGCCCGGTGTGCAACGAGGAGTTCAAATCGATGCCCGACATGCGATCCCATTTGGCCGGCCACGAGCAGCACGACAAACGGCTGGTCCACTTCAACTTTCTGAGCAACAAGGAGAACGGAAGCGGAGCCCTCGAGGAGGACCTTAATGAGATGGCCGAGACTGCGCTAATGCTATAAGCTTATGAGGGAACTGTGCAATGTATAGGAATGTTTTTTTGGTAAGAGATAATTCTTAGATCACCAAATCGTCTAAATGCTGTCCCGATGAGTAATTGACACGTACAATCTACTCCTTCTTTGCGCATCACAGTTCAACCTAAGCAGCAAGCGGAAAATATCCCCTCACATCAATGGCACAACTTGTCTGCTTTACATTTCCGTCTACTCTTCCCCTTGGGAACACAGTTTATGACAAAACTCACAACTTTAGTACATCTTTAGTCTTAACTTAGTCGCTAGGTCGTAGATAAAAATAAAAGCTTAAATGGTACATTGCATCATCTTCTCATTGCTAGTAGAACTGACCGTACTGCGCCGCCGACTGCATGCCTGCCGATGTGGAGGCGATGACGGCGACTGTGGCTGCGACGGAGGTCTCGGGCAGGAGCAGGACGGCGGCGGCAGGCGGACCGCTTGTCACGGGCGGATCGCCCTGGAACCAGTTGACAAGCTCGTGGTGCGCACTTTGGACACACTTCCGCTGGTCCGCAATCAGGTTCTCCGAGTATTTAACGTGGTTGGCATAGGCATCCTTTTCGTGCTGCACATCCTTTGACATCCGATGCAGGTCCTTGAGTATTGCCGATCCCCACAGCTGGACGTGGATGTCGGGTATCTTGCTGGCCAGTTGCATGGCCGGCGTCACCATGTTCATGCTTTCCTTTGAGTTTCCGATGCTGAGAAAGACGTGCGAGAGCAGGACCAGCGAGCAGCTGGTCAGTCGGTTCAGGTCCTCGGCGTTGGCCATCTTCAGGGTTTCACGCAGAAAGCGTCTTTAGAGGAAGATGATACAAAAGTTATTAATATGCGATCGCGGAGAGGTTTCTTAGGTTTACTCACTTGGCCTCGTGGAAGCTGTTCTTGTGGAAGGCGTGAAGGCCCTGGACGTAGTAGAAGCCTCCCATCAGCGCTTGGCTGCTGTACGTGTGCGTGTTCTCCGTGGACACGGCGTCCAGGATCTGTTTGAGGTCCGTTTCCCGCTTGGTGCGCAGGTAAATGATCGCCAGGTTGAGGTTGGCAAACAGTTTCAGGTCCCGCTCACTGGTCTCACCCACGCACACGACAAACTGCCGCTCGGCGTGCTCGAAGAAGCTGGTGGACATGGAGTACAGGCCGATGAGGCAGTGCAGCTGGGCCGAGTGGCGTCGTAGCAGGCTGCGTTGGGGAGCCGCCAGGCAAACGTCTCTCGCGGCGGCTATTTCCCGAATGGCCAGTTCCCGGTTGCCCATCACCATGCGGCACATCACAATATGCTCCAGCAGGATCACCTTGAATACCGAAAGAATCGGCTTGTCCTCCTGCTGTTTCAGTTTCTCGATTTGGGTAAGCGCCTTTTCCGTGTACTTCTGGGCCTTGTCCATATAACCCGCCATCATGGAGTGCGAAACGGTCACCAGGTACACGAGGACATAAAGCTGCTCCTTGGGCAGCCACACGAACATCTCCAGCTGATTGGCGCCGAAAATCGCCTCGTCCGAGGGCCAATTTGGCGCCATTATCGTCTGAATGGACATCTGCAGCTGTTTGAGGCTGGGCTTCACCGTTTTCACCTGGCCCAGGGCGAGGTAGTAGCACACCTGCAGCACCAGGAAGAACACCTTAAGGTACTCCTTCTGATGCGGATTGGGTATGTTGTTGTCAATGATCTGGCCGGCGGAATTCAGCAGGGCGAGCACATCGGTGGTCTTGCGCTCGATCATAAGGATCATGGCGCGGGAGAGCAGGAACAGCACTTTCAGGTACGTGGCGCTCGCCTCGTCGGCACTTTCCGCGCCCACGGCCAGCAGTTCGGAGGCCAGCGAGTACTCGCGATCGCTGGCATGGATTTGGGCCAGCTGGAGCAGTAGCTTGCAGTGCCAGTAGACGTTGTGCTGCGACAGTTCCACGGCGCGCCGCAACATCGCCTTCGCCTGGTGCGAGTTCATGTCCGTCTGCAGATGCAGTTGCGCCAGCAGCGAGGCGGTGTCGAACTTAACATCGAAGTTGGGCAGCGGCTCCGATATGCTCCACGCCTTCTCCAGGTGCTGGCGCGCCAGATCGATGTTCTTCGTGTAGGCCATGAGGATTTGGCCCATCTGCAAGTGCGTCCGCGCCTCGACCTTCGAGGGCGGCATAAATGTGAAGAGCGCCTGAAGACACTGGATGCACTTCTTGATGTTGGGCGGCTGCGAGGTGCGGAAGTACTCCGCCAGGCCAAGGAGCGATATGTAGCAGGCGTCCTGGGACGCCGCCGTCGACGTGCTGGCCGACGCACTCATTTCGGACAGCGCACAGCAAATTCGGTTTGTTTATCGCGTAATTTTGTTGTCAATTCGCGACTGTGCTTGGTGGCGGTGGACTAAAATAGGGTGGAACGGGTGTGCGGAGCTCTGCTCGGAACACCCTGTTGGTGGAGCTGGTGGTGGCAGAAGCTTTCGTGGTTATCGGTCGCGAGGAACTGTCCAAGTCACGCTTTCTCAAAAACTGTGACTGGGTTTTCCTTCACCAGATCCAGATCGGTAATCGATTTAGAGATCGGTTCAAAACTAATTGAAAGTTTCACTTAAAAATGTTTAAAAAATATCTAAGCACCTTTCTTGACATTTTTATTTAAAATGAAGAACAAATTTAAAAATTCCGGGCCATTAACCGAAATATATGTATGTATTTGAGGAATGGAACATATTTCTTATCAATTGGTGGTACCGTAACGTGCGAAGATCAGCTGTGCCGTCTATCAATTTAAAAACCGAGCTTGGCTTGGGCGTTTATTTGCCGCATGACTTAGTTGAAGATTATTAGCGCGGTTGATCAGACGTCTTAAGTTTGAATTTTTAAAAAGTTCTGTGCAGTACTTGATAAAGGTAATGAATCTTATTCTTATCTCGACCATATATTTTTCATGTCTTCCAATCAGATATATTAATAAAAAAAATATTAATACACAACAGCTTCCGCAGAATATACATACATATTTATATTACAAACTCTTATCAATATGAAAAAATATACATATGTATACAATATACAATAATGAATCACCCATTTAGTTATTTAGTTATTTTTATACATTCAACATCAAATTGGATTATAAATTCAACATGTAATTTTGAACGCTCAGAGTTTTAAATCTAAATATAACAGTTCCTAAAGAACTTTTTATAGTGTAGTATATAGTATACATATATGTATATAAAACACATGACTAAATGTGGTTATTGCAATCAAGTTGAAATTTTTATTCAGGGAAATCCAACTGTATTATCTCTAGACGGACCTAGGTTATTAAAAAGAACATACAAATAAGCAATAAAAAGTTCATAAAAAATATATTCAAATTCTGGGCACGGAACGGAAATTAAAAAGATTTCTAACGAAAATAATTACCCCTAAAAATGATAAATTTATATATCACATCAAGGGGCAAGTGTTGTAAAAAGAAAAATGAACAATCTCTTAAAATAATGAGTTTTCCTATTTATATTTTCAGTTCCAGCCAAAAAATGAACATTCTTAGCTTAGTCCTGCTAGGGCTTCTTCCCGTACTGGCATTAGCCGCTTTTGACAGACCAGACCCATCTTATCTAAAGGGATTTTCGAGGATATATGAAGGAGAATTGGACTTTTCCATAACAATGATGAAACAAATTCGGGAGAACCATCCGAATCAAAACCTTTTCTTCTCGCCGTTCAGCACCTATAACGCCCTTCTTCTGGCCTATTTCGCATCCTCAGGACAGACACAGCAGGAGCTGGCCCATGTGTTGAATCTAAATTGGGCTACCGAAAAAGAGCAGGTTCGAAGCGCATACACAGTAAATAAGGTACACCACTTTTCTCGATTCCATCAAAGTCCGTTGGAGCTCACGTCGGTAAACAGCATTTTCGTGGACAAAAATGTGGAAGTGATGAATTCCTTTGAAACCATTCTACACGAAGAAACCAAAACGATCGACTTCAAGAACCAACCAGCGCAGTCTCTGAAGACAATAAACGACTGGATCGCAGATAAAACCCATAACCAGATCCGCGACATGCTCAGTTCCGATGAAATCACGTCGCGCACCATGTTGGTCCTGGCCAACGCCGCCTACATGAAGGGGGATTGGCTTAGTCAGTTTAAGGTGGAAAAGACCTCTCTAGAGCCCTTTTACATAAATGAGCGTGAGAAGACAAATGTTTTCATGATGCACCAGAATGCCACCTTCAGGATGAACGTAGACGAACAGTTGCAAGCTCAAATCCTCAAGCTGCCGTACCGGACTAAATTCATAACGAAAGATGAGCAGCGATTAACTCCTGAGGATAAGTCCGATGTCTCCATGGTCCTTATTCTACCAACCTCCTACGAAAACAATTTGAATGATTTAATATCCCGACTGGATGCAAATAGGCTAAAGATCGTTGATTGAACAGTCCAGGCCGAGCGAGATGGAGGTGGCCGTGCCCAAGTTCCAGTTCGAGCAGCGCCTGGAACTTTCTCCGGTAATCTCACTTATA